>JAJKFI010000022.1:7313072-7335428 GCA_029204185.1 Lerista edwardsae
AGGGCTTTCGTTTGAATTCTTTTGATTTGATATGGTAAGTGCGCTGGACTACGTGGGCTATAGGCAATGATGGATTGTGCAACCTCCTTACATTGGTGGTGGGCTACTTCAGAGTACCGGGTGCAAGTGAGTGGCAACAGGATGCAAGCATCTTGTTGTCTCATGCCTCCCTGGGGCACCTGGTGGGCTGTTGTGAGATAAAGGAAGCTGGACTAGATGGGCCTTTGGTCTGATCCAGCAGGGCTCTTCTTATGTTCTTATGTTAACAGCCAACAACAAGTGCGTTTGGTTTTGTAATGATTTGAATTTTTTTTGTAATGATTTGATGTTTCTTTATATAAGTCATCGCCCCACACAAGATTGGACTGTATTTTTCTAATACATGAATATGTAAATATGTCTCCCTTTTGTAAACTGCCTTGAATTCAATCATTGGAGAAATCTAGTGATATTAAGAAAGGCGGTATATAAATAAATGTATTATTATTATTATTATTATTTTGTTCAGGGTGGGGAGTGACACGGCAGCACGGTCAAGTTAGGCATTTTAAACCAAACAGGTTCGCCATCACTGCCCGAATAAATAAATAAAATCATGCCTTCTTGCCCAAGAGGCCCTTGCTTTGAATATCAGCTGAGTGTGTGTGACTTTCCTTGGGGAAAGGTATCTCTGTACATGCTCAGAAATCTTCGACACTTCATCACATGTACAGACAATGGAGGAAAAAAATGCCCACAGCTGACCTCTGGGAAACTCATAAAAGATGATCAAGATTACAAACTCTTGGAACTCATTGTATTGTTATGACTCTATGTAGACAAAGTACAGGGGTTAGGGGTGGTGTGGATTTAACCTACACAGCCTCCCCCCCCACACACACACATCATGGGCCTAATCCAGATCACTCCCAGCTGGAAGCTGCTATTAGTTGCGGAGGGCAAGGCACGATTTAAGGAATGGGTAGAGGAAAAATGGGTTGGACCTTTACTGCTCATCAGAATCTGGCCACCCTGTAGCTGCTTTTACCAGGAGCAAATCAGTACATTTGGCATCTCAATTATGGAGCCCCATATGAGCCCCAATATAGAGGTTTCCCATAATTTTAAATTATGTTTTTGGTTCTTAAAGAGATAGCATAAAATTTCCAAAATCTAGCACCAACTAATAAAACCATGTGTGCATCCATCACAGTCTTAATGGTCTTCTATAAACCCCTGGATTTTTTTTTAAAAGATCTAATAGTTTTCCCTTCCAATTTTAGCCTCTCTCTGCTTTGTTCTCCCTGTAACTTAATAGGCACCCCGGCGAACCCAGCCAGCTCTCATCTGCACAGTCTCAGCTTTGGGTTATATTTCTTCAGCGGAATGAGACAAAAGACAGAATCCAGCACTGGGCTTTCATATATTTGAAGTCCAGGGCCGCAGAGAGGTTAGGTGGGCCTTGGGGAAGATTCCTAACAAGGCCCCCTTTGACAGCTGCGCTCCTGATTCTTCTCCATCCTTCCTGCTCCCGGACCATCCAGGAGCATCCCCTGTTGCCACGGCAACCAAGATGTGCTTCAGGGAGTCTGGGAGCCTCATGGGTTTGTTCTTGCTTGGTTCCTGTAAAGCTGTGGTTCCCAAACTTATCACGGTCATGATGGCACCCTCTGGTAATGGTGTCTTATCACAGTGGCACCATCGCCTGGCTCTCCCAGACACCGCCATCTTGAATTGCACAATTCAAGATGGCAGTACCCAGGAGTGCTAGTAAGAAGAGGTCCTCAGGGGACATCCCACGGTTCCCCTGTGAATTTGCCAAGGTACTCTTGACTGCTACAGCACACAGTTTAGGAACCACTGTCACAGGTCTACTTCCAGACCATCTTAAAGGCCAGGGGGCAATTCTACCTGGGCATCCATTTAATGTTGGGGTGCTGGGGAAATATCCCCAACGACCCCACCTTCTCTGTAGCCCTGCCAAAAAATAATGGCATCAAAAGGGGGTGCTCAAGAGGATGCTTGAAAAGATGCTGTGGAATGAAATCCTGGTTTTCGGCAGCAGACACAATTATGGTACCAAGGCAAGTCAGGAAATAAATACAAGCCATCCATTTTTTGCAGCAAAAGCAACTTTCAGGCAAAGAAAATGGTATACAGGTTGTATACCTCCTGTATAAATGCTGCTCTCCTTACCCGGTTGTGTGCTAGACAGATCCTCCACCTCCTCTCTGGATTTGAAAAGAAAAGGAAGAAGGAAGAGGAAGTGTGGAAGAGAGGAGATGGGTGGGAGCTAGTATCAGAGACACTCTAGCCCACCACTCTTCTCTCCAATTTCCTCTTCTGCTTCATTTTCCTCTTTTCGAGGCAACCGCTTCATCATGTATGGGCCAACCCAATGCTCGCTATCTCATCACTCGATTCAATGAACAAAAGAGAACGATCCGGAAATAAATGCCAATGTTGCAAAAGGAAAATGGAAAAAGGAGATATTCATCAAGAGCTGTGCTCAAAAGCTGCACCGAGGCTCCATTTTAAATGGGCTGTCATCATAATGATCTGGAATATGCACGTACCACTAAACAGAATTCAGAAGGGCCCTTTTCTAAAAGAGGAAATGCCGCCCAAAGGAAGGAAAGAAAAAGGGCTGAAATTCTATCAGTTGAAACATAATAAAAAGCTTAATAAGCTTGGACGAGAGAGAGAGAGAGAGAGAGAGAGAGAGAGAGAGAGAGAGAGAGAGATTAAAGCCAAGGGAAATAATTTTAAAAGGACTGCATTAGAAGCAGGAAGACTGCCAGGCAGAATTGCTGGGGTCATTAGACCATCAAGATGTAAAAAGAGCACTTAAGGAAGACAGAAATATTGCAGAGAAGTTAAATGAGTGCTTTGCATCTGTCTAAGACAAAGACAAGGTTGGCGAGAGACACCCAAACCGTCTCTCGCACAGGCGATAAATCTGGAGAAATGACACAAACGGAATCGTCTTTGGAGGACATTCGAGAGCAAACGGAGAGATTAAACCCATAAATCACCCGGAGCAGATGGAATCCTCCCAAAGAGTTCTAAAGGAACTGCAGGGAAAAATAAATAAATTAAAAAAATGGGAATGGAATCGCTTGCAACATTAACACCTGAAGCCAGCCAGAGCAAGCTGTGCTGAGAAGCCCAGATTCTGCGTGGGGAGTTCTTTCCTGAATGCTGACCACAGGCAAATGAGATGCCGCCAGAAAATCATGCGCTGAGCATCGTTCTAGTGCTGGGGAGGGAGCTTGAACACACCTTGCAGGCAGATGCTTGGCACTGCCCATTGTGACAACATTCATTACCTTGTGTGTGTGGGGGGGAGACACCATCCAAGCACTCCCTTCGTCTAAGAGGCGATCGATCACGTCAAAGCTGCCAGTGCCAAACATCTGTTTGGTAAGGAAGCTTGTCCATGTGTCCTACTTGTCTGTGAATCGGAGCCTCCATGCTTTTATCAGAGAGCTTCAAGACTGTTGATATTCTCCAGTACGGTAGTTCTCAAACTATTTAGATTGGGTCCCACTTTTCAGAATGGCACTCATTCTAAACGACCCACCGGAAGTGATGTCATTAAGCCGGAAGTGATGTCATGGCCGGAAGCGACATCCTCAAGCAGGAAGTGCCGTCGATGTGACATAATCAAATGACACTCCGAGAATGCAAACTGGCATTCTTGGACTGAAGCAGATGCACAACCATGAAAGATCTTTGACAGGCAGAAAAATCAGGACAAAATATGTTGGAAAAGCACTGAACTAAAAACAATTTTTTTTAAAAAAAAATCTCACTTGAAAATGCGCACTCACAAAAGGAATATAGCAAGAGTAAGGTCTGCAGTTTCCAAGATGGCTGCTCCCAGCTTTCCACGACCCACCTGACATCAGGTCGTGATCCACCAAGTGGGTCCCGAATTACAGTTTGAAGAACACTGCTCTAATACTTACAAAAGTACCTAGTTGGGATTCTGGAAGTCTCAGGCCAAACAAACAATGTTTGTCCATACTGAGGACAGTGGAGCTTGGACTCTACCTTGGGAGACCAGCAGCAAGAAGTTTGTGCAAACACTGCTCCAACCACATGGAACCCCAACAAGACAGACGCCATCTTGGAAGGGAGCTTTGTTGCCGCACCCCAATATTGGAACTGACCTTCAACGAAGAGCTGATTCACACTACACGAACAGTGGGCTGTCCTGTGAAACAGCCACACGCAGGACATTCCCCGTGACAATCTATTTGGCATGAACCAACTTGAAGGTGCGGATTTTTGATGTTTATGATTTGAAGTATCATTTTATGATTCTTAAAAAAGAGGTGAGCATTAATCAGAATCTGCACACAAACTGCTCTGAGTGCAGCCTTACGGAGCACGTTTACGAAAACAGCCATAAGAACCGTTTCCATGGTGTGAATCAGGCCCAGCTTCCTTGCTTGAAAGCCCAGAATTGGCTCCAGGTGGCTCATCATTCAAAAGCAAAACGCCTTCAGGGGCAAGCTTATGTTTCCGCCCTCACCCCCCTTTCTCACGCACACGGTCATGCAACAAAACAGTTGGGGGGCACTGAAAGAAACAAATGGTGGGGTGGGGCATGATGCGCAGCACATGTTGTCAATGGATAGGAGGAAAATAAACTGCAGTTCTTGGGTTGTGCTAAGAGAAAGCTGAGTTTGGTGGGATGAGTCAATGGCATAGCTAACAGGAGGCTGAGGGGTGAACTGCCCCAGGTACCAAACCTTAGAGGTGTCAGGGGGTGCCTTTTGGAGGCCTTCTGAGGCATGAGGAGGCCATGCTCCTGAGGCCTGAAGGGGGACATGATTGAGACGTAGAAAATTATGCATGGTATGGATAAAGTGGATAGAGGGATGTTCTTTTCCCTGTCTCACGACACCAGAACCAGGGGACATCCCCTGAAATTGAGTGTTGGGAGAGTGAGAACAAATATTTTACCTCAGAATTTACCTCAGAATTTTACCTCAGAATGCCAAATACAAGGGAGTGGCAACAGGATGCAGACATCTTGTTGTCTTATGTGCTCCGTGAGGCATCTGATGGGCCACTGTGAGACTCAGGAAGTTGGACGAGAGGGGCCTTTGGCCTGATCCAGCAGGGCTCTACTTTTGCTCTTATGAGAAGGCCTGCCAGAGTCCATAGAAAGGCACTACTGGGTTATTTTTTTCTGAGGCCTCCCTGGATGTCCCCAGGGAGGTGTCCTGACCATCTGACCCCCAGGGTGGGTGTGATTTTTTTTTTACCCCTGTGTGCCAGATCCCTTAGCCACACCACTGGGATGAGTATGGGAGGGAACAAGAGGGAAGCAATGCAAACAAGGGAAGGAACAGGGTTGGATGCACACCTGACCAGGTGGGAGGGCGAGGTGCAGTTGTTTCTGGCTGGCTTCAGAGCCACTTACCAGCTCGTCCCGTTGGATCTCTTGGGATTTGTATACCATGCCTTTGACGTCGGAGGCAGACACGTTGACCTAGGCCAGGGCAGAAGAAATAACGTTAGAGCTAAGGACGGCCACCCGTGGAAGGAAGGCAACAGAGCACTCTGGGGAGGCAAGTTGTCTCTCACCAGAACACCACACCAGCAAGACAGATTAGAGGAAAGCTCTAGAAACAGTCAAGGATTTTGTCAAGCAGTCAAGCATGAGCCTGACAGACCCAATTCAAAGACAGGCATGAACGTGGTACAGTCCCTCCCCACAACAGCCAAACTCCAGAAACCACATGGAGAAGCTTCTTTGAAAGCACCTTTCGTGCTGATATTTCCCTGCATGTGGAAAGCTAACAGGTCAGAGGGCTGATCCCTGCCCAGGGCCACCTTTTGAGTAGTGGTTCCAGTGGTGAAATTCAGCCAGTTCTCACCAGTTCTGCAGAACCGGTTGCTAATATGAGGTTGGGAGAGGGAAGAAAGGCAGCGGATGGCCCTGAAGGCCGCCCTGAAGGACACAGAACCGGTTGTTAATTTATTTGAATCCCACCACTGAGTGGTTCCCTTATATCCTCGCAGATAACGAACCATTGTTCCTATGGGATCAATGGGGTTAGGTGCAAGGGGTACCTTATCAGAAGAATCCAGCAGAGATCCTCAGGAAACCAGCAGAGTGCAGTAGTGGGTACCAAAAGATTGCTAAATGCTGCAGAGACCTTCCGGAGGCTGCAGGGATCTTCAGAATGGCACCCGTGACCAGCATGGACCCCTTAAACATGGACCATGTTTAAAAGAGGTCAGCGCTGGTCACAGGTGCTATTCTGAAGATCCCTGCAGCCTTTGGAAAGTCTCTGCATAGCAGATAATGAGGACAGAGGCACAGGTAATGAGGAAAGGAGCAATTCTGCCAGATAAAGGAGGTCAAATGTAAAGAGGAACCCTAAACCCTTCCACCTACTTTGCGCTCATACTCGTACAGGAGGGCCTTGTCGCTGGTTGGGTAATCATACTCTGCCAGCCCCGAAGCTGTTCAGGAAAGAAAGTAGAGTGAATTATGCAGGAAAGGAAGTCCCAAGTCTCAAAGGCTCAATCTTTATTTACTGTCTTATTTTTCCACTTTTCTCCCCGTATGGGGATCCAAAGCAGCTTACAGTAGATGATTTTTAAAAAAAAATTACAGGAAATCATAAAATCACCATTAATACAAATGCAAAAGACCCTGAAATTTAAAAAAAAAAAACTTAAAACAATTATAAATAAAATAAAAGCAGAGCAACAGCAGACCCCCCAGAAAGAGCAGAATCTGTGAAATTTATATGTTCTTAGGAAGGTCAAGAATTTGGAAGGTTGGTCTGAAAAGAAATGGATAGGAACAAGCCCGCCCGTTTTGGGATGTCCCGCCTCTGCCCACCTGCCCCTTCCTCCCAACCCGGAGACCTCTAGAGGAAGGAGACACTGAGGGTGGGGCTGGGCACTCACCTTTCTTGTCCACTTGTTCGGAATCTGCCCGTCCCCGAGAGAGAGGGATAGAGAGCGCGGCAGAAAGAGAGCAGAAAAAGAAAGGGTTGAGATCAAGAGGAAAAACGAACAGAAAACCCAGAACAATGCAGCACTGAGGGGCTACACTAGCAGGTAGGGATGTTGGGGAGCAGTACAACTAGGAAGAGACCAGCATCTGACATCTTGGGGAGAAGACTTCAGATAGGGCAGTAGTTTCCACATGATTTTTTGCACTGCGATCCTCTTTTAAAATGACACTCTCCCAGGATGCACTTAGCTTTAAGGTAAAGGTTTCCCCATGACCGGATGGTCTAGTCGTGACCGACTGTAGGGGGTGGTGCTCATCTCCGTTTCAAAGCCTGTAGAGCTGGTGTTTTGTCTGAGAAGCTTCGGTGGTCATGCGGCTGGCATGACTGTACGCCGTAGCACACGGAACGCTGTTCCCTTCCCACCGAAGTGGTCTCTATTTATCCACTTGCATTTTTAGGTGCTTTTGAACTGCTAGGTTGGCAAGAGCTGGGACAAGCAACGGGAGCTCACTCCGTTGCGCAGTCTTGAACTCCCAACCTTCCAGTTGGAAAGCCCAGCAGCAGTGGTTTAACCTGCTGTGCCACCACGTCCCTGAAGCACTTAGCTTTAGGAGACTTTTTAAAAAAAGGTGATCTAGAAAGAAATACACAGTTTATTTACTTCTTTAATGCAAAACAACAACAACCTTGAGCCATTTATCATGAGGCAGCCCTAATGAATATCCTCAAGGCTTGAGGGGCTTAGTTCTGTGACCCAGCCTTCACAAGTGCCCCCAGAATCTGTCATTGTCAGACTTGGGTCAATTTGCAGCTATCTTGCAAACTGTAGGAGCTCAACTGTTTGCAGGTCAATTTGCAGCTATCTTGCAAACTGCAGGAGCTCAACTGTTTGCAGGTCAATTGGCAGCTATCTTGCAAACTGTAGGAGCTCAACTGTTTGCAGGTCAATTTGCAGCTATCTTGCAAAATGCAGGAGCTCTACTGTTTGCAGGCAATTGGCAGCTATCTTGAGGCAATGAGTAATCCAATCTTTCCATCACCCATGTTCTCATGGGTGGCTCTGCAGGACCCACAGAAACAGGATGACACACTAAGCGGTCCCGACCGGAGGTGAACAGAGAAGACTATCAGAGTGGGTGGGTTCTTTTGTCAAACCCGGCATGGAGTATGTTGATATTCCCCCAGCCTCTCTTCCTGCTAAAGTATTCACTGGTCTCTGAAGGAGAGGATCTGCTGCTTTTTATAGCTGTCCTCTAATTCCCATAATTTCATTCACGGAAGAAAAGATTAAAATCCCTTCTGCAGGCTTATTATTACTCTCTCACTCCATGAAGGATGTCCCGATTGCCATGATGGGAGGGAAAAAAAAAACTTCCAATGGTTGAATGTTGAATGATCCACAACTAAAAAAGGTTGACCTCATTATGGAGTTTCAGAGGAGTGCTATCTTTTATCCCATTATATGCTTTGTGCTGGCACACCCATGCCCTCATGTGCCAGGGGGAACCTACCCACCAGTGGAATCTTTACATTGGCAGCTGTAGCAGGAGCAAAGTGGAAGACAAACCCACACGGCTATTTATTTTTCACATTTTTATACAGGCATCCACTGATTTGGTATCCGCGGTTTCAGTTATCCACAGACCTGACCGATCCACTGTGAGCCAACCCCATTTGCATTGGACAATCGCATCACTATAGGTCAGGGGGTGGTGGTGGACCTCTTATGCCCACAGCCTTGCTCACCTTCTCCATCGCGTGGGTAGGAATGGCTCTCGGCCACCAGGTCCTCGTTACTGTCCATCGGCAGAAACTCCTCCGTGGTGCGAGTCTCCGAGATGGACGTGGTGAGCAGGTCATTGGTCGCTATCCGTTCCGATTGCAGCAGCTCCTCTGCAAAAGCACGGTATGGGTCACAAGAGCCGAGGCAAGGCTGGCTAGTCCCCTTTGCCCCAGTGCCAAACTGGGAAAAAAAAACTACCTATGAAGTCCCCTTAGAACACCAATTTTAATAGGTGACTAAGGAACAACCAACGATATGATTCAAACTGCAGAATGAAAAGGGATCACATGGAACATAAACATAAGAATAGCCCCACTGGATCAGGCCAAAGGCCCATCTAGTCCAGCTTCCTGTATCTCACAATGGCCCACCAGATGCCTCAGGGAGCACACAAGACAACAAGATGCCTGCATTCTGTTGCCACTCCCTTGTATCTCGCATTTTGAGGTAAAATTCTGAGGTAAAATTCTGAGGTAAACATGAGGTAAATATAACAGAATTTGCTATCCTGTCTGTGGGGAGGGAGCTACAGCCACCAGAACCAGATGCTCCTCTTCAGACATGTAGTCATACGAACAGCCCCTCTGGATGAGGCCAAGGCTCATCTAGTCCAGCTTCCTGTATCTCACAGTGGCCCACCAGATGCCTCAGGGAGCACACAAGACAAGAAGATGCCTGCATCCTGTTGCCACTCCCATGCATCTGGCATGAGGTAGCCTACATCTAAAACCAAGTGGCTGCACATACCCATCATGGTGCGATAGGAAAGTGCTCAGATAGCCGGCCGCTGGAGAGGGTGTTATTGACCACTGGTTTCATTATTAGCTGTTTTGCTTAAAGTTGCAGTTTCCAAGAACCTATTGATAACCTTAAGTGAAGACTTGCTGTAGATTGCTTCAATAAAAACCATGAATGAATGAATAATCTGGGCCATGAAGGTTTGAGGGTACACACCAATGTCTCCTCGAAGCTCCTGAGCAAGCTGGGAGTTCTTGTAGAGCAATGCCAAGCTCTGGTTCATCCGTTCTTCAATGACGTGGAGGTGGGTGTACACCTGGGGAGGGGGGGAAGAATTCAGTATGGGTTCCATTGCCACTCCCCATGAGATGTGGTCACAGAGACCCAACCAAGACAAATGTGGACCAACTGAGGAGAGGAAGGAAGGGAAGATGTAGCACCTGGAACTTCATTTGCTCCGCCTTCTCAGGATCAGCGGCGGCCACGTGCTGGTAGTGGCGGAGGGTGTGGCGCTGGTCCTTCTGTTCGGCCCGCACGTACCTCTTCAGAGCCGACAAGACGCGCTCCGGCTGTGTTGAAGCAAGAGAGCATCAGACGAACTGTGGGCAGGCTGGCCGTGAAAATTAGCTGTTTGTACAATTGGTTGCAGCCGTTGAGTTGGGCAGAGAGCCTGCAATGGTGGCCAGACTCCACCCCACAAGCCTCAGGTGGTCATTAGCTATAAACGCCAGTTTTGTATGCCAGGCCTTAGATGCCACTTTCTTGCTTTTCCTACCTCCTGAGGGCACAATCCTAACTGGAAGTTAAGCCGGCACAGTTAGGCCAGCAAAGTTTGACTGGCACGAGGGCCACCTTAAAGCACGTTTGGACCTCGCTCTGAGTCAGGGAGAATGGTGCATCTCTGTGTGCTGGCCTCTCTGACTCCAAGAGTGGTCCAAGCGTACTTTATGGTGTCCCTTGTGCTGGCCAAACTGTGCCAGGTTAGGATTGCGCTGAGCATTTTGGCCCGTAACGTGGAGTCTGTTCCAAACGGTAACACCAGCACTGCGCCGCGTAGTATTGGCCTCCGTTGCTTACAGCAGGTTCACCTTGTGTTGTTTTTGTCCTAGATGTGGAAAGACACGGAGGCGCATGTTCTCTCCTGCGCACCTGCCTTGGGTGACTCCAGGCGAACTGGTCTGCTCCCACCCTCCCCTGCGCAGCACACATTGTCTGTTCTTTTCCTCGATCAACCTTCCTACCAGTCCCTAACAGTCGCTGAATTGTGCATTCATGATGCTGCACAACATGCCTGCCGCTGAGTGGCCGTTCATTTGGCATCAGAACATGGATGCGGTGGTGGAACATCGGAGTGACTCAAGCCCCACCCAGAGGATTGACATTCTCTATTTGACAAACAAGACAGAAAGCAGAGCTCTCTCTCTCTCTCTCTCTCTCTCTCTCTCTCTCTCTCTCTCTCTGTGTGTGTGTGTGTGTGTGTGTGTGTGGTGGAGTGGGAGGCAGCGGCGATGTAGCTTTTTGCTGAGCAAACAGGTGCCAGGAAGGGGCTTCACGCAAACTGGGGAAAGCCACACAAGGTTTGTTTAAACAGGCCCCCCGCCCTTCCCGTGTGCCGAGGAGCACAAACAATAAAAACGTTACAATGAACGAGTGCGTGGACTGGGCTGCCATTTTAATCTTTCAACATCTGTCACTCGGTCATTTCCAGCAATGGTTGCAACAGAAAATAGATATGGCGGAGGAGGGAGGGGGAAAAAAAGTCACACTTCTAAGGGAAAGGCACAGATTCTGTCCTGCAAAGTTGGTTTCCAAGAGAAAAAGGGCATATTTCACATTAATCTTAAAATGAAAGCAGGCGTCCATGGCAAAGCAAGTGCCCGCTTTATGTGTTCAGGAAGTGGATCCCATACTTTCAAGCAGCAGGATACACTATCAAGATCCATCCTGCTTTATGAGACTGGGGGTGCAATCCTAACCTGGAGTTAGGCCGGCACAGTTAGGCCAGCAAAGTGTGGCCGGCACAAGGGACACCATAAGTATATTTGGACCACTCTCAGAGCCAGAGAGGCCAGCACACAGATGTGCGCCATCCTCCCTGACTCCAAGAGTGGTCCAAACGCCACTCCCTTGTATCTGGCATTCTGAGGTAAATTTCTGAGGTAAAATTCTGAGGTAAATATGAGGTAAATAAAGCAAAGTTTGGCCGGCACAAGGGACACCGTCAAGTATGTTTGGACCACTCTCCGAGCCAGAGAGGCCAGCTCACAGATGTGCGCCATCCTCCATGACTCCGAAAGTGGTCCAAGCACGCTTTACGGTGTCCCTCGTGCCAGTCAAACTTTGCTGGCCTAACTGTGCCACCTTAACGCCAGGTTAGGATTGCGCTCTCAGTTTTCCTCCCAGACTTCACAGGCTCAAGGGCTCCCCACACCTTTTCTTAAAATGAAAGGGGCATTCAGAATTTCTACCTGCCCCAGTTCCCACCTTAATTCTATTTTTATCCTGTCCTTCCTCTAAGGAGCTCAGGGCAACGTGTGTGCAGTTCTTGTTCTAGCCTCACAACAAGTTAGGCGAGGCCAAGAGGGCACAAATAGGTCCCAAGGTAGGCTCCAAAGTGGAGACTTGAACTTGGGTCTCTGCAATCCTATCTGAGACTTTAACCAGGACATCACCATGCTTGGGTAGGGGGAGAAGGAAGATCTTCCTGCAATAGGGGAGTAGATGGTTTCCAAGGAGTTTCAGAAGCCCTGAGAGCTTTTCCCTTTCTTCCTCCCAGCCTCCCTCCTTGGCTTACCTGGGGATTATCGCTCTGCACGGCAGTCAGGTAGCTCTCCAACGCTGCCCGGCGGTTGTCATTGAGGAGGGCCACCACCCGGGCCAAGTGAGTCTCCACCAGTCTCTGTCGCTCCCTGGCCACCTGCTCCTCCAGCGTCTGAAGGATTGACTGGAAATGCTGCGAGGGCGAAAGCAAAGGGAGAAGAGGCACAATAAGTTCAGGGACATGCTGGGACCGAGAGTACATGCTGATGCCGCAGTACTGCCAAAAGCAAAGCTTTCGTGTACAGAGAGGTCCCTATCGCAATCAGTTTATCCGCCATCCCTTCCAAGGCTTGGGGCAGCTTACAGTCTTAAAGCAGCAAACATCTAAAACACACTTACTGGGGTGCAAAAATTAACCATGCGATAGTGATGCTCGGAGAGGGGAAATCAGCAAGGCCTATCCAGAAGCACTCAGCATGCAAGGGTTATTAACAGGGCAAAGGCAGGTGAGGCAACAGGCAAGTCTGGGCACTTGGAAGACGGAATCACAACGGCACAAGATCACACAGCTCCAGCCAGACTTGGCACAAATGGATAAGAGAGGGGACAGAACCCATGGCTGGGTGGCCGGTCAATCTCATTCCAATCTCACCTCATTGAGTGCCTGCCGGTCGGTTTTGGGCAAGTTCTTTGCCTGGTTGTCAGCCTCGGCCCATTCCTTCATCACCTGTCGGTGGGAACAAAGCAAGGATGATACCGCCGTACAGTGGCGTAGCTAAGAGATCTGGTACCTAAGGGATCTTAACATCCCACCTGGGACCAGTTGTGAGAATAAGCCCCAGGGGCATCTGGGAAGTCGTGCGCGATCTCCCTGAACCTCAGAATTCCTTCTGAATACTCCTCTGAGTGTCCACTGCCTTGGGATCTGCTGTCGATTTGCACCACATCAAGGTATAGCCCCCCCAGGGCAATGTCCCCCCCGCCCCTGCCCTTGGTTGGGACATAGGAGACGGTTTCTCAGTGCCTGCATCCTGGCTGTGGAGCTCCCTACCAAGGGAAGCCTGTGGATGGGAAAAGCCATTTCTGGATCCGGCCCACAGGCTGGAGTTTGGAGACCACTGGATTACAGACAAAGGAGTAACCCTATGACCAGGAAATATGGTATATAAATACCGGTATTATTATCAAAATCATCAGACCACACTCTGATCTTCCGGGGCCTTAGAACAGCAATCCTAGGCAGGTCTACTCAGAGGTAGACCTCACCAGGTTGCATGGAACTTGCTGCCGGCTAAGCATGCATAGGATCGTGGCCCTGGTCTCCTGCCATGCCGGTTGTTCGAAATGGATGGAGCCTTCTGTGGCTCCCATTTAGTTAACTCTTTATTTCATTATTGTTTATTGCATTATTGCTCCCTGGGGCATTTTCAGCTGAACGGTGGGATAAACATTTGACATCTAAGCTGGTGAGTACAACTAATGCTCTGGCACCCCCTGTTTGGGAATACCTGGGATTATGGGGGTCAAAAGACACAAACCATGTGGCGGGGGAGATACCCAAGAAGGGAGAACAAGCTTGTAAAAACCTCATTGATCTGTCTCATTCGTCGTTCCTCCAGGTCCATCTTGGCCCGCAGGAAGTTGGCGTGTTCGCTCCCGTCTCCGGGCATTTCAAAGTAAACGTCCACCCCGTCAGTGGGTCGAGGGGTTGGGGTCACTACAAAGGGCAGTGGAGATGGTTAAGAACATAAGAGTCCTGCTGGATCAGGCCAAAGGCCCATCTAGTCCAGCTTTCTGTATCTCACAGTGGCCCACCAGGTGTCTCAGGGAGCACACAAGGCAACAAGATGCCTGCATCCTGTTGCCACTCCCTTGTATCTGGCATTCTGAGGTAAATTTCTGAGGTAAAATTCTGAGGAAAACATGAGGTAAATAAAACAGAAATTGCTATCCTGTCTGTGGGGAGGGAGCCCCACTGGAACAAACAAAGACCCATCTAGTCCAGCTTCCTGTATCTCACAGAGGCCCACCAGGTGCCTCAGGCAGCACATGAAACAACAAGATGCCTGCATCCCATTGCCATTCCCTTGCACTGGGTATTCTGAAGTAGCCTATTACTAAGATAAGGAGGTTGCACCACCCATCATGGCCTGCAGCCCACAATGGACTTTTCCTCCAGAAATCTGACAATCACCTTTGAAAGGCACCCAGGCCAGATGCCATCACCACCTCCTGTGGCAAGAAGTTCCACCGATTAAGTACCCGCTGGGTAATTACACAAGTGGTTACACAAGTCCCACGCCTCAACCCACACACAGGCGTGCCCCACAGGATAGGGCAGTGGTTCCCAAACCTTTTCAACTTGTGGCTCCCTTGACCGACTGGGCCATCGGCCACAACTCCCCATTAGGGCTAGAATCCTGTAGACACGGTATAGGGCGGTGGGTTTTTCGAGAGGATTCTGCGACACCCTGGGGGAGCCACAGTTTTGCAATCACTGGAGTAAGGGAAGTCACAGAACTGGGCGGGCCTCAACCTGGTGCAGCCCCAAAACATAGAAGAAAGCCCCCTTTCCAAGAAGGTTCATTATGTCCCTCCATCCAACATCATAATGCAGAGCGGGCTGAAGTGGGAGTGCCCGCTCTCCAAGCAGCTAGGCAAGGGATGTGTCGGCTGGTTGCGCGTGCCCCTGTTGTGCCAGGGAGCGCCGGGTTCCAAGCTGCCTGGAGACAGATGCTCCATTGTGAGGAGGCGGCGACGTGACCGAGAGGGGCAAGCTGAGCACTTCCTCCTCTCCCCACCCCACCCCACCCCACCTCCTGCAGTTGCTGGCTCTCTGCATTCCATCATGTGCCAAGAGCCGCTTGTGTGCTGTGGGGATTCCACTCACTTCCCCCTGAAAGCCGGGGAGCTCCTCTGGACCGCTCACACCTTACCTTTGACATCCTCCTCCGTGGTCTGTGTCGTGGTGGTGATGGTCGTCTGGGTGATGCTATCGTCGTAGTAACCTGGCTCCACAAAATAGTCGTCCCAGGCGGCTGGGAAAGGATCCGGGTCAGAGGCACTATCAGCCGGGCTTTCTTCCTCTTCTTCCTCCTCCTCCACCTCTTCCTCATCCTCCAGGTCCCGCTCGTCCTCCATTTCTAAGCTCTCCTCAGTTGGGATCTGCCCCGTCGGAACCTTGTTGCTGTTGAAAGAAGCACCAGGATCAAAGAAGGAATAGACAAGGGAGCATCACATGGGAAGAGGAACAAGACAGGCGATTCCCTTCTGGTGTGAATCCTACAGGATGAAAGCAACTGCACAAGGGCACTGCCTTGAGCTATGGATGGCGCAGGGCAGGGAAGATGATCCAGTAGCGCTGGAATTATCTAGAAATGCAGGAATGGTTTTCAGGAATGCAGGAATGGTTTCCCACCACGTCAAAGGCAAGAACAAACAAGCATTTGAAAGTCAATAGTCAGCCCTCGTAGCAAACACATTGGTGAAGGGCTGAGATGTTGGTGACATGCACACACGTGCAAAGGAACACACATGCAACTGTGCAGGAGAAAAAGTGCAGGAGTGAGCAAAAGCATTCCCTTTTTTGGTGAAGGAAATTCCTCCAAGGTTGGCTACGAAATCTGCGATAGGGAGACCAACCTGAAGCAAATTCCGACGCCAGTTAAAAAAAAAAAAAAAATCGGTATATTCCAGAAGCCAAATTCCCACCTGGCTATTTCACATTTGGGCAAATGTAGGGGTGTTTTCCTAGCAGGTGCAAAGCACCCCCAAATTCCAAATCAGGATGTAGCTCGCACGTGGCAACCCCCTGCAAGGGGTGGTCATGGCTGCAGAGAGATGCAGGCTCACCTGCGCAGGGCTTCCTCCCTCAGGTGAGCAAGGATCTGGGGAGCCTCGGTGGATTGCTCCACTCTGACCGGCGCAGGACGCGAGGGGCAGCAGACGTATTCCACACCCCGGAAGTGATCAGCCCCACAGGGCAGCAGCATCCCATAGCTGTGAAGCTCCAACTCCTCACCACTGCAGGCCTAGGAATTGAAGAACAAGATCAGAACCCCACAGAGCAACACCCATTTCCTTTACCCTGGGTTGCGCATAAGCTATGCCCCAAAATCAAATGTTAAAACTGTGCATTGACATGATGCAAACTCTGCAACAAAGAGAGCTGAACCATTTCACTTGCACCATTTAGAGAGCAATCCTAACCTGGAGATAGGCCAGCACGGTTAGGCCAGCAAAGTGTGGCCGGCACAAGGGACGCCGTCAAATACGTCTGGACCACTCTCGGAGTCAGAGAGTCCAACACACAGACATGAGCCATCCCCCCTGACTCTGAGAGTGGTCCAAATGTGCTTTAAGGTGTCCCTTGTGCCGGCCACACTTTGCTGGCCTAACCGTGCTGGCCTATCTCCAGGTTAGGATTGCGCTCTTATGCACGTTTAAGTGTGCACGCATGCTTTATCTCTCTGAACACTGCAAGAAAATGGACTGTACCCCAGTGGCAGCATGCCTGCTCTGCATGCAAAAAGTCCCAGGTTCAATTCCCAACACCGTCACATGTGCATGTTACATTTGACCTTCTAATTCATTTGCAGAATTCTGCCAGTGATGGGGAGGGGCAAGGAGCTACATGGAACCGTCAAGCCCCTCCCTTTCTGACCAGTGCTCTTACTCTCTCTGGGCTCTGGAGATTTCATCAGGCATTGGCATTGTCTGCATTCTTCCAAGCTTATCTTGGCCCTCATTAAGGGCTAGAAACTTGCTTTAAAAATAAAATCAAAACTGATGTTCTTGAGTTCCATGGCTAATAATACCACATTCTGTTGCTTTTCTGACAGCAGGCAGACCTAGACAGAGCATTGTGGAATCTTTCAGGGATTTTTAACAGGAAATTGCAGTTTCTGGCACCCCACTTAGAGGAAGCTCTGACAGAGCAGTCAGTTGAAACCCCTTTTGTGCCAGCAGGGCAATTTCTGCTTTATGTTCTCAGCATCTTTTAATAAACCTGGAAGCTATCCACCCCCAGCAGATGGGTAGACACCGTCAGCCTTTCACTAAGAGGACTGCTCACCTCTTTGGCCACACTATGCCAGTACAAGTAGCTCTCGCACGAGTCCATCTTCTCCTGGTGCAGGAATTTGCACCTGTCGGGCACAAGGAGAGCTTCACTCACAAATTCGCCCACTGTAGAAGAGAGAAAGCAGGAGTCAGAGCTGTGGTCTTCTTCATAGGTCAGTGACTGAGGATGGGACCGGCCCATCCATGAGGCCAACTGAGATGAATGCTTCAGGCTGCTGATTGGCAGAATGGGATACAGCCCTGGGTACCAGTCTGTCAACAGAAAATATTCAAGCATCTTTGCAAGAAGCCCTGTGAATCAGAAATACTCCCCAGAAGTGATTTCACAGACATCCACATTAAGGGACTAAATCTGCAGTCCTTCACACACGTGATCTTCACACATGTAACCTGGAATAGCATTCATACATGAAACCTGGAATAACGCCCCCTGGGCACAGTTGGACTCACTTGCGAGTGAACATGGGTAGCCTTGCACTCCTAAGTCACAACCCTATACCCTCCTTACTTAGGAGAAAACCTCCCTGAACTCAGCAGGACCTACTTCAGAGACCAAAACATGTTGAATTGCCCCATATAATAAGGCATGCACAGAATTGCCCCATAAGGCATGCACAGAATTGCCCCATAAGGCACAAACACTTGCAGCATCCTGAATGCCCCTGACTTTATCCTCATCACACCAGAAGTTCATCTTCATGCCCATTTTACATGCCCACGATCCACAGAGCGGACAGGGAATAAGAATCCAGATTTCACCATCCCCTGGAGTGCACCGGTCCAGTTTGCAGCAAAGGCACCTACCCAGACATCGATAGGGCACGACAATGTGCTGATGACCCTTGCAGTTGGGCCTCCCCTTCTTGCACCAGTTGTCAATGGTGACTGGCTGGGTCCCTTCCACGGCATTCGTGATCTGCAACTCGGGATACACCTGACGGGAAAGAGGAGCATCATCACAGCAGGAAATTGAGGAACGGGGAAGGGTCAACTGGGGGCCGCCCAGTGATGTCATGCAGGGGGTACGCGGGGGTACGCGAGTACCGGTTTCTAGGATTACAGCTGGCCCCGCCCATTCGCCCGCCCACTCGTCGACTCCGCCCTCTGCAACGTTTGAATTTCCTGCATGTTTGAGTTGCCTGCATGTTCTCAGAGCCAGGCAGGCAGGCAGGCAGCGAGCGGAGCCTTTCCTTTCCTTGCCACTGAAAAATGAGTTGCTCTGGGGTTTTCACATGATGCCAGGCCTCCTTAACATGTTCTGGGGGTGCTGTGGAATACCGTTGCAACTGTTGGGTCAGTTTAAAATCATCTGAGGCCTCAAAAAGGGCTTTTTTCATGTTGCTTCCTGCCACGACATCACTTCTGGCTTATGACGTCACTTCCGGTGGGCGGGTCCCAACACGTGCCAATCAAAAGTGAGTACCTGTTCTTAAATCATTTAGATGACACCACTGGGGCCGCCTTATCCCTCTCTCTTGCCCTGTTCCATGTGCAGGCTCTGACGCGCCTTGCAGAAATTGTGCGCCAGAAGAAGGGAGTGGTGCTGCCAATAATGCTTACGTGGGGGTGGTTCTCATGTGCTGACCTGACACTCATGGGAATGAGTGCAGGCAGCGAGAAGGGGGTCATGTGTGGGTCGTGAATGAAGGGGGAGTGGTTGCTCTTTGTGCACCGGGACTGGTATAGTTCAACGAAGCACCACTGCTCTCTCTCTCTCTCTCTCTCTCTCTCTCTCTCTCTGTGTGTGTGCGTGCACATGCTGGTGTTACCTAGTAGCAATGGCTAGAGGCATTTGTGTACTTGGAGGGGCTTCATATCAGTGCGTTTGAGACAAGATGGGTGCATCCCTATCCAGCTTTGCACACCAAGTCTTGTACAGCCCAGTTATCCCCATGGCAACTGGGTCCACTGACAGCTTGCCTTTCTTCCAAGGCATTTGGGGCAGTGTTGGTGGCAATTCCAGTTGGCCCGTGGTCCAAGACACCCGACCGGCTCAGTTTCACCCTGAAACTGAGGGCCGTTTCCCTGGGGCAGGGGTAGAACTGCTCTTCTTATGTTCTTATATGGATTGTGCAACCTCCTTACAAAGGTGGTGGGCTACTTCAGAGTACCGGGTGCAAGGGAGTGGCAACAGGATGCAAGCATCTTGTTGTCTCGTGCCTCCCTGGGGCACCTGGTGGGGCCGCTGTGAGATACAGGAAGCTGGACTAGATGGGCCTTTGGCCTGATCCAGCAGGGCTCTTCTTATGTTCTTATGAACTGCCATCGGAAGCAAGACCAGGTGTGTGGATGAAGGTAGGATCTAAAAGTGGACAAGTGAGGGGGAGGAGGGGGAGGGAGGGAGTCCAGCCGGGTGCGCTGTGCGATACCTCTTGACAGTAGCTGCGGATCTCCTCATTGGTGCGGAAGCAAGTGTGGGTCCCGAAGGCATCGGGCTCCCAGTGCCCCGTCTGCACATTGAGATGCAGGACCAGCTTCCCACAGAACATGGCCACCTGGGGGTCCCCGAGTGCTGGCCCGAGTGCTGCCCCCATCCCCTGCAACACAAACGGGGGGGGGGGAGAGAGACCAGAACAGTTCACAAAATTGTCACACGCTCACCATCCCCATCCCCATCGCATCCCTCCTGTTGCTCTCCCCGGCAAGGAGAAAGGGAAGCACCAAGCATGTGCGTGCACGGGCGTTCACAAGCGCCAGCAGGACCCCGCAAGAGCCAGGACGAAAAGGCATCCCCGGCTGCTGCTGTGGCTGCTGCCCCCCACTCGGCCTCTACCTGCCCTCCCACTCCCTCCTCTCCCCTCCCCTCCCCCCCTCTTTGTTTGCACCGCCATCACTTGGTCTGCCTTTGCTCCTCGGCAACCACGGGGATGTTGTTGCTGTGGTAACCACTCCCCACGGAGTTGCCAGATCTTCTCTGTTGCCATGGAGATCAGCTCCCAGATGGAAATTAATACTGCATCACCGGCCCCTCCCCTCTGCCGTTTCTCAGCCCGGGCCCCACTCCCACCAGCTGGTACCTCCTTGTCCCCCTCTCCTGCTTCACCTTCTACCTTCCTCTCCGTCCCCTCGCCTGCATCCCAACCCGCCAGCATCCCCCTCCGCCCTTCTCCCAGCACCACAATCTTGGATTTGTTCCTCCCGTCTTAATAAGCCTCCGTTTCTCAAAGCATCTCCACCTTTTCACAGGGCAGCTTCCCCCACCCCCGGGGCAAGGCCAGATGAGGCCTCCGCAGCTGCCACCAACTAGTTCCACCTGCCTGTGCAAAGGCCAGGAAGCAGGATGGTGCCTCATCCTTCTGATCCCCACCCCACTGAAGGGTCCCAGCCTTACCACCTCCCTTATAAGGAAAGGCTACAGCATTTGGGGCTCTTCAATCTAGAAAAAAGGTGCCTGGGGGGGACGGACGGACATGATTGAGACATACACAATTATGCAAGGGATGGACAGAGTGGAGAGAGGGAGGTTCTTTTCTCTCGCCCACAACACCAGAACCAGGAGACATCCACTGAAATTGAATGTCGGGGCAAAAAAAATATATATTTATTTGGCAGGGTGTCATTAATCTGTGGAACTCCTTGCCACAGGATGGGGTGATGGAGCACAACCTAGGTGCTTTTAAAAAGGGGATTGGACAGGCTGACGGAGGAAAAGTCCACCATAGGTTACAAGTCACGATGGGTCTACAAAAACCTCCTGATTTTAGAAGTAGGCAGCCTCATAATGCCAGCTGAAGGGAGTGGCAACAGGATGCAGGCGTCTTGTGTACTCCCTGCAGCACCTGGTGGGCCACTGTGAGATACAGGACGCTGGGCTAGATGGACCTTTGGCCTGATCCAGCAGGGCTCTTATTATATGTTCTCCGGCCACTGCCTGGCCCTGGAATCAGTGTTTTTTTTTTTTGTGATTTCTCTAGGCCTGTCCAAAAGAACCACAATCAGGAGCTCTGGGTGCTGGAGATCAGGAAACACTAAGAATGCAGAAGGGAAAGGAAGAATTCCAGGCCACAGTGCTGGGCAGAGAATTTTGAGACAAGAGCACTGGTGGACGTCCAAAGCTCGAGAAACAAACAGCGGCAGAGCTGGGGGTGGCTCAGAGGCAAAGAGGAGCACCAGCCAGAGTGGAGGCCGCGGAAAGACAAGGTGGCCAGAGAATTAGAAGGATGCAGCAGCAGCAGCAGCAGCAGCACGCAGTGGTTGGAGGCAGGGATGAAGCAGTGTGCAAGCAAACCGTTGTGGGCTGGGGACTGGGGGGAGCCACCACAGGAGAGGCCCAGGAGGGCGTGATCCAGGCTGGCGGAACGGCCAAGGGGTGTGTAAGCCACTCCCACGTTCCCTGCAGTCTTGGCTCTCCTGGAATTGAACTCAGGCTCTCAGCATCCTGCTAGTGCAAAGTTCGGGGGGGGGGGGGAAGCTGAGCATCCAAAGCAATAGCTGGACCCAAGAGGGCGGGAGACTGAGAGCAAAGGGGGCTTGTGCCACGCACGCGAGTGGGGGCTGCCCCGTTGGGCTGGGAAAGACTGAACGGGCGGGTGTGCAGCCGAGCAAGGGGGAGGACAATGGAGAAGCCAGACCCGGATTAAGTTGGATTCCCCCCTGGCTAAGCTGCTGCTCTGAGCCATTAAACAGCTGTTGGAGTTTGGTTGCAGGTTGACCTCCCTCCAGGCCAGGGTGGAGCGGGGTCAGGCCTCCCCATCCAAAAGGGATGTTGCGCAGGGGGGGGGGAGAGAATAGGGCTGACAAGACACCCCAATCTGCACCTTGCCCCAGAATCTGGTGTGCACGTGTGGGAGGAGAAGGGGGGGGAAACGCCGGCTAAGGGGGAGCTAGAAAACAGACCCCAGAGCGGCAGGGAAGTGGTTAATTGGCAGCGGAATTAATAAGCGCCAAGCTAATCCCCCCCCTCTCCCTGCACAGCACTTAGTGAGATGAGATGGAGGGGAGAGGAAGGCTCCACCTGTTCGCCGCTGTCCCCCCTCCAACACACACACACACACACACACACACACACACACACACACACACACA
>JAJKFI010000022.1:7335438-7359276 GCA_029204185.1 Lerista edwardsae
ACACACACACACACACACACACACACACACACACACACACACACACACACACCACATCACAGGATCTCATAAATGGGAAGCACTGCAGGAAAAAAAAAAGGCAAGGTGAAAGGGAGAGGTCAGAGCTGCCCCATGGCGTCTGCAAGAGGGCAAGTAAAGGGAGGAATGCAGCCCTGGGAAAGCAGGAGGGCAGAGATGCTGGGGGGCAGCAGGGTGGGTACCAGTCCATTTTGCACCTAGGCAAGCTTGCACCAACCCCAACCCCCCCCCAAAACAAAACAAAACAAAAACAAAAACAAAAAAACCAAAAAAACCCTGCCAATTCCAATTTTTGAAAACAAGAGGTGGAAAAATAAAAAATATAATATAAATCAGTTGCATTTTTACATGGGTTAAAAATAAATAAATAACCTGATCGGTATTCAGCGTCAGCCCTGCACCTCTCTGAGGTCTGCCCCTGAGGCGGCTGCCCAGTTGGCCTCATGATAGCGCCGGCCCCGGGAGGGAGGGGCAGGGAGAGGAACCAGGGAACAGGTTGGTGGTGTTTTTCCCTTTCCCTGGCTCTGAGTTGCCCAGCCTCATCCCTGCCCTCCCCGGCTGATTCAGGCGGCCGAGTGCGTCACAGCTCCAGCTGGTGGTGCTGAGATGGAGGAAGGATGGGCCGCGCGCCAAAACCAGAAGAAGTATGCGCATGGCGGGGCAGGGGTGGTGGCGGGGTGGCGGGCAGCATCACCACCCTTCACTCCTGATTTATATTATTTATTTGACTGATTGATTTCTATACTGCTTTTTTTAAAAAAAATTCCAGCTAGAAATTGCTTGCAGTCCAAGTACTCCTAACTATGCAAGCAAAATGGTGAAAAAATGGCATCCAAAAAACCCGAGGAACAAGGTGGTGGAATGTGTGTATGCGTGTCTATGTGTGTTTTAATGGAGCCACTCAGTCTAAGCTGAAAATCATGGCCCCCTCCCTCAGGAAAACAAGATTAGACCCCCCGAACAGTGCTCAGGGCCATCCTGGTGGGTGAGATGCCCTGGGCAAAGCCCCTGTTGATCCTGATGTTAATCTGCCCCTGATGCTCTTGGGATGGGGAAAAAGTCAAGTGGCCCATCTGGTCTCCTTCCCCTCTAAGATGAGCAGAAGAAGGGCTTTGCCGGATCAGGCCCACTGCTGCAGCATCCTCTCTCCGACCATGGCCGGCTAGCCAGCCATGTCGAAAAGCATGATGCAATTGACATGCTCCGTTGTGTGGGCCTAGCTTCCACAGCCGAGGTACACTGCCGCTATTCAGGGAGGTTCCACCATGCTCCTCATGAGTAATACACTTTTGAGAGGCCTGTATTCTCTAAGGGCATATGAACTGAGAGCCCTCACCCCTTTACACATGCAATGAGAACCACTGCACCCCCCAAATGGGGGGGGGTTAGAGGCAGCGGACGTACGGGCAGAGGCGTACCTAGAGGGGGGGTCGCAGCACTAAGTTTTGCAAGCAGCCACTCCGCCCCCCTTCGGATCCATTCCCAGCGGCAAGAGGCAAATGGAGGGTATGTTGGCTAAGAATGGTTCCGAAGAGGATTAGGGCTGTGACTCCTCTCTAGAGAGGGGGGCATTTCACAGCTCAGATCAAGAATTCACAGCCTTCCTCCTCTGACATCCACCCACTTCCTCCGTGTCCCTCCAGCCCTGAAATCTGCTCCAGAGTACAAGGAAAGATCACCAATCTGCTGCAGAAGCAAGCAAGCAAGCAAGCAAGGGGGTGGGGTGGGGTGGGGAGGGGAGAGGCTATTTAGCATTGTCGATGTCACCACAATTGCAAGCACAACCTGGACTCCTCTGGCAGGTACCCACAGGCCCGAAGGAAGCAAGCAAGGCAAAAACCCCAAGGACTCTTTCCTGGGTTTCCCCACTGCACACAAAGGGACTTGCTTCTGAGTGGACGTGCCTAGGGTTATGGGGAAAGTCTCCTCCGCCACACACACACCAACACGCATGACATGAAAAGCTACAGCCCTTGTTCGGATGGAGCCCACACGCCGCCAAGAAGACCAGGTGCGGTGCTTTAACTGGGGGGGTGGACTAGATATCCTTTAGGTTCCCTTCCATGACCTAGACCCAAGCAGGAGTCCCCACTTCCGAATCACATCCCAAGCAGGCCACGGGAAAAAAAAAAAAGCCAGGGCTTTTAGGGGTCCCTTTACATCTAACAGATCTGCAGCCTCCCAACCAAAAATAAATAAATCTTATATCTCTTAGATCATCTAAGTTGTTCTCAGAGCAACAGAGGATGAGCCCCTTTTGGTCAGAGAGAGAAGAGGTTTTACAAGCTGTGATCAACAATCATTCTGGGGAGGGGGCCTTAGCTCAGTCGCTCGTGCTCTCATTGCCAAGGGTCCTACTTAGGTTCAATTCCAGGCAGGGGTAGGAAGGACCCCTGTCTGATAGTCCAAGGCACCACTGCCAGCCAGTTTGGTGTCCAGCAGCAAACACTGGCCGGCAGTATCAGTGGGCTGACTCGGGGGAAGGCAGCTATATACTTATGACAAAGGACCAAGCCACGTGCGACAAGGGGAGATCCACGATCCAGCAGATCCAGTAAACCCAAAGCACGGGAAGGGGGATTCCAAAGGCACTGTGGGAGAGAGGGTGTTTCATCCTTCCAACCTCCGGAAGAGGCTCTTGATTTCATCCTGGGGACAAATAAATACAGGGACAGGAGACTCCAGAAGGGCAGTGATCCAATTGTGGGTCCTGGCCAGGGAAGGCATATAGCATGATCTAGTCTGGGTGCTGTGGGCTGGGAGAGGCGGGGGGGGGTAGGCTGTTCCCCAAAGAGCACGGCCAGTGGACAGTGCAGACAGGCGTAAATGGATGACTCCGATTGGCACCGGACACGCACCCGTCTGCAAGGCTGTGCCTGCCAGGGAGCTGGTAGGCTCTGCAGGCCCCATCCTTCTGGGATGGAGGGCTTCATCTCACCTGTCCCCAGCAGAGCCTCAGGTGCTCAGTCCTGCTCCGGCAAAGGCAATGCGGTGCCTTGTCTCGAGGTACAAGGATGCATCTCGCCAAAGGGGACTGACTGTCAATCTGGGGGAGAGTCGTGGACCATTTTCTGACCTGGTAGGGCAGTTTGAAGGGGGGGGGAGCTAGAGGGGGGGGCACAAGCAAGCAACCAAGGCTCAAAGAGCAAACCCCTCAGGGATCCCCAGGAGCCCAAGCCAAGGCACGTCTACTCAGAAGTAAGCCCCGTTATAATCAATGGAGCTTACTCTCGGGTAAGTGTGCCTAGGATTGCAGCCCACGTCTTCCCTCAACGCCCCACCAGCGGGGGCCCTTCACCTATTCTGGGCGCCCTGCACAGCTTGCCGTGTCTGGGGGTGGGGGTCCAGAGGTGATCGTACAGCCCCCCCTCTCGTCACCTTGGAGATGGCCCCCCTCCCAGCAGAGCAGCCCCGCCCCGCGCCTGCCTTTGCCAATCTGTCCAACTGCAAAAAATAAAATAAAAAAAAGGGGGCCGATGCCAGCTTCTCCCCGTGCCGGCAAGGGGTGGGGTGGGGGGGGAGAAGGACGGGAAGATGCTGAAGATGGCTGCCCGAGGAGGTGGGTGCGGCGGAGTGGGCACCTTCGCCAGCCCCTTGCCTGGCCACCGCTGCCAGCCTAAGACGCCCCTTCCCCTCCAGGCAGGGTCCTCCTCACCACGCCTTCTTTTTTTGGGGGGGGGTGTTAGAAGCAGGTCCCCGCCTGGTCACCTCGGGCAGCCCCCTCGAAGCGCGCGCCCCTCCCCAGCCGGGGGCGCCCCGTCCAGGCTCCGCAGCGGCTCTTCCGCCGGCCCGCCCCACCCCCTCCGCGGGGCTCACCTGGGTGTTGGCTGCGGCTCCGGGGCCGAGGCGGGAGCCCAGCAGGAGCAGCGGCGCCAGGAAGAGGCAGCGCGCGGCGGCGGCGGCGCATCCCGCCGGCCCGGCCATGGCCACGGCTCGCCCGTCCGCTCGCTGCCCTTCGGCCGAGATCGTCGAGGAGGAGACGCGGGGGAGAAGCGGCAGCCGTCGGGATCGGCGCGTCCCCTGGTCGTCGGACGGAGCTCGGCTGCACCAGCGCAAGCGCTGCGGCTCCCAGCTGGGCTGTGACAGGAGGCGCTGGCCCCGCCGCCGCCGCCCGCCGCTCCCCCAGTCGCCGCCGCCGCCGCCGCGCTGCAGCCTCTGCTCGGCCCCTCCTTCGCTCGCCTCTCCTCTCCTCCCTCCCTCCCTCCCTCCCTGCCTGCAGCCACAATAGCGGCGACGTAGCGCCCAGCAGGGAGGAGCCGAGCCGCGGCACCAAGCGGCAGCCTGGAGGCGGGCCTGGCCTGCTGGATGGATGGAGGGGCGGGTGGCGCTCGCCGCCTGCACCTTCGCCGGGCCGCCCGCGGGCTCCTCGAGGGGCGCTTGGAGGAGTCCCGGCTCCAAAGGAGCGGAGGGATTCCGGGAGAAAGCAGTCGCGCTCTGCCCATGCTCAGAGGCGCTCTTCACCCCGTTGGGAAAGCGTGTGGATCGCCGATGAGCAGCCACGCTTTCCCAAACGGGGTGAAGAGGGCCTCTGAGCATGAACAGAGCGCGACTGCGTTCTCCCGGAGTCTCATCAGCATCCACACGTGCTGAGCCGAGGCGCGTTAGGGAGGGAGGGCGCGCACACACGCTCGATTCCCCGGCCCCACCGCGCTTTTTCTGGAGCCCTAGGTGCAGTTTTCGCCTGGTGCCACTTCCAATTCAGCCTCGTCTTCCCAGCTTGTCATCCTCGATGTCCTCCCTGCGGCTCACGCCGCACGTGGCCAACACGACAGGCTCCGAAATCTTGGCACCCCTCACTTTTCTGTGTGGCTGACAAAGAGACCGGCCGCTTTCCTACTTCCCAACCCGCAGGCCCGAGTGGTGTGAGATCACCGCGTGGGGTGACCGAGATCGCCAAGAGAGATCGCCATGTGCTTCTCACATAGATTCCATGAGGCTGGCTGCCTGCCTGCATGCCCCATATGAGATCAGAGTGCAATAAAATACACTCAATCCTCATTATCTGCCAGGGTTAGGAAATCCTAGCAGATAAGGAATTCACAGATAAGGAGAGACTAGGTGCAAGGGGTCCCTTATCTTATTAATGTGACTGTTTTTAATTTTTTTATCTTTTTATTGTTTTGGATTTTATTTATAATTTTAATATTGTAAGCCACCTTGGGTGCCCCAATATGGGGCAGAAAGGTGGGGTAGAAATTCAAATACTAATACTAATACTAATACTAATACTAATACTAATACTAATACTAATACTAATACTAATACTAATACTAATACTAATAATAATAATCTGCCATCAGAAGAATCCAGCAGAGTGCAGCAGGAAGTGCCCAAAGATCTCTGAATGCTGCAGAGACCTTCCAGAGGCTGCTGGGAGCTTCAGAATGGCACCTGTGATCCCTTAAAAATGGACCCCTTTAAAATGGCTGGCAGAAGCATCTGCAGGACGTGTTTAAGGAGTCTGTGCTGGTTGGCCACTGCAGCCTTTGGAAGGTCTCTGCAGAGTGGATAACAAGGACAGATAATGAGGAAAGTAGCCGTTCTGCTCCTTGCCAATAAGCGAGGTCACAGATAGTGAGGTTGTGTATAAAGAGGACTGACTGTATACGCATGATGTCATGCTTCTCTCCTGGCGTCTCATGCTAGTTTTGTGCTGGGTTGATCACACGAATCTATGTGCATCCCCCTCTCCCCCCAAAGACATCGGGCAGAGCACTGAAAAGAAGCCGGTTGAATCAGTCTTACATGGGCTCCTTGGATTGGGGCCAGTGCAAGCGCTGGTGCAGATCCGAGTAGTCCCGTTGCGGTGGCTGGGATTCAACTGGGGTAAAGGGAAAGACATACTGCAGAGGTGACCTCTAGCCAGCATCTACTTTGCCCTGGATTCAGGCTACTCGACCTGGCTGTTCCAGCAGGATTGCACCCTCAATGGGATAGGACCTAGAACCACTGCCCTCATTCAGGGGCATCTGAAGGCCCCCAAAGAGAGACCAGTCGCTCAGTCACTTCACTCTTGCTGCCGCGCTCCGGTAGGCTGAATGAAGTCACCGTCTGCCAGCTGTTGTGGAAGAAGCCCGCAGGGGAGGTTGAGGGTTTTTCCAGATAATAAATGTTGCATTTCACTCTTCGTGTTACGTTGGAGCCAAGGGGGGTAGTCGCACAATCCACGCCTTGTTAATGAAGCAGAAGGGAAAGAAGAGAAACGGCATGGAAGATTCTCTCTCCTGCCGCCCCCTCCGGCAGAAATTCAGTGCCTTTTGAAAGCTGCCCCAGGGATTCAGGAAGGGGTTTCCCTCCACCATACGTGGTGGCGCTGTGGGTTAAACCGCTGCTGCTGAGCTTGCTAACCGGAAGGTTGGCAGTTCGAGACCACGCGATGGAGTGAGCTCCCGTCACTTGTCCCAGCTCCTGCCAACCTAGCAGTTTGAAAGCATGTAGATAAATAGGTACCACTTTGGTGGGAAGGTAATGGCGTTCCGTGCACCTTGGCGTATAGTCATGCCGGCCACGTGACCACGGTAGCTTGTCTTAGGACAAACGCCAGCTCTTCAGCTTAGAAACAGAGATGAGCACCACCCCATACAGTTGGTCACAACTAGATCGGTCGTGGGGAAACATTTACCTTTACCTTTTCCTCCTCCATAAGATGGAGAACCCAATCCTAGCCAACCCAATGACCTAGCCAATGGGGCATGCAATGCACCCTGCGATGGGGGGGGGGCAGTCACTGCGGTCTCCTCCAGGTAAGGAATGCTGGATAGGATCGAGCCCTTTCAGCACAATTCCATGCGTCCAGTATGTGGGGTGGTGCTTCAATCCACCACGGAGCTCATTTCTCGTTGCGAATGTGGAACTGGCCACTGCCATAAAAATTTCAGAATAAATTTGGGGAAAGAAGGAGAACTTATAAAACTGGCAACATTTCAATTGCTAGGATGGAGAGGTTTTTAGCATATGATCATCTCAGGTAGCTGGCTTCAATAATCCATAGAGAAGCTATGCCAGTGGAGTGCTCTATCTGCAAAACAGGAGGCCAAATTGTAGGTGAGAAAAAAAATTCAGATGACAGAGAGGATCACGCTTTTCATGCCTGTGTGTGCTTTCTGTCCCATCTCCTGCTAATCAGATGGTGGGTTTTCCAGCACACGTCCCAGAAACAAGAAAAGATCGTCACTCTATTCCCACTTTTAAATTAAATATAAATATTTTTGAGTTCTGCAGTAGGCAATACATTTGCAGTGTCCCCCTCTGTGTATCAAAATGCACAACAGACTCAAACAGGTGTTGTCTTAGGGCGCCAATGTGGAATCCCATATTTTAAAAAAAATGCAAAATATAAACACAAACAAACAAACAAACAAACAAACAAGCCCCTCCCACCAGTGATTCTGGAAAACTGAAATCAACCAACCCCCCAAAATAATACACCCACAGCAGGAAAATACACTTAAGGCAAAAGTAACAACAAGGAATAACTTATTTTTCGTATACAAAAATTAGAGCCCCAAATCAACAGATCACATTGGCTTTTGGCATCCTGCTTTTCTCCCATTATTTGCCCCTGCCAGCTTTATTGGATTTTCATTCTCAACATCATCCAATCTTTTCAAAATCTGCTCCCCACAGGAGTTTGTGTGTCCAGAGCATCAATGGCAGAAAATGTTGAACGCTATTGCCACCTCCTGGTCAAGTCGGTTCAGCGCAGGTGCCTCCCCGTTAGAAGTTCTATGAGAGGGCAGCGAGGGCTGAGGGGAGGAATTGAGTTGCATGTGTTATGTGTCCAGAAGCACCCTGCTAAAGAGGATGGGGAGGGTATATTTGAACCACTGCATCAAGCCAGGAAAATAAAAATGCAAGCCTAGTACCCATGCTTAGAGATTTCCCAAGATCATGCGTCTGGAGCAGAGTCTTTCCCTTCAGGGCAAGTCTATGAATGCACAGAGAGCGAGAGCGATTCCTATAGTCCCGTGGCCGAATCTGTGTCCTAGCACCCCATCGGCATCATTTTGAAAGTGCCAACCCGCTGGCTTTTTCCACAAGCGCCCTTGCCCGGCAGCCAGCCATGTCCGCCATTTTGTCCGCCATTTTGTCCACATAGGCCAAGGCTGCTTCTTATAAAGCCACGAAAACTTATTTCCAGTTTTGGCAGAAATGTGCCTTTGGCCGTCCAGTATCCACTCTCATGTCCTGACATGGAGGTGGCCAACATTAGTCTCCTCACGCTCCCCGGGAGAGATGGACCTGGCGACGTTTGAAGGTGACTGACAAGCAGGCTGTCGGCCATCTTGGCAGCAACTCCAGGTTGCAAAGCCAGCCTGCCATCTTCCCTGGAACGGTGTGTAGCTCAGCCTAGGTCTTGGGCACCAAGTCTATCTGGCTGTTTGGGAGTCCGTGAGCCACAAGAAGTGTCCGTTCCCTGTTCTCTCCCTTCTGAAGACGACTGGAGGTTGGCAGGGGTCAGGCATCAGTCATACATGGGTCTGCATGCGTTGGTGGGCCGGGCGGCCGTAGTCGGACTGCTGGGACAGGGAGGTATAAGAAAAGCGGGAGCAGCCCGAGGTCTTGCTGGCCTGGTCCGACTGCTCGTAGCCACTCTCAGCCTTTTCGTAGTTGCTCGGCTTGACGTAGCTGGTGAAGGCCCGGCTGTAGGGGGCAGTGAGGTAGGCCGTCCCGCTGTACATACTCTCCTGAGGGAAAAGTCGCTCGTGTGGGTCGTAGGCCGCACGAGAGCCTGGCGTACCCAGGGTGTACCGGTGGGCGTACTCGTACAACTTAGGCTGGACCGGCCCAGTGGAAGGGTAGAGAGAAGACGCCCCAAACAAAGGCCGGGTTGCAGGTGTGTACTCAGAGAAGCTGCTTCCCAAACATGGCTCCTCGTGGGCACGGACTTTGTAGTAGCCATTGGTGGGATCCTGGGGAGGATAAAGATGGAAATGCCAATGAAGCAAGGTTCAGGTAACAACCAAGTTACGTTGATGTAGTGCGGTGTAGTGGTTAGAGCACTGGCCTATGACAAAGGAGCCCCAGATTCACCTCCCATTACTCTTTTAGGACTAAAAGAATGGACTTCCGTTTATGGATAGAGGTGGGTTTTTGTTTGTTGACAACAAAATAAAAACATATAACGCCGCCTTCTGCACTTCTCATTTTGGTGAAATAAAACCCAAACGCCTTGAAATCTGCAAAATCTGCCCCCCAAATAAAACCATTCTCTAACACCTCTACATGCATGTAGCTGCAACTGCTAACACTACAGCACCCATATCACCTACCTAGTAAACTTTTAAAGCAGTTTTTAGAGTGCAATCCTAACCTGAAGTTGGGCTGGCACAGTTAAGGCCAGCAAAATTTGGCCTGCACAAGGGGCACCATAAAGTATGCTTGGACCACTCTTGGAGTCAGAGAGGCTAGCACACAGATGTATGCCATCCTCCCTGACTCCGAGAGTGGTCCTTTACGGTGGCCCTTGTGCCGGTCAAACTTTGCTGGCCTAACTCTAGGATAGGATTGCGCCCTTAATTGAGAGTTGAACCACCAAACTCAGGTAGATCTGCTGTCAATCTCCATAGTGGTGTAGCTTCGCCCCCCTAGGAATCCGGAGTCTCTCCTTTTAACCCTCTGAGTGCCGGCCAACCAAGAAGAAAAGCTCTTTGCAGAGGAATTGGGAGGGGGGAGGAGGGAGAGTGAAGTGGGCGGAGTCAGCCCTAATTTTAACTAGTGGAACTGAGTTCCCCTGCGTTTCCCCTGCATGACATCACTGGCTAAGGGGTGCAGGAGGGTACATTGCCCTGGGTACCACACCTTGAGACCTCCGCAAGGTGTATCTTGAAGACCTCCGAAAGGCAGTTTTCAGTGATAACCGCCTTTGGGAGACCTCTAAGATGTCTTATGGGAGGGTGTTACATTTTTTGGAGGGGTGTTACGGGGGAATGTTAAAATTGTTTGCACTCCCGTGCCAGATGCCTTAGCTATGCCACTGAGCCTCCCACACTCCCAGATGAGCTCACCTTCAGCTCTTGGCTTCCTTCATCATCCTCCAGGATCTCGCTGTGCTCCGTGTGGGATGTCGCTGGTGACTCGCTACTTGTAGCCTGGCAGGGGATGAAGGAGGAAGGATGAGCATGATATAGACGACCGCCTCGTCCCAGTTCTGTGGGTCCCTTGGGGTCAAACTAGATGTGACGAGAAATGCATCATCACATTTCTGCCCTTCAGTCTGACCGCTATGTAAGAAGTGCGACGCTCCTGGATGTGGCTACTTTCATGATCACGCTTTACAATAATGGCTCTGGGGTTCTGCAAGGGGGGAGGATTTTAACCCTTCCCCTGCTGCATTTCCTTCCCCCTTCCAGTTGATATTTGCGCCAGAAAGAACAATATGTTCCCAAATTTTGATTTTTTTTTTCCTTGCTGGGGAAGCTGCTTCAGGGAGAGAGTTAATGTCTCCTCCTCCATTTTTCCTATCTAGACTGGAGTGACTCGTGATTTTCATGCACAAACATTAAGGGCGCAATCCTAACCTGGACTTAGGCTGGCACAGTTAGGCCAGCAAAGTTTGGCCAGCACAAGAGACACAGTAAAGCGCATTTGGACCACTCTCGGAGTCAAGGAGGATGGCGCACGACTATGTGCTGGCCTCTCTGACTCCGAGAGTGGTCCAAACACTTTATAGTGTCCCTTGTGCCGGCCAAACTTTGCTGGCCTAACTCCAGGTTAGGATTGTGCTCTAAAATGAAAATGCGAGGACACAGTTCTTGTTGGGTCTTGCTTGACCCATGGTTGTCTTGAACTTGGGGACGTGGGTATTTGCCCAAAAGTTGTGTGACAAAACCGCACAATTTGGGAACCAGCTCTCCAGTATGGCCTTGTCTCATATCCACCCTCTGGAGAGTTTCATTTTCAAAAGAAATGCACACGTTTCTTGCACATCATGGTTGTGAGAGGGGGAAAAAATGAGAATGCGTTGGCAACTTCTAGTAAAAGGAGCCAGACGGGGCAGATGTTGTGGTCCAGAGGACCATATCACATATACTATTTCACATATACTATTTCACTATTTCCTCATCACATATACTATTTCACATATACTATTTCACTATTTAATCACCTGCCCATTGGCACTTCATGAGATGATTTCTTGCATCACCCCCTTTTACCAAATTACCCACCACATTAGACTTTTAGGTGGAGCAAACACACACACACACACAAAATTAGCATATGGATTGCACAAGTTTTGGCAGCAGTATCTGATGCTTTTCAGCGCAGGGATTAAGCGAACCATATGATGGGGATGTGTATACAGGTGGCATGGAAGGAGGGAATGATGTGCCTAGACTAATGGGAAAGGGCAACATGATTAAATAGCACACAGGCCATCACACATTTTGCCAGCTTTTAGACCTATACGTGGGTATATTTGGGTGCTGATTCCAAGAATGGCATTGGTTATACCCTATCATGCCTAGTTTCAGAGATATGGCATAGCCTCATTAATGAATGGTTCAAGCAGCTTCCTTGCGGAAGCTACACCATGGCTTCCTCATGAAGAAACTGCTAGTGAAACATTCTGGCAGAGTGCAATCCTAACCTAGAGTTAGGCTGGCACAGTTAGGCCAGCAAAGTTTGGCTGGCACAAAGAACACCGTAAAGTATGTTTGGACCACTCTCGGAGCCATTGAGGATGGCACACGTCTGCATGCTGGCCTCTGTGACTGAGAGTGGTCCAAACATACTTTAAGGCAGGGGTCAGGGAACTTTTTTACCTTTTACCCCAAAATATATTTAGATACGCCAACGTTACCCCCCCCCCCGCCAGAACAAAAGAAAAAAAAATACATATTGGAACCCATTGCTTTTTATTTGATTAATTAATGAGCTTAATTAATGCTATGTAAATATGAAGTTGTAAAGGGCGGAGCAAAACAAACAAACAAAACAAAACGGAGGGAGCCAGACAGCGACGGAACCGGAACGGGGGTAATGGATGGTCGTGTTGCCAAGACACAGCCGGGCATGCATATAGATTCATATGCATGCCCGGCTGTGTCTCGGCAGTGCGACCGTCCATTACCCCCAGGAATTTCATTTTTACCCCATTTGGGGTAATTTACCCCTATTCCCTGACCACTGCTTTAAAGCATCCCTTGTGCCGGCTAAACTTTGCTGGCCTAACTGTGCCGGCCTCACTCCAGGTTAGGATTGCGCTCGTAGTGAATTACCGAGGCTTAGTATTTATTACCAAGACTATGCCATATCTCCCAAACTAGAAATGATGGGGGAAAACTGATGCCATTTTTGGAATCTGCACCCCAAATTCATACAAAACCACCATGAATTTTGAAAGAAAAGTTATTCTGACCTTCAAATTCACAGGCCTATATTAACAACGGCATGGAGAAAAGGTAGAGAAAGACTTTTTTTTTCCTAATCCCCTAATACTAAAACTCTTGATCAGGCAATTACATGGTTCAGAGCTGTCAATGAGAAGTCGGATTTTAAGAACATGTCACTAATGGATGGAGGGCATTCTCCCACCAGAAGTGGGACAATGGTGGCCACTACCTTAGATGGCTTTTTTCCCCACGGGTTAGACAAATGCATGGAGGAGAGCGAGAATCGATGGCTATGAATCATGAGAGCTACAATGGAACCTGCATGTTTCAGGGCAGTGTACCTGTGAATACCAGATGCTGGGGACATACAACGGGGGAGGGCTGTTGCCGTCATGCCTTGGCTTGGAGGCTTCCAAGAGGCATCTGGCTGGCCACTGTTGGAGAAAAGGATGCTAGACTAGACAGCCTTTCAGAGGGTCTCCACTTAAGGTTCTCAGCGGGCAACCTGAACTCAGGGGTGTCTGGGATGCTGCCAAAATGGGGACCTCCTCTGAGACAGCTGGAGGAGTGCCCCGCAGGGCACTTTTGGCAGGGAGGCCCCACCAAAGCTTTGGGCAGAGATGGCCACGCCCTGCAGACGTGCAGTTATGCTTACCATGGGCTCCTTGCTGTCGTCTTCCGCCTCGCTCGGCCGGCTCGGGCTGCTCTCGCTGGTGGTGATCTGCACCAGGATGTCCGCCTTGGAGAGCTGCGTCCCCCGCTTGGCTAGGAGAGACAGACCGACAGTGTGTGAAATTGCTGCACACTATTTTCCTGGGGTGGATCCCCCCATGGCTAGCTTTTAACTATGAAGGGATCGCTTCCCTGCATTATGCGGGGGACGTATAGAGTGGGCAGAGGGATGTTCTTTTCCCTCTCGGACAGCAGCAGAACCAGGGGACATCTGTTGAAATTGAGCACCGGGAGAGTTAGAACAGATTCTCTCCACCCAATACTTGTCCACCCAAAGTGTAATTAATCTATGGGACTCCTTGCCACAGGAGGTGGGTGATGGTGTCTGGACAAGCTGCCTTCAAAAGGAGATTGAACAGATTTCTGGAGGAAAAGTCCATCGCAGGCTACAGGCCATGATGGGTGCTGCAACCTCCTTATTTTAGAATGCCAGGTGCAAGGAAGTAGCAACTTGTGTCTTGTCTTCTGTGCTTCCTGAGGCATCTGGTGGGCCACTGTGGGATACAGGAAGCCCACAGATGGGCTTTTGGCCTGATCCAGTGGGGCTCTTCTTAAGTTCTTATGCTTCCTGCCCACTTCTGCATTGAATTGGCGTTCTAATGTCATGCGCTGTTTGGCTTTAAGCTGGTGCAGAACCACATGCTCCGGAAGCAGATGGGGCATCCCTTACCCCAGCAATCTCCAAACTGGAGGCCTCTGCAGCAGTAAAAAGGCTCTGTGGCGTGACCCGAGCTTACCGTTCCCCTGCGGAGCACTGTGACAGCCACACCTACAGCCCCCCCCCCCGGCGTCCCTGTGGCCAGCTGCTCCTGCCCAGAACCCTGGGCACTCAGTCTGCTGCGGCAACCAAACGCATAAGCAGCTGATCGCGGGGATTCCTGGGGACTGTAGGTGTGTCTGTCGCTGTGCTTCCCAGTGGAATGGTATGCTTGGATCACCTGGGGGAAGGAAACAGGGGGCACCAGATCTGGCCCATGGGCTGGAGTTTGGAGCCCCCCGCCTTAGCCATTTCTTTTCTCCTGAGATCCAGGAGGACAGCAGAGATAGGACCAGGATATGCACCCAAACCTCCTGGTCAGCTACTGAGCTATGGCAGCCTCCCTTTAAAGGAAGAAACTCCCTGCTGCTCCATTGCTGGGACTTGAACTCATACCTGCAATTGCACAGCAGGTAATTGCAATTGCACACCTCTCCCCTAGACAATGCCCCGCACATTTTAGAAAAATCAAGAGCCAGCAGGGTGCTGTTTGCAGTCCTCACCTTTCCCGCAGCGTTTCCGTCGGTAGCAGAAAGAGATGACGACAACCAGGAGCAGGAGAGTGGCAATCCCGGAGGCGGCCAAACCCCCCATGATCAGGACGGACAAGACCTCTGCTGGGAGAATTCACAACTTTAATTACTTGCATTGGATTTAATGCGATCGACCGCTTATATTCGGGCGCTTATGTCTGGCTAGGGACCAGAGTGTGGATGAAAACTGAGAAGGGACGAAATGTCAAAGCATAAACTTAGGGCACAGTCCTAACCAACTTTACAGCTGTGCCAATGGGGCATGTTCTGCATCCTGCAGGGAAGTAGGAGTCATGGAGACTAGTCCTCAAGGTCAGGGAATGTTTGTTCCCTTACCCCAGAGCTGCATTGCCCGGATCCCAGTGCTGGGAAGTTGGTTAGGATTGTGCCCTTACTTTGCTTGCAAATTTATTTTAGCCAGCAAAAAATGTAAATAACTAAGGGCGCAATCCTAACCTGGAGTTGGGCCGGCACAGTTAGGCCAGCAAAGTTTGGCCGGCACAAGGGCCACCAATAAAGCGCATTTGGACTACTCTGGGAGTCAGGGAGGATGGTGCATATCTGTGCGCTGGCCTCTCTGACTCCAAGGGTGGTCCAAACATACTTGACGGTGTCCCTTGTGCCGGCAAAACTTTGCTTTATTTACCTCAGAAATTTACCTCAGAATGTCAGATACAAGGGAGTGGAGTTTGGACCACTCCCAGAGCCAGGGAGGATGGTGCACGTCTGTGTGCTGGCCTCTCTGACTCCAAGGGTGGTCCAAACATACTTTACGGTGTCCCTTGTGCTGGCCAAACTTTGCTGGCCTAACTCCAGGTTAGGATTGCGCTCTTAGCCTCCCAACAATCCCTACCATTAGTAGAAGAGGACGGGGGCCTTACCTTGGCGGCGCAAGCTGACTGTGGCCGAGCGTGCCCCAAAGCGATTCCATGCCGTACAGTTGTAGGCCTGGGCGAAGTCACTGTCGTGGGTCGGGTCGATCAACAAAGTAGAGAGCACCCCTTGGTCTGTCACGATGGTGTCCACCGTGAACTGTTCTAGCGAGCCTGCGTCCAGCACCCATTCACCCCAAGACCAGGCCTGTTGCAAAGGACAGGGAGGAAATCAGGGGCTCACACAGGTAGAAGATGACAGGTGCCAAGCCTGAGAGTTGACTTAGGGCCTAATCCTATTGAGCCCAGTGCCAGCGGTACATTTGTACTTTCAGCGCTGGGTGTCATTAGGAGCAGATTCCTAACCTGGAGTTGGGCCAGCACAGTTAGACCAGCAAAGTTTGGCTGGCACAAGGGACACCATAAACTATGTTTGGACCACTCTTGGAGACAGAGAGGCCGGCACACAGACGTGCACCATCCTCCTTCACTCTGAGAGTGGTCCAAACGTGCTTTACGGTGTCCCTTGTGCAGGCCAAACTTTGCTTTATTTACCTCATATTTACCTCAGAATTTTACCTCAGAAATTTACCTCAGAATGCCAGATACAAGGGAGTAGCGTTTGGACCACTCTCGGAGTCAGGGAGGATGGCACACGTCTGGTGATAGCCTCTCTGACTCCTAGTGTGGGCCAAACATACTTGACGGTGTCCCTTGTGCCAGCCAAACTTTGCTGGCCTAATCTGTGCGGGCCTCACTCCAGGTTGGGATTGTGCCCTAAAGTGCTGTGAGGCACTCCAGTGCCAGAGGTGCTAGCATACTGCTGGTGCTGAGGCACAGCACCAGTCAGCGCTGGGCCTCAGCACCAGGAAGTTGCTAGAGCAGCCCGTAGAAAGTGTTCATCTTTTCATCTGGCTGCACAAATAGTATTTGTTGCTCACAAAGGCCCTCTAGTTCTTTTTGCTTATCACATACTCTACTGTTGAGTTTCTCAAACATTTTGCATCAGGACCCACGTTTTGGAATGGCGCTTGAGTCCGTGCCAGATGTTTGATGTGGCCCTCTGGCAAAAATGCTTGCAGACCTCTGCATTACACCAAGGTGCAACACAACTGGTTGAAAATAGCTGATAAGAAAGGTTTCCTACACTCTCATGGGAAGCTTGATGGAGTTAATGAGTAACCCAACTTCCTCTTTCAAAATCAAATGCACAGGACACAGCTTGCTCCCCCTGAAATGCAGTGTATGCCCTTGTGCCTTCCCAATATGTATTTCACCATGGTGTGGTCACAAAAACTGCATTGTGAATGTGTCAGGATCTGCCTCCCAACCCTTTGAGAATGTGGTAGAACATACTACTCTGAGGTAGCCTAGTTCCTAGAGGAAGCCTAGATACCCTTCATGGCTTGTAACCTCTGATGGACTTTTCTTCTAGAAATCTGTCCAATCCCCTTTTAAAGGCATGTAAAAGCCAGATGCCAGCACCACATCCGGTGACAAGGAGTTCCACAGGCACATTTCACGCTGGCTCAAGAATTTTTTTTTTTTGGTCTGTTTTAACTTTCCCGACACACAGTTTTAGTGGATATTCCTTGGTTCTGGTGGTTAAACAACTTAAATACACACAGGAGAACATAAGAAGAGCCCTGCTGGATAAGGCAAAAGGCCCATCTAGTCCAGCTTCCTGTATGTCACAGTGGCCCACCAGATGCCTCAGGGAGCACCCAAGACTCCTGCATCCTATTGCCACTCCCATGCACCTGGCATTCTGAAGTAGCCATGTACTTATAACATCAATACATTATAACTCCTCATAACGTAAGGAGGTTGCGCCACCCATTATGGCCTATAGCCCATGATGGACTTTTCCTCCAAAATCTTCCTAGTCCACCACCCACCATCTCAGGGGTGCCTGGGGGCTAATGTCAGACCCCGGGGCCCACAATACTTTTTAAAGGCACCTAGGCCAGATGCTATCACCACCTCCGGTGGCAAGGAGTTCCACAGATTAATTACCCACTGGGTAAAAAAAGAAAGAAAAGAGACGTAAGAGGGTGGAGGGCAACGCCGGCTCAAACACTTACAATCCTGTCGGGGGGTGGGATGCTCCCCACCAGGCACTCCAGCCGTGCCTTGGCCCCCACCGCGGTCTGCTGACTCGGTTCGGCGCTGATAATGGGTGGCCCTAAAAAAAGGAACCCAAAGGAAGGATGCCATCAGGTCCCGCCACATTTTTGCCAGGCCCACTGCAATAAGTGTGTGTGTGTGGGGGGCATGCTTCCACACCACCCAATCCCAAGACCCCTCACCATTCACGGCTAGCGTCACTTCCTTCTCGGCGACTCCAATCCGGGGCACGATGGCTTTGCAGACATAGATCCCGGCATCCTCCTGCGTCACTGCCTTGAGATGCAGCGTGTTCCCGTTGCTCAAGACCTGTCGGGGAGGGAAATGGAGTCCAGATGCCTTTATGGCAGTGGTTCTGAAACATCGGCCACTTTGCAAAATGACACTCTATCTGGGAGGCAGAACGGGGCGCCCCCTGGTGGTCTTGGCAGACAGGCAGACTAAAGCTGGAGCTCTCTTAATACCACCAGGGTCTCCCGCCTCCCCGCCCCTTATATTACGCTACAAGGCAATGGGGGTGATGGGGTAGAAGTCGGTGTGCCCAGGCTGGTAAATGAAGCCAAATTTGGGAACCTGGACTCCTGGTTTGAGGGCGCAATCCTAAGCTGGGGTGTATTCAGCGCAGCTTGGGAGCAGGATGGAGTCTCCACGGGGCAAGGGCACGTTCACGCCCTTACCCTGGGGTAGGCACCAGCCGCCCCAATGGGTTCCTCGGATTGGTTCCCCAATGGGTTCCTGCTATTTAGCACGTGCGGAGATGAGGATGCTGTGCGGACTGAATCAGGGCTGCATGGTCTGGGGACGGGAGCTTGGACGCAGCCTAACAGCCGCATCCCACCTCCACCTGAGTCACTTACCACACTCGACCCCTTCTTGGTCCAGGCGAGGGTGAGAGGCGGATTCCCCGTCCAGGTGCAGGTGAAAGAAGCATCAGCCCCAACGTCTACAGTCAGGGGCTTGGGCTGGGAGACGAGGCGGGGTCCAACTGCAGGAAGGAAGAGGAAACGCAGGGGTGATGGGCAGCTCGAGGAGCAGGAAGCGGCCCCACCCAGAAGGTCCCAGGAGCAGCCTCTGCTGGGAACCGTGAAACATACAGTGGGCGCAATCCTAAGCTCAGTTAGGCCGGCCTAAACTAAGCCAGCAAAGTTTGGCCGGCACAAGGGACACCGTCAAGGATGTTTGGACCACTCTCAGAGTCAGAGAGGCCAGCAAACAGACGTGCGCCATCCTCCCTGACTCCGAGAGTGGTCCAAACGCCACTCCCTTGTTTCTGGCATTCTGAGGTAAAATTCTGAGGTAAATATGAGGTAAATAAAGCAAAGTTTGGCCGGCACAAGGGACACCATAAAGTATGTTTGGACCACACTAGGAGTCAGAGAGGCTATCACCAGACGTGCGCCATCCTCTCTGACTCCGAGAGTGGTCCAAACGCCGCTCTCTTGTATCTGGCATTCTGAGGTAAATATGAGGTAAATAAAGCAAAGTTTGGTCAGCACAAGGGCCACCGTAAAGCATGTTTGGACCACTCTCGGCGTCAGAGAGGCCAGCAAACAGATATGCGCCATCCTTCCTAACTCCGAGAGTGGTCCAAACACGCTTTATGGTGGCCCTTGTGTCGGCCAAACTTTGCTGGGTTAATTTACGCCGGCCTAACTGTAGTTTAGGATTACGCTCTGTGACCTAGCTAGACGCATGGCTTGACACTACAGTGGCTTCATATACCTTTTCTAAGTGGATCATGCTCTCCTTACATGGGAAAAAAGACAGATAACACAATCCTCTTTTAAAACAGTGCTTGCCATCTTTGTGGATTTCTTTTTTTTTTTGTTCCAAAAAGGTATATTTAATATTCTTATTAAAATCTGCATTTATAAGCTGTTGTCTTCGACAGTGTGGATGCGTGCGTGTTGGCACGTGTAAGTAAACAGTTTTTTTTAAAAAAAATGTTTATGTGCATCCATGCATACATCCACGCAGCTTAACACAAGTACTTATAAAATTAATTGGGGAGCTCCAGTATAGTCAGTGAAGGGCCTTGATCTGTGTGCATAACTTAAAGACAAATTAAGCAGGCTTTCTCGCTTCAGAAAAAGTATTTTTACCCACATGCAAATGGATGTAAAGGTAATTGACATCGTAGTCACCTCTCTCTAATTGGGTGCGAAACCCAGCTGTGTGAATGTGTCAAAACACAGCATAAATGCCCAATTTTACTGTGATGATGGCCACAGGTGGGAACTCTTTAAGGTCTACCTGCTGAAAAAACAAGGGAGGGCTATAGGACAGGAGGTCGGGGGAGAGAGGGAGGCCCATATCTGGACTGACCATAATAGTCAGGTTATGCCCGAATCTGGCACTTTTGCCGCTTTAGAATGCAATCCTAAGCAGCGCTGGAACAGCTAGGCCTGCGCTGTATCCCAAGCAGTTTCGGAGTGCTCCAGAGATTTCCCAGGGCAAGGGCACGTCCGCCCCCTTGCTCCAGCGGAGGCTCCAGCTTCCCCTATGAGTTGCTCGGATCTGCACCTGCAGGCGCAGAACCGAGGAGGCCGCGTAGCCCGAATCGGGGCCGTGTGGCCTGGGGACGGAGGCTTGGATGCGGCCTAACCAGAGGCAGATCTAAGGGAGGGCAAAGCTCTAAGTTCTGCAAGAAGCCTCACCTTGCAGTGGAAATCACTCCTCTCCTGCACCGTTTTAGCCAATCCTCACAGGGAAAAGCAACATCTTGGCATTGCTTACTGGCTACAGCAGCAAGGGAGAGGAGGGATTTACATGACAGGGTAAGGCTTCTTGCAACACTTAGAGCTTTGCCCTCCCTGTAGATCTGCCTCTGGGCCTAACGGCTGCCTCCCAAGCCTGCCCCCTACTGGTCCACCTGACCTTGCCTACTGGCCTGGTCACCTCCCAGTCAGTTCTTCCCTCCCTCCCTCTGCCCAGAACTGCTCTTGCGCCATTCTGAGTTTGGCTGGCGCACAAGTGTTGCGGCGCACAAGTGGCACTGCGCGGCACTGTTGGGCCGACGTAAGCAGTTAGCATTGGCCCAACGGCACTTATAGGATTGGCACCCTAGTCTCCTTGTCCCCAGCTATTGCAGGCTATGCAGACTCGCCTTCTCCACTTACAATGCACGTCCACCAGCGTGCTGACATTGGTGCTGCCGACGGCATTGGAGACCTCGCACGACACGGGCTCCGTGAAGAACGACTGGTCGACGGTCGCCTCGTAGCTGTCCCCATTGGCCTCTGGGATGGGCACCCCTCCTTTGGCCCACCTGCGAAGGCATGCACCAGCATCAGAGGAGCCTGGCTCAAGGTATCGCCAGAATGCAATCCCCAAAGCGGCCAGGAGATGGCAGCACAGCAACGCGCTGTGAGATCTCTGGGAGGTTGGATTCGGTGGACAGTTTTACCTGTAGCCTGTCACTTCAGGGTTGGAGGTTGCCGTGCAGAGGAAGCTCACTTTGCCGCCCTCGGCGACAGTTTGCGGCTGGACCGACAGCATGACGACAGGTGGATCTGCAAGAAACAGGCACAGAGTGGCTGAAACCTCAAAAAAGGAACCCAACACCATTAAGTCCAGCCCATCCTGAATCGACTCAGGCCTGGTCTATATATTAGCCCGAAGCACCGACATTTGCCTCCATCTCCCCTTCCTTGCCCTGGTCTCTCCTTCCCTATCTTCTTGCACTGTAGGTTCCTTGGGGCAGAGGACTTGTCTAATATGCAGCTCAGCAAGGTGCCAGAGAAATAGATTTTGAAGTATGCATAATAATGGACGATGGTGACTCATGTTCCGGACCAAGAAAGAAACACACACCGTATCAATTATGCAAATACGGTTTGTTTGCTTATGTTGGCAGATTGCTTGGGCTGCTGCTTATCTCGGGGAGAGACAAGGGCATTGAAGCATCACCTTCAGACCCCTGGAATTCCCAATGTATCCCCCCTATTATTTGCACTGAGGCTGGCTGCATGCAGGGGACTGCATGATGGAATTCCTCCAGGTAAGGGAAAAAATCCACATGCAAAATAGGCATGTCAAGGAAAAGGGTTCTAGCATAGCTAGAACTGTGCAGGTTTTCTATGTGCACGGATTTCTTTGCTTGCTGCCAAGGGGCATGCAGTCCTATGTGCCCACCCCTGCAGCCTGTCCAACCCAGCTGCCAATTTATCACCGATTTATCACCTCCATGAGAACGAGGACCAAGATTCCACCCCATCTCTGGCAACACACTGGCAGTTTTTCCTCTAAATTCATAAGGGCTAAAAACTTGATTTTAAAAAAAATATATGAAAAGAACAAAAACTGAGGTTCCCAGGATGTTGAACCAGCAAAACACTGAACTTGTGCTAAATACACAACATCCTGGGCGAGGGCTGGTGTGTAGACTTCAGTCTGCAGAGGATCAGATTCAAATGGACTCTACTTGGCCATGACATCAGAGGTCACTTCCTCGAGTGGCTCATCAAAGCAGCCAACACATCTCCTCCGCACCCAGCGCCTCTTTTCCCTGGCAGATCCCCCCCGATGTAGACTCACATTGCACGTTGAGTGTGACTGTGGTCTGCTTGCCGGCTGGGGCTGCCGGATTGCTGACCCGGCAGGTGAAGGAGCTGCCCATGTCTCTGCTGCTGGGGGTCAAGAGGAGGGTGCTGACGGCCACCTCCCGCTTGCCGTCGTCCATCAGAGCCTGCAGGGGAGAAAACGGAGCTGTCCACATGTTCCATCGTGATTTGGTCCCTCCAAATCCCTGGAAGGAGAGTTTCATCCCACTCTCCGGGCACTGTAACGTAGGTTTGGACCACTCTCGGAGGCAGGCAGGCCAGCACACAGACACACGCCATCCTGCCTGACTCAGAGAGTGGTCCAAACGCGCTTTACGTTGGTCCTCATAAGAACATAAGAAGAGCCCTGCTGGATCAGGCCAAAGGCCCATCTAGTCCAGCTTCCTGTATCTCACAGTGGCCCATCAGGTGCCCCAGGGAGGCATGAGACAACAAGATGCTTGCATCCTGTTGCCACTCCCTTGCACCCGGTACCAGTAGCCCAACACCTTTGTAAGGAGGTTGCACAATCCATCATTGCCTATAGCCCACGATGGACCTTTCCTCCAGAAATCCATCCAATCCCCTCTTAAAGGCATCCAGACCAGATGCCATCACCACCTCCTGTGGCAAAGAGTTCCACAGATTAACTACCCGCTGGGTCAAAAAGTACTTCCTTTTATCTGTTTTAACTCTCCCAACCCTCAGTTTTAGCGGATGTCCTCATGCCGACCATACTTTGCTGGCCTAACTGTGCCGGCCTAACTCCAGGTTAGGATTGCGCTCTCAATGAATGAATGAATGAATGAATGAATGAATGAATGGTAGCTGGGCTCAGCCTAGCCAAAGGAGCAGGCCTTGTTGTCTCCTGTTCCCCAAGCAGCCACTGTCTGTTCCTTCCCTGCTTGCCGGATGTCTGTCCTCGGCTCACCTTAGAGTACACCGCTGATTCTTGCCTCTGCCCATCACGGTACCAGCTGATCTCGGCGGCCGGCTTGGCCCCGCCCGCACGGCACGAAAGGTTGTAGGGGATGTTGGAGATCACATGCACAATCGGCCCGTTCTGGATTTCTGGGTCGTTGGGGGGGACTGGAAGGAGAGATGCAGAGAGCAGAGGTGAGTTGAGCTATTCAGGGCCAGGGATTGTGCAAAGGCAAGCTTCTCTGGAGAGGAGCAGTGCATTGTGGGAGTGCAATCGTGCAAAGAGGGAGGGCATGAGGGCAAGGGTGTGTCCTCTGCTCACTTCCAGGAGCAGCCAGCCAAGACTCTTAGTGGGCCGGCCTCCCCCACTCCCAGAAGAGTAAATATTGGCTTGCAAGCCTGAACTAGTCATGTTTGCTGTTCTCTATTGATTACATGCCCGGTTGTTTAGGAATCTAATCAACAAGGAAGACTGTTGTAGCAGGACTGAGATAATTGGTTCTCCTGCAGCCGGAGAGGTTTGTCTTTGGGCTCCGATCAGGGGTCTCGTTGTGCTTTTTCCAGGCTGCGTTTGTTTGCATACAGCCTTGTGGCTGGATCTCACATTCTGGGTTCCCAGCAGGAAGACACACACACACCCACCCTCCATAGGGCAAAAAAGTAGAGGCGGAGCATCTGTGGGGCGTGGGGTGGCACCTGCTATGGGCACCGTTAGAGAGGTGAACGCTTCAGTGAAGGAGAGGGGGGAAAGCAGGCTGGCTGTGTCTGCTTGGCTCCAAAATGGAGCGTTTGCAGATGCTGGGAGTACGGCAGGTCTGTGCAAGGGGTGGAGTAGCAGGGTTAGGGGTGCCTGCTGATGAGCCTGTTACAGCTCTGCAAAGAGGTTCTGCCCGTGATGTCAACTCAAATTCCGCAACCTGATCAGGGAGAATAATAATAATAATAATAATAATAATAATAATAATAATAATAATAATAATA
>JAJKFI010000022.1:7359286-7386482 GCA_029204185.1 Lerista edwardsae
TAATAATAATAATAATAATAATAATAATAATAATAATAATAATAATACTTGTATTTATATACCGCCTTTCTTAGGTCACCAGATTTCTCTAATGACTGTAACTCAAGGCGGTTTACATAGGCAGACTTTTATTCACAAACCCGAAGGTTTTGTGAATAAAAACATTCTATCTTTCAAGAACAACACTCATACAGATCTTTCTTTCTGGATTTAGTCCTTCTTTCTTAGCCACCCATCTGTCTTCTGCTGGCTGATAAGAGGCTTCCCTGCTCCCCCAGAGACGCAGCTGACCAGCACACTCCTCCTCCCACGAGGCAGCTGGAACTCAGCTTTTAATCAGCCGCAGTTTGCAAGGTCTGCCGCTCACAGAGACTTCCGATAGTCTCGAGCTCACGACCTTCGGATCTTCAGCTGTTATCTTTGGGCAAACGGAGGCATTAACCCTCTCGGCTAAATCGTCTGTCCATGAGGTTCAAGCTTGCACTTGGTCCTGATGCTGGCTGGCTGAACCCTCTTAGCTTGGCCTACCTCACAGGGCTGTCATGCAGGTAACATAGATGGGGGAGGGCAGAGAAGGAACCACAGGAGAAGCAGGGGCCGTGGAGGCAAGGAGGTGGAGAGAGTTCAGTGCCCCCCAATCTTGCTGCCTGAGGCAGCTGCTTCAGTTGGCTTCGTGGATGGGCCGGCCCTGGGTGGGGGCGAAGGGAACTCACTCAGTACGGTGAGCTTGGCCCGCTGGGATCGCAGTGCTGCCTGCGTGGCCTGGCATTCGTAGACAGCGTCGTCGTCCAGGTCGGCATAGTCAATCCGTAGGTTGTGCTGCCCAGCAGAAGCATCGCCGACAATGGAATAACGGGACCAGCCTGCCAGGAGAAGGAGGAAGGAGTTATAGTATTGGCCGAGTTCACTGCTGTGGCATGGCGCCCCCTGGAGTTTCACTGGATCACTACACTAGCCGATAACTGTCCTCGGCCAGAACTGGCTCAGGGCAAGCTGGTAAATGTGGCTGTCACTTTTCCAATCGCCCGCCCCATAACTCAGGGCGCAATCGTAATTGGAAGTTAAGCCAGCAAGGTTTGGTCGGCACACAGTAAAGTATGTCTGGACCACTTTTGGAGTCAGAGAGGCCAGCACACAGACGTGCACCATCCTCCCTGACTCCGAGAGTGGTCCAAATGCCACTCCCTTGTATCTGGCATTTTGAGGTAAAATTCTGAGGTAAATATGAGGTAAATAAAGCAAAGTTTGGTTGGCACAAGGGACACCGTAAAGTATGTCTGGACCACTCTTGGAGTCAGAGAGGCCGGCACACAGATGTGCACCATCCTCCCTGACTCCGAGAGTGGTCCAAATGTGCTTTACAGTGGCTGCTGTGCCGGCCAAACTTTACTTGCCTAACTGTGCCTGCCTAAACTTTGCTGGCCTAACTCCAGGTTAGGACTGCACTCTCATTTGCCTCCCCTGCCCCACCACGACCACATGAAACGTACCAGGCAAGTCTCTTTCTCCCCCCAAGGCCAGTCCGTCCTTGGTCCACTGAACCATGCCCCGGTAGCCCATAATCACACAGGCCAGGGTCACCGACTGTCCGGACACAATCACCTGGTCCATGGGTTGCTGGAAAAAATAGGCCGCCAGTCCTGTGGAGAAAAAGGTGATGGTTAGACCAAGCCTTGAGGTGGTGGTACTCATAGCAGGAAGACAGGATTTTGAGATCTGAGAGGTCTGCACCAAGTGGGGGGCATGCTGAGAGAGAGAGAGAGAGAGAGAGAGAGAGGCCTAATGCCCTAGATTAGGCCTCCCCCCCGCCCACAATCCTAGCCTGACAGTCTAGCCCAGCAAAGTTTGGCCAGCACTAGGGCCATCATAAAGCATTTGGACCACTCTTTGGAGTCGGGGAGGATGGCACACATCTGTGTGCTGGCCTCCCTGACTCCAAGAGTGGTCCTTGTGCCAGCCTAAACTTTGCTGGCCTAACTGTGCCGGCCTAACTCCAGGTATGGGATTGCGCCCTTAAACTGCAGGCCGCGTCCACCTCTTGCTCTAAAGATGCCGTCAACCTGAGCCCTTGTTGCTCCTCCTTAACAATTGTCCTTAACAATGACACATTCCCAAAGCATCCTCCTGTCCATAATTTTAGCCTCTCTCTCTCCCCCCTCTCTTCCACTATCCCCTTGTGTGAAAAAGGAGATGCAGAAATGAGCTGGGAGAGGCGGGTGCATAGGGGAAAAAAAAAAGGCTGATAGAGCGTATTTCAATTTGGAAGCAAGGCAGCAGCCCCCTGGGTCCCTGGGTTGGCCTTATCTCGCTGCTGCAGACTGTCAAGGTGCCAGTTTTGTGTGCTCTGCACATGCCCTTCGGCCAAGCAAACTTCCGTTTCTGTTCTGCCGTGCCCTCATCCAACTACGGCTCTCCTTTCTCCCCTGGCGGCAAGAGCATGCATGAAAAGGAACTTCGGAGGTGGTGGAGGGGAGAGTGCGCAAGGCTGTGTAAGCAAAAGAGCGGGCTGCTCCGGAATCCGAGCCCTCTGGGTCCTATCTTGGGTGGAAAGAGGAGTTGGGGGCAGTTTGAGCAAGAGAAAGAATGGCAGGCAGGGAAGGAGAGAGAGAGAGAGAGCATGCTGGTAAGCCAGAATACGGAGGCGTGGAATGAGAGTGCCACCGCACATGCATGCGCTCATGGTCTGTGACGTGTTTCTGCAGTGTCATCTTCTGTCTCACAGGGCCTGCAATTCGCATGGCGTCAAGCAGTCATTTTTCAGCCGTTTTCATCTCGCGGCACACTGGCACGGCGCCAAGATTGTCAAGGCACCCCATCGTGGGTTTTTTGGCAGTTAACAAGGCACCCCGTGCTGCCAGTGTGGGCGCAATCCTAACCTGGACTTAAGCTGGCACAGTCAGGCCAGCAAAGTTTGGCCGGCACAAGGGGCGCCGTAAAGCATGTTTGGGCCACTCTCGTAGTGAGGGAGGATGGTGCACGTCTGTGTGCTGGCCTCTCTGACTCAGGGAGTGGTCCAAACATACTTTTTGGTATCCTTTGGGCCGGCCAATCTTTGCTGGCCTAACTCAAGGTTAGGATTGCACCCAGTAATGTCATGCAGGGGGTACGCGGGGGTACGCGAGTACCGGTTCCTAGGATTATGGCTGGCCCCGCCCATTCGCCCGCCCACTCGTCGACTCCGCCCCCTGCAATGTTTGAATTTCCTGCACGTTTGAGTTGCCTGCACGTTCTCAGAGCCAGGCAGGCAGGCAGGCAGCGAGTGGAGCCTTGCCTTGCCACTGAAAAATGAGCTGCTCTGGGGTTTTGGAACTGTTAGGTCACTTTAACATGATGCCAGGCCTCCTTAACATGTTCTGAGGGTGCTGTGGAATACTGTTGCAACTGTTGGGTCAGTTTAAAATAGTCTGAGGCCTCAAAAAGGGCTTTTTTCATGTCACTTCCTGCCACAACATTATTTCCGGCTTATGACGTCACTTCCGGTGGGCGGGTCCCAACACGTGCCAATCAAAATCATTTAGATGACACCACTGATTGCACCCTATGTGTGTGGCTCACATCCCCCATGGTCCTGCTCATAAGTGACCTGCGACACACCTGCAGGCCATTCAAGGCACACCATTGCACTGTGGCACAGCAGACGAAAATCGCTGCTGTAAAGGATGGACATGTTTCTAGAGGTTGGATGCAGATGACAAGCCAAAAGTGACAAGGGCCCTGTCCAGAGGCTTCCACTCATTCTGTACATGGCCACTGGGGATCGGGAAGGACGAGGAAAAACGAGGCCATTCACCCAGCAAAAGTATTCACGTGATCTCTCGGCCAGAGATGCAATGGCCATTGAGGAAGCAACATGGAAGGGCAAATTATGGTCCTTCCTGGAGGCAGTGAGCGTTGTCCAACTCGTTTGCTGAGGGCTAATTGAGTTATCATCACCCTGCCGACAAAGGTTCGCATAGTCAAAGCTATGGTTTTCCCAATAGTAATGTATGGCTGCGAGAGCTGGACCATAAGGAAAGCAGAGTGCCGAAGAATAGATGCTTTCAAATGATGATGTTGGAGAAGACTCTTGAGAGTCCCCTGGACTGCAAGGAGATCCAATTGGCCAATCCTACAGGAAGTCAAGCCTGATTGCTCCCTGGAAGGACAAATCCTGAAGCTGAAGCTCCAATATTTTGGCCACCTCATGAGAAGAGAGGACTCTTTAGAGAAGACCCTCATGCTGGGAAAAATCGAAGGCAAAAGGAGAAGGGGGTGGCAGAGGATGAGATGGTTAGATAGTGTCACCAAAGCAATGAACATGAAATTGGGCGAACTCCGGAAGCTAGCAGAGGACAGGGAGGCCTGGCATGCTGTGGTCCATGGGGTCATGAAGAGTCAGGCACGACTTAGCGACTGAACAACAACAATTCAAGTTATGGTTCAGAATTGGGGCAGAGGTGATGATCTCCTTGTCGGAGGTGTGTGTGTCCTCTCTTCTTGTGTGACCGATATTCCAGGAGGGAAGCAAATGAACATTGACCGATTCCCACTGAGCAGATGGAAGTGGACAAACATGACAAACTCTCCCTTTGTGAAGAAGATGTTTCAAGGATCATAGAACACTTTGTGGGCATGCTGGGAAGTCATGGCCAACCGCACCTCTATGCCATATGTCCAGGCAGGGAAAGAAAAGCATACTGTGGCTTTGGCTCTCATGTACTGTACATGCGCAAATGCTCAATCCCCGATGCACACCTTGACCTTTGGAGCCAAATGAGATGCAAAGCAGAAGATCCGCTGATCGCATCTCCAAGTGGCTTTAGAAGCATTAATAGCAGCTGTGAGTGTGTGTTGGGAGTGTGTGTGTGCTGGTGAGGGAATCTGGATTGAGAGGGCAATCCTAACCTGGAGTTAGGCCGGCACAGTTAGGCCGGTAAAGTTTAGCCAGTGCAAGGGATATCATCAAGTATGTTTGGACCATTTTTGGAGCCAGAGAGGCCAGCACACAGACGAGCGCCATCCTCCCTGACTCAGAGAGTGGGTCCAGATGCCACTCCCTTGTATCTGGCATTCTGAGGTAAAATTCTGAGGTAAATATGAGGTAAATAAAGCAAAGTTTGGCCAGCACAAGGGACACCGTCAAGTATGTTTGGACCACTCTCGGAGTCAGAGAGGCCGGCACACAGACGTGCGCCATCCTCCCTGACTCCGAGAGTGGTCCAAACACACTTTATGGTGGCCCTTGTGCAGGCAAAACTTTGCTGTCCTAACTGTACTGTGCCAACCTAACTCCAGGAAACGGTAGACATTCATAGCTCTAGTTTATAGTCACTATCCTGAAATATAATACAAAGATAGTTCTTTTCCTCTAAGCAAAAATTGCAGGCTATTGACCTCCCTAGGAAGGTACATTAATGCTCGAGGACCTGCTCCCTGCAACCTCCCAGACTCTGCTTCTCCATGCTCCCCCCCTCCGCCTTTTCGGGGAAGGTTGTTAAGATCCAAGAGACTGAAAGAGCCTTTATTGGCGCACAGATCCCTCCATCTTGAGGCTCTTATCTCCTCACTAAAGCCTGCTTAACTGCAATCCAATAATGCCAGCCCTTTGTCCTATTGTTTAAAAGTTTACCCACTAAACTAGGGTCTGAATAGCGGGATAATCCCCTCAAGAGGGTCAAGAGGGTCGAGACACAGAGGGAGCTGCAGACAAAGGCCTGACCGAGAGTCAGAAAGGCAGGCCCATTCTGCCCTGGGGGACGAGAACAAGGCCAGCTAATCAGTCGTGGTTACCACCATGTCTGGTACTGACCCGAACCTCTGCTCTGAGCATGAATGTGCATTATTTTTTCCACAGCATAATTTGACAGCAGGGAAGGAGAGAGCAGTGCAAGAAACATTTGGGATATTTTTTTAAAATCTCCAGTGCCTTCACTTCTGAAAACGTTGTTCACAACAACAAAAATGACCTCAGCCATTCTTCTGTTGTGCCACTTTAGAGCACAATCCTAACCTGGAGTTAGGCCGGCACAGTTAGGCCAGCACGGTTAGGCTGGCACAAAGGTCACCGTAAAGCATGTTTGGACCACTCCTGGAGTCAGGGAGGATGGCGCACGTCTGTGTTCTGGCCTCTCTGACTTCGAGAGTGGTCCAAACATACTTTATGGTGGCTCTTGTGCTGGCCACATTTTTCTGGCCTAATTTTGCAAATGCAATGCCAGGTTAGGATTGCACTCTTATGAACATAGGAAAAGCCCCACTAGATCAGGCCAAAGACCCATCTAGTCCTGCTTCCTGTATCTCAGTGGCCCACCAGATGCCTCAGGGAGCACACGCGACAACAAGAGTCCTGCATTCTGTTGCCACTCTCTTGTACCTGGCATTCTGAGGTAAAATTCTGAGGTAAACATGAGGTAAATAAAACAGAATTTGCTGTCCTGTCTGAGGGAGGGAGCCCCACTGGATCAAGCCAAAGACCCATCTAGTCCAGCTTCCTATATCTTACAATGGTCCACCAGATACCTCAGGGAGCACACCAAACAAGATCCCTGCATCCTGTTGCCATTCCTTTGCACCTGGTATTCAGAGGCCACCTACTTCTCAAACCAGAACTGCTTCTTGCTGCTCTTCCACCCACCTACCCATGAAGAAAGTCCCAGAATCCTGCAGTGGCCACTACTATAGGTTCTCACAAGCTGTCTCTGAGCCTACCACAGATTTCAGTCCACCTCTGCCTTAAGATTCTAGCTAGAAGCAAAGCAAGAGTTAGACGAAGAGATGGTTCTCCTGCTCTTCAATCCCTTTCCAACAGGTGGCCCTCCATGAACACTGGTGGTGAGGAAGACTTGGCTCCTTAACTGGGCTTCTCAGCGCTCAACATCTTCCCTGCCTGGAGCGACGGAAGATCACAGCCGTATTATTTTATGGGGCAGTCAATAATGAAATAATCACAGCGCACTTTGTCCTCATAAAAATGGCTGTGGACAGAAATAGTAATAAAAAAACAGGATGGAGAAGGCTCATCACCCACAAAGGAGACACGTGCAAGCACAGCGGTGGTGGTAGTGGTGTGTGTGAGCGCAATCCTAACCTGGAGTTAAGCCAGCACAGTTAGGCCAGCACAGTACAAGGGCCAGATGTGCGCCATCCCCCCTGACTCCGAGAGTCAGACTCCTTGACGGTGTCCCTTGTGCCAGCCAAACTTTGCTGGCCTAACTATGCCGGCCTACTCCAGGTTACGATGGCGCCCTTAGACTATAAGTTCCTCAGGGCAAAGACCTGCCCACTTGTCGCCACAGTGCCATGTACTCAGATGGTGCTACGTGGATAAGGAGGCCAGCCAATGGGGAGTGGGTGAGATGGTGAGGAGGCTTCCAGTGACAGGGATGGAAATGGAGCATCCATGAGCACAAAGTGGAAACAAGGAAGGCAATTCACACAAGCATCCTCACCATTCCCAGCCAGCCTCTCCGCACTCCTCTTTGCAGACCTTAATTGCAAGACCTTCTGTTTGCATGCGGGCACCCCACAAGCCCTGTCTTTAAATCTCTTGCCACTGTGTTCATTCATTCATTCATTCTCTCTCTCTCTCTCACACACACACACACATGCACATCTTTGCCGAACACACACAGCTGCAGGGAAGATTCCCGCCACAGGCCTACCGGGAGGCGTCCAGATGGGCTCCCATCTGGTGACTTCCACTAGGATGTCTCGGCGACAAGGCAGCATCATGTCAGCCAGCACTGCTGCGTTCAAACTGCGGGGTGGACCAGCTCACCTCCTGACCTGCCACCCCAGAAGCCATCGCCTGCCCCACAAGTGTGTGGGGGCACACACAGTGGCTGCTGGTGTGCCAGTTTTGGCAAACACACTGCCTTGCAATACTGCAGATGAATCAACGCTGGGATTTGAGCTGCCTGTGAACTCGAGTCGCAGAAACACAGGTTTCTCCCAGTTACACAGATTCATGACTCAAGCATGACTCAAGACTCAAAGCAGTGACTCTAAAACGAGCCGTGACTCAAATTTGACTCGAATCCTGACTCTCTTCGGTGTGTGCTTGCTTGCTTATTCCCCCCCCCCCCCCGTAATATCTGAGTCACTCTGAGAGATGCCCTTCTCCTGCTGGAGCTATCCAAGGTCCTGAGCCCTTTCATGGCCTCTTGCCCTGCCTGAACCTTGGAATTGTCCAAGGTTCAAAACACAGAGTACGTTCCATCTTATAATCAGGCAATTTACGAGATTCCTTTTCAAAAGGTGAGGAAATGAAATTGGAAAGTGGCTACAAGCCAGTGAAACAGAAGATGCTCTTGATGAAGGAGGGGTTCAAGAATCAAAACTTAGTATTTCCAAGGAGGGTCGTAGGGTTGGAAAACACATCTCTTTTGGTGGGAGACCCACTTCCAATCCATATGGATAAAAATGGGGTTTTTGCTTGCCCTGCTCAATGGGTTTGGACTAGATGACCTCCAAGATTGCTGCCAATTCTAACACTCTACGAACCAACAATTCTGATTCAGACTATCATATACACCCATGGAGGTTGATCCAGAGAAGGAAGAGTTGAGAATCCTCTATGTGGGCACATTAGAAGTTGTGTTCAAACATGGGCACGAATGAGCATGTGTCTGAGTGGGTCATTATGGCTGGTGGCTCCACCCCCAATCTACCCATGTTCATTTAATGTCCAAAATGAGTGTACATGGAGATATGCTTCAGACCTGTGTGGCAGTTGTCCAAATGGGGGTGGGGTACATGCGCGTGCATGCACGCATGCATTTGCGCATGTGGTTAAAACTCTCCCTACCACATTTCCAATTCAGCTGATATAAACAAAAGAAACACTAGAATGCCATTTTTTCCCATTGCATACCAGCTGACCTGTCGTGGCTGCCGCAAAGCATTATGGGATTTGTTGATGGGCGAGAGCACTGACAACGCTCTGTTGGAGAGCCCTAGCCTGACTGCCACTGTGGAATTTACAGTGCCCAAACTTCCCTGGGGAAAGGGAAACCAATGGAAGTCTGCAGCACGGCCGTCAGCTGGGGAACAGAGAAGAACAGCAGACATGTGGGATATAAAATCCCAACTCAGCCTCAGAACCAATTGAGAGCACAGTCCTAACCTGGAGTTAGGCTGGCACAGTTGGGCCAGCAAAGTGTGGCCAGCACAAGGGACACCGTAAAATATGTTTGGACCACTCTCAGAGTCAGAGGGGCCAGCACACAGACATGCGCCCTCCTCCCTGACTCTGAGAGTGGTCCGAACGCCACTCCCTTGTATCTGGCATTCTGAGGTAAATTTCTGAGGTAAAATTCTGAGGTAAATATGAGGTAAATAAAGCAAAGTTTGGCCAGCACAAGGGATACCATAAAGTATCTTTGGACCACTCTCTGAGTCAGGGAAGCCAGCACACAGACGTGCGCCATCCTCCCTGACTCAGAGAGCGGTCCAAATGCGCTTTATGGTGTCCCTTGTGCCTGCCAAACTTTGCCGCCCTAACTCCAGGTTAGGATTGCGCTCTGAGTCTGTGCCTGTTGGATGGGGGGGTGTTCTCTCCTCCGCCCCAGCTCCCTTGATGATACATCAGAGTTCTATCCTTCCTGTGCAGAAAAAGGATGTCAGAATGTAGTACGACATGTAAAAGAAACGCAGTATGTTTGAACTGATCTGAAATGAAAGGAGGGCCTAGTGGTTAGAGCCACCATGTCCTGATGGGAGGCATGGCCCTGTCAACAAAACAAAGCCCTTCCCCGTTCCTACCACACCACTTGTTGGCTCCCCTTTCTCTCCCTTCCTTCCACCCCCATCATCCGCCCGCAGGCTCAGGGACGCCTCCGCGTTATATTTCCACGCTTCACGGCAAATCCTTTTTGAAGCCGCACAGAGGCAGAGGCAAATGGCTAAATTCCTGCCTGCTAATAGGCGTGAAATCGGCAGTCCATTGTGCCAGAGCCACAGGGGGAAGGGAGATGAAAGCCTCCCAGAAAGCACAAATAGCTCATGCCAGGCTCCTTGTCCGCCCAGTGGAAATAGGGCAGAATCACCGGGGAGGTGCGGAGCTCCTCCCCGACAAAGTTGGCCCACAGGAATAGAAGCCTACACCGTGGGGGCCAAGAACAACTCACCGAGAGGAGCCAATTAGAAGAAAGAGCAGGTAGGGCACCTTGGCGGTCCCATCTAAGCCTTCAACGGACAATACGTCCCCAGCACGGTTTCGGTACAATGTTCCGCAGTTCCCCTGCTGCAGACTTTTCAGCCCCGCGGACTCTGAAGTCAGCAGGGGACCCACCTCCTCTCCCGAACCACAAAGTGCAGAACACAAAACACAGAACGCACGGCCAACTGGACAAAAGCCAATGGGGACATTTCGCATCGCCGAGCGTAGATTAAAAAACACACACACAAACGTTCAGCTAGCCTATGGCTCTGCAGCGGCGCAGTGGCTCCTCCGCCACACGGCGTCATTAAGAGAAAGTCCGACGAGAATCTGGGGAAAGTGTTCGAGGCTGAGACACGTGGGTTTGGAAACGGAACGAGCGATGCTGAAAGGACATGCAAGAGCCGTGCATTTGAGGTAGCAGGGAGAAAAAGCACAGGAGAGGCATCTCGGTCAAGGACTTTTCCAGACACAATCCTCAAGGATCCAGCAGGGTGTCGGGAGGACTTTTGACATCAAATGTCTAAGGATGACCCATTCTGACAATCATGAAAGAGGCAAGGAAACAAGCAGTGGTTCCCAACCCAAAGATGCTGGATTCAGGATGCCCCTTTCTGGACAACTACCTGGGCTACCCCTGCAGTAGGGCTCTCTTTCTTCCCATTCTTCTGGACAGAAGCAAGCATGTGGGAGTCTTTCATGTAACTGCCTGTCAGGCAGAAATTGGGGTCTTTGGGGGCTCCCCAAGCAAGGGATCAGGCTTGCCAAAGACCTGTTGAGCATGGAGGGGACAGCCCAGACAGCATGGAGTTGGCTGGGTGGCGGAACTGATGGCAATTGAATGAGGCTGTAATACAAAGTGCTCATTGTCTGGCGGCCGGCTCTTGTGCTCACAAGCTGCCAGCTTCGACAGCGCCCTCCCTCTCCCTGCTTGCACAATGACAACATGGGGTTTGTGCCACACACACACACACACACACACACACACACACACACACACACACACACACACACACACACACACACACAGAGCAATGGCTTCTTTCTGGCCTTCCTCTCTACTCTCCCTCCTTCCAAGCTTATTTCCGGAAGACATTCTCCGATAAGCACTATATATAATTTTTGCTTTCCCTCCCTCGTTTTCGAGGGGGAAAAAAGGTGAACAAAGTTGCTGGCCTCCCAGAGCAGCAAGCAACTACCCCACCTTGACATTTTTATGGCGGAACTCCTGGTTCCAGCATAGTAGAGGGAGGCCTCATGGAAACCAACCACAGTTTGGGGAACAGAGATTTGGTTATCGAGGCTGCCGGTGGCAGTGCAGACCGGCAATCTGGGCAGACATGACAGAAAACCACAATAATCACATCTTCTGATCATAACTGAGAGTTCAATCCTTACCTGGAGTCAGGCCTGCACAGTTAGGCCAGCAAAGTTTGGCTGGCACAAGGGACACCGTAAATTGTGTTTGGACCACTCTCGGAGTCAGAGAGGCCAGCACACAGACGTGCACCATCCTCCCTGACTCCGAGAGTGGTCCAAATGTGCTTCATGGTGGCCCTTGTGCTGGCCAGGTTAGGATTGCGCCCTGATTCTTCGCCCAAACTTCTCCTTGGTGCGGAAAATGGAAGAACCTCTCAGTGGCGTAGTTAAGTGGGGGCAGAGGGGGGTACACCGCCCCAGATACGACGCTTGGAGGGGGAACCAACCCATACCTCCAACGATTGATCCTGAGGCAAGGGGGAGGAGCTTTGAGGCATGGGAAGACTACATGAGGCCTTTGGGCACCCCAGGTGACCTCCTTTTGTGAAAACTGGAAGTACCTTTCTAAGGCCTCTAGGGGGCCTTCTGAGACACGTAGCGGGCATGCAGAGCTTCCTCATGCCTCATTGTCTTCTGGATGCCCTGGGGGGTGTTAACATTTTTTGTGCCCCTGGGTACCAAATCTCTTAGCTATACCACATCCTTCTGCAGACGCCAGCTCTCCTTTGAGCTGCTTGCCGCCCAGTTGGGGGAAAGACGGAGCCTCTATACCCTCCGGTGCGCGGCACCCCCGAGAAGAGATCCATGGCAACAGGGGCACGCCCCCCTCGTTAAACCAGCCCTTCACGCTGCCAGGCCTGGCCCTGAGCTTTGCACCCCCCCTCCAGTGGGTTGCCATAGCTGCCTGGCACCAGCTCAGCTGCCAGAAATCAGGTCATCCCCAGAAGCCAACAGATGTTAATTTTGTGCATTTGTCGCTCTAAAGCTGGTCACTCCTCTCCTCTCCTCCCCGCTGCCCCGGATTGCGAGGCCTGTGAAAATCCTCCCGGAACATCTGCCCATCCTCGCCACTGCGACACATAGGAACTTTGGGGATGGGGCTACAGGATGAACAGAAGTCATCTCAACTTGTTTCCACTGCCCAGGTGTCTTCCCAGATGGTAACCCTGGTGCTCTCATTGTATCCTGCTGACTCATGGCTGGAGTGCAGGCATGCAGCCGAAACACGCATCTACTTGCTGCCTTTTATTTATTTATTTATTTGATGTATTTTTATACTGCGTCATTAAGAGAAATTTATCCAGATTTCACTGGACTCAAGGCGGTTTACATGGGCAGGCTCTTCATAAACCCCATTTTTCAATTGGGTTTTTTTACAATTATTGTTCTATGTACCATTCACAGAACCTTCAATTTCTTCAGATGTTTCCCTTTCAATGTGTGGTCACGATCCTGGCTGTACTCTTGCACCTTCTGAGCCTTCACAGTCCACCACAGATCACAACTTGGCCAGTTCTTTTGTCAGCTGACTCCTCCACACTCCTCCCATTCCTCCACAAGCTCTGTCAGTGACTTCCGGTCTCCCATCCAAGGCCAATCCAAGGCTGATCCTGCTGAGCATCTTCAGGCAAAGGCAACAGCTCAACCTCCAGACCACACTTCCTGCCCTTTTGTAACAGTCTCTGGGCTCAATCCTAAACTGCACTTAGGCCGGCACAAAGGACACAGTAAAGTATGTTTGGACCACTCTTTGAATCAAAGAGGCCAACACAGAGACGTGTGCCATCCTCCCTGACTCCAAGAGTGGTCCAAACGCGCTTTACAATGGCCCTTGTGCCAGCCAAACTTTGCTGGCCTAACTGTGCCAGCCTAACTCCAGGTTAGGATTGCACTCTCATTTGGAGTGGAGCTGGAAACCAGCGCACCAGACACATCATAACTGTTCCTTTTGCGATTTTTCTTTTTATAGCGATATAAAATACACATAAAGAAGGTTTAATACAGAGGTAGCCAAACTATGGCTCGTGAGCCACATGTAGCTCTTTGGCATATACTGTGTGACTTGTGGAAATATGTTGGTTGAGCTCTTTTCATCACAATTAATATAAAAAGGTAAATAAAAAATGTTCAAGCTTTGTAATTGACCGGATATAACTTAACTCAGAGCGGCATGGCCTTTACCCCAGTGCTGGAAAGTCAGTTAGGATTGTGCCCTTAAGACTTCAAATGCTGCTTAAATTTTACGGCTCTCAAACATCTCTTTTGCGACCTTCGAACATCTGAAGTTTATCGTACACGGCTCTTTCGTGAAGCCAGTTTGCCCCCCCCCCGCCCGGTTTAACAGAAAGGGCCATCTCACATCGAATCTGGTCTTACTTAAAATCCTGCTCCAGTTCAAACAGACTCAGCAACATTCCCTGTCAAGCTAGTTAGTTATGGGGTGGGAAGAGATGAAAGGGAAGCGAGTGTTCTTGGTGGCACATCTGCGCTTTACAAGACATCCATTTTTAAAGTGAGACATCCATTTTACACCCATGCCACAAATCTCCCCCAAAAGCAAAAGAATGTACTAGGAACAGGCGCAAAAATAAAAATAAAAATAGGAATTGTGTCTGGTAGACAAGGACAGTTGAAGTTCAATGTGGTTTAGAGCTTATGTCCCAGTACAAAAAGTCATCTACCAGCCATTCTCAACGGGGGCCATATCACCCCCGCATGTCAGAATGTTTGAGTTTTCTTGGTATTCACTAATAATTGATTTTATGTTTAGCTGTTCATGTTTGAAAAGGGAGGGGCTGGAACCCGAGAAGAGCTCCCAAGGGACTGAAAAAAGGTTGAGAATGGTTAAAATGGTTTAGATCAGGGGTCTCCAAACCCTGGCCCAAGGGCTAAACTGGTCCTTGTAAAAGATTTTTTTCCGGTCCTTGGCAGGTGGTGGGGCTGGCCCACAGCAACCACCTGATGGGGAATAAATAAGTACAACCTTGGTATCTGCTGGGATTCTGTTTCAGACTTCCCCACTAATCCCAGGGTCACCATTTGATGTGACCCTCATCCTGAAAAGTGCGGGGACCCCCGATTTCGATGATCATGTCCTTTGTTCTCTAACCCATGTGAAGAGAGGAGCTCAAAAGCTTCTACACCACCATTTCTTATTAGTTTCACACTTGAGAAACGATGGTTGTTTGAACTACAGTTAGTTGACAAACCAGGATGTGAAACCATGGTTTAATTCTCGTTGGTTTGAATGAACTACAGTTGGAGAAGAAACTGGTTTCCCATGTTTGGCTACAACGGGAAATACAGGCTTATTCAAAAGTGGAAACAGAAGCTTATAATTGCCACTCATTTTTGGCCCTCTAAATTTCCTCCTCCAAATATTCCAAGCAAGTTGAGCGTGTTTGCTTTTGGAAAGCAAAAACGTTTTAGTGGATATGGCAAAAAGCCCCATTGATTGAACTGAAGAAGGGACACAATCATGGAGGAAACTGGAATTTGGCAAAGGGTGGCTTCATTGAGACATCCAAAATGGATAGCTTGGCGTCTTGCCATCCAGCTCATCTCGGTCGATACAAGAACATGCAAAGTTTCAGGTTGCACGAGAGCTTCAGCGAGCAGAACGGAAACGTGGTTGCAATGTCTCAATTCTATCCTGAGAGGCTGGAAATGACGGCATTAGGGCAGCATCTTGCAACGGCCAAGCCAGGATCTAGAACCGATGGAGGTACTATCGAAAATGGCAAGGATCAGAGACTGTGCAACTTCCCTAGACAACTTACTTCCATGAGCCAATACCTATTTGAATAGAATTCCACCCACCCCCACCCTTAGCAAAACAGCCAGAACTGGGCTTGGTCGCAACTGCCAGCAGTCAAACAAAAGGAGCTCCCTTCTGTCAAGACAGACCCTTGAGTCATTCAGCTCCCGAGTGCCAACAGCTCTCTAGGGTACCCAGCAGGGTCTTTTTTCTCCCACCCTATCTGGATATGCCAGGGATGGAGTCTAGGATTGTCTGCATGCAAAATCTATGAGTCACCATTGACCTACCACCTCTCCCAGCAGGGAGGGTAAAGCAGGAGTGGGCATTATGGGAAATTGGGATATAAGAACATAAGAAGAGCCCCGCTGGATCAGGCCAAAGGCCCATCTAGTCCAGCTTCCTGTATCTCACAGTGGCCCACCAGATGCCTCAGGGAGCACACAAGACAACAAGATGCCCGCATCCTGTTGCCACACCCTTGTATCTGGCATTCTGAGGTAAATTTCTGAGGTAAAATTCTAAGGTAAACATGAGGTAAATAAAACAGAAATTGCTATCCTCTCTGTGGGGAGGGAGCCCCACTGGAACAAGCCAAAGACCCATCTAGTCCAGCTTCCTGTATCTCACAGCGGCCCACCAGGTGCCCCAGGGAGGCATGAGACAACAAGATGCTTGCATCCTGTTGCCACTCCCTTGCACCCGGTACTCCGAAGTAGCCAATATACTTGGGGTGTTTTGCGGTAGTTCAGCACAGCTTTCTGACTCCCAACTGCTTTGAAAGGCTACCGCCTTATGCACATTTAACTTCCGGATCCAGGAGGAAGTTCTGCCTCTCAGAGGCTCAATGTTCCCAAGCTGTAAAATGGAATGCTTATGAAGGCTGATCCAAAGTCACAGTGCAATTTAAAAATGAAGCTTCTCTATGACAGCTGGCCTTCTATGTCAAGCACTAACTGATCAGTATTCCTCCGTGGTACAGTGGAAGTATTGATTCCTGGCCTTGTGCCTGGTCTTTGAGCAATTCTGCCGGCCAGTTTCCAAGTGTCATGTTCAGGTCCCTGCTCTATAGTCACTAATGTGCAGATCTGTACTTGTAGGTAATACAGTGAGGATGGTGCAGTGGTTTGGGAGTTAGACTTAGACCTGGACAATCCAGGTTCAAATCCCTGCTCAGCCAAGAAGCTTCCGGCGTGACCCTGGGCCAGTCACTCTCCTTAGAGCTCCTTAGAGCAGCAGTTCTCAAACTGTGGGTCAGGAGCCAATTTCAGGTGGGTCGCGAAGCACCTAGGGCAGCCATATTGAAAATATGGGAAGATGGGATGCTGGAAAGGGGGAAGCCTGTGTGGTCGTTTTGCTTGTGTCAAGGCTGTAAATAGGCTTTTTCCCCCCTTTTGAATTCACTTTGCTATTGGAAAACAGCTGAGAAACAACCCAACTGATTGCTTCATTCTCAGGAAAATGGCAGGCTCTGGCGTCACACAGACGGCACTTCCAGCCGCGACACCACTCCTGGTGGGTCCTGGACAGATTGTCATTCTAAAAAGTGGGTTCCAGTGCCAAAAAGTTTGGGAACCACTGCCTTTGAGTAAGGGTGGCATAAAAATGTTAAAAATTAAAAGGTACAGGTGTGCCCTCCATATCCACTGATTCAGTATCCATGGTATCCGCAGATATCGGGGATACTGGGACACCTATTAAAAAGATACGGAACATTAAACAAATCTCCTTTTTTACCCTGTTGCAGCAAAACCAGTGATGTTCCCCTATCTTTAAAAAGGGGTCCCAAATATCCACGGTTTCTGGGGTCAGCAGGAGGGTCCAGAACAGAACCCCAGGGGATACTGGGGCCTGTATATACAATTATACCTGTATACACCTGTATATACAGGTCTTCCTGGCTTATGGGGTGGAGGCAAGTATTTGGCTTAGCTCCCATTTTGCATATGGCTCCACCCTGCCAGCCACGATTTTGCCTCCAGCTGACTGTTGGATCTCTCTCTCTCTCTCTCTCTCTCTCGCTCTAGCTCTCGCTCTCCATCACCACCTCTATCAGTTCATTTCTGGGGTAAAGTGTGGGTTGACTCCAGCTAGTTGCAAGGATGGTGTCCCCTACAAACAAGCGAGCACCATGAATCAACCACTATGCACCAGTTCCTTAGCATTGGCCTTCCCCCAATCCCTGCACGCATTCTAAAACCCGCCAAAGGAACCGAGGAGAGGCAGGCAAACCGTTCTGCAGGCCCCTGCCAATTCTCACACCTTCTCCCATTTCCCAGCATGACAAGCCTTCGAGATGTGACAAAGAACAGCCAGCTGAGCTTCTTGCTCTTGGAACGCGGAGAGGGCCCTGAAGTCCCAATAAGGGGATGTGCCAAACAATTAATGGATGGGGGAAAGGAAAAGGGGAGGGGGAGATGGCCAGATACGTCCCCTTGACATTGCATGTGCTTTTCCTGACACTATTTGAAATGCTAACTAGGGTGGATTAAGGCAGAATCCTGAAGGCTTTGGGCATTCAAGGTTGTCCTGTTGTTTCCAAGTCACTCATTTGGAAGCCAACAATTTGAGGGGGGGGGGGGATGAAAATACAGGCATACCCTGTTATCCGTTGGGGTTCCATTCTGGAACCCCCACCCTACCACCAGTGGATACCTCATACCTGAAACCGTGTATACTGGGGACGCCTTTTAAAGATAGGAGAACATCAGTGGTTTTTGAAGCAACAAGGTCAAAAAAAGAGGGAGATTTGCTTAATGCTCCTCTATCTTTTTAATAGGCATCCCAGTATCCACGGATAATGGAAACTGTGGAAACCGGATCAGTGGATGCCTTGGCATGTCTGTATTACATGAACATGATGTGCATCATATGATGTGGTACATAAATCTTAACAGCAACAACAAACTAGGGAGCAACAAGATCTTGAACTGGACACAAGTGCTTCACCCAGCACAGGGCGCAATCCTAACCTGGAGTTCGGCTGGCACAGGTAGGCCAGCAAAGTTGAAGGGGCAGAAGGGACACCGTAAAGCACGTTTGGACCACTCTCGGAGCCAGGGAGGATGGCGCACGTCTGTGTGCTGGCCTCTCTGACTCTGATTGTGGTCCAAATACGCTTTACGGTGTCCCTTGTGCCGGCCAAACTTTGCTGGCCTAACTGTGCTGGCCTAAATCCAGGTTAGGATTGTGGCCTCAGTGTGCTCGATACCTCCCCAAAGGTGTTTTCCCAGTCCTGCTTGGGAGATGTCAAGATTCGAACCTGGGACTTAGCAGAAGCCATGCAAAGAACAACTCCACCCAGAGGCCCAATCTAGTCCCTTGCTGGACTCGGAGCCTTAGCACACACAGAGAGCTCTCGCTATGCTTGTCGTCAAAGTTTATATGGAGGTTTTGGGCTACAGCCCATCTTGGGATGCCACAGGCACTGTCACTTTGCATTTAGATGCACTCACCACCTGGGGGGCAATTTGGTGCATGCCAATATGCTCTTACACAGGCCATACGCAACAAGCACTCCTTGCAGGCCCCTTTCGACACACCTCCATCACGGCCTTCGTGAATTCAGCAGAGAGCGACAAATACAGAGATGAAATACAGAGTGTCAGGAATTGCTGCAGCAGCAGCAATGTCATCTATATAATGTAGTCTGTTGCATGCTGGGAAGACAGACAGACTGCAGAGGCTCATAGCAGCTGCCGCTATATGATGAGCAAAGTTCTACTCGCCCAGAGTTTTGTGGATTGCCACCACCATTCCATTAATTATTTTTTTTTTTTTTGCGATTTAAAATACGTCACCCTGAAAGGTCAACATGAACCCAACACAGTTTGTTCTTCCCAAAGGGGAACCTTCCGGACTTACCTGCTTGAAAGAAAGAAAGAAAGAAAGAAAGAAAGCAAGCAAGCAAGCAAGCAAGCAAGCAAGCAAGCTATGGGTTTTAATGGTGCAAGGGAGTGGCAACAGGATGCAAGCATCTTGTTGTCTCATGCCTCCCTGGGGCACCTGGTGGGCCGCTGTGAGATACAGGAAGCTGGTCTAGATGGGCCTTTGGCCTGATCCAGCAGGGCTCCTCTTATGTTCTTATTAATGAGCAATGGAAATTGAGCTATTTTTCCCCTAGCATCTTATTTTGAGCAGATACGCGGCTGATCTTGCCAGTTGCTCAAGCTTTATATTATTTAAAGCCACAGTGCCTGAGTAAAGAGATGATGGTGATGGTATTTGAATATTACCACCTGTTTCTATAGTATATATTATATAATATATATATAATATACCGCCTGTTTCTATAGTATATATTAGAACAGTGGTTCCCAAACTATGGGTTGGGACCCACTAGTGGGTCGTGGGCCAATTTCAGGCAGGTCGCGAAGCATATAGAGCAGCCGTATTGAAAATAGGGGAAGATGGGATGCTGGAAACGGGGAGGGCTGTGTGGTGGTTTTGATTGTGTCAAGATTGTAACTAGGCTTCCCCCCCCCTTACTGATTCACTTTGCTATTGGGAAATGGCTGAGAAATGACCCAACTTATGGCTGCATTCTCAGAATCGGGCCCTTAGAGACGTTCCCCCCCCAATTTTGACTTTCCGCCTGCCTGAATAGCATTACGGTTTGTACCAAACCTCAGAGGAGAGGATGCACTTATGATGCAGCCCACTTTTCCTCCAAGGAGCTCAGCGCAACGCACTGAGATTTCTCTCCCCTTTTACGATCACGACAATTCAGCTAGCACGGGAGAGTGTGCAACTGTCTCCGGCTCACCTAGCAGACTCACGGACGTGGTGGGGGACTTGAATGGAAATCTTGCTGCTCCACCGCGGCTGGACCACCACGTCACGCAACTCTCAAGCCTGCACTCCTTTGAGGCATCTGTTAGACCCTTGTACTTGCCAACGAGGGCGACTCTAAATCTGCACGCTGACACAAAGAGCGGGGGAAAAAACCCGGCACCAGATTGGGAAGCTTAATAGTCCAGTTCCTTACCAGCGCACTTACCATATCAAATCAAAAGAATTCAAACGAAAGCCCTCTCAACTGGATTCGACAGTACTAGGTGTGCATATTGCCAGGATGAAACCCCGGGAAACTCCGAGTACCAGAAGTGGGCCATTTACAAGATGCCATTCTGAGAATAGGCCAAAATGCATTGAAAAGTCCTATACGTAAACTGCGCCAGTCCCAAGCTCGGACACAGTCCAACCACAGGTATGACTGCAGTTTTTCTCAGAGCTGGGTGTGCACATTGCAGGAAAGGCAGTCCGGGAACTTTGGAGTATCCGGGGTGGGCCATTTCCACCAGGTCCCAATCTGTAAATGGGCCAAAATGCATGCAAAATCCTAAAACCTCAGACTGGAACCTGGTGGAAATGGCCCACCCCGGGTACTCCAAAGTTCCCGGACTGCCTTTCCTGCAATGTGCACACCCAGCTCTGAGAAAAACTGCAGTCATACCTGTGGTTGGACTGTGTCCGAGCTTGGGACTGGCGCAGTTTACGTATAGGACTTTTCAATGCATTTTGGCCTATTCTCAGAATGGCATCTTGTAAATGGCCCACTTCTGGTACTCGGAGTTTCCCGGGGTTTCATCCTGGCAATATGCACACCTAGTACTGTCGAATCCAGTTGAGAGGGCTTTCGTTTGAATTCTTTTGATTTGATATGGTAAGTGCGCTGGACTATAAAGGTTCACGGCCGAAAATCCCCCACCATCCATCCCTCCTTTTTTTCAGATTACAAAAAGGCCTGTATATTGTGCAGCTCAGGCTGAAACACCTGCTAAGCCACTAGAGTGGACCCAAGTGGGAGATTCCAACAGGTGTAGCCATTATCGCAACTGCATAATTCCTAGACTTTACATGCTTCTCTTTTGACCGGGAATAAGCCTTAGTTGAAAATAGAGGGAGCGATTCATTAACTCTCGCTGTTAACCCCTGTCCTTCCCCGAACACCGAAGCTAAGCTCTTCATATCCATGGGTTTATGAACGCGTGGAGGGATAAGGGCATCACACCACAGGCTTTACTCAGAATCTCCATGCAACCTGCAGCAGGTAAAAAGGAGTTGACTATTCATGTGCCAGGGGTCCCAATATATGTACAGCCCCTTCTTACCTCCCGCGGTATACCTGGAGATCAGAGATGGGGTCATGAACCTTTGCTCCACCCAGGTGTACTCACTCACCGTTCAGACAGAGCTGGTGTCGCAGAGGGACTAAGAGCATAATCCTAACCTGGAGTTAGGTTGAAACAGTTAGGCCAGCAAAGTTTGGCTGGCACAAGGGACACCGCAAAGTATGTTTGGGCCACTCTCTGAGGCAGGGAGGTTGGCACATCTGGTTTGTTTCATTGCATTCTGCTTGAAATTACCTTTCCAATGATATATAACATGATGGTATTATTCATGTCATATACCATAACATGAGGGATGTGGTGGCGCTGCGGGTTAAGCCGCTGTTGCTGAGTTTTCTGACTGGAAGGTTTCTGACCGGAAGGTTGGGAGTTCAAGACCACGCAACGGAGTGAGCTCCCATCGCTTGTCTCAGCTCCTGCCAACCTGGCAGGTCGAAAGCACCTAAAAATGCAGTCTTAAATAAGACTTAAAGTCTTAAATGCAGAGTAGATAAATAGGTACCACTTTGGTGGGAAGGTAACAGCGTTCCGTGCACTACGGCGTATAGTCATGCTGGCCACATGACCATGGAAGCTTGTCCTCAGACAAACGCCAGCTCTTCAGGCTTAGAAACAGAGATGAACACCATCCCCTACAATCGATCATGACTAGACTACTCGGGGGTGGGGAAACCTTTACTTTTATTATTCATACATTCCAAAGTTTTCACAATTTTGGTCATTAGTGTCAAGCTTAGCTTGTTGCCCCCCTAAAGCTTGTTGCCCAGTGCAGTTGCACCCCTCTGCACTTCTGTAGCTATGCCCAGTGGTGTTATTCTGCCGGATCGCTGGGCGGGACATCGGGGTGATTGACAGCCCGCCTGTCGCATTCTGCAGCGTTACGCCGTTTGCGTAACGTACGCAAGCAGCGTAATTGGTTAAGCAAACGGCGGAACGCGATGGGCGGGCTGTCGATCACCCGGATGTCCCACCCAGCGTTCCGGCATAATAACACCGCTGGCTACGCCCCTGTGCAAATGAGATGTGTTTACATACAATTACATATAAAACAAGCACCTTGGGCTGCTGCATTCCCTGGAGTGTGAAAAGAGATTCATGTTCATTATCTTGATGTAATCTTAGCAATGACCCTGGAATATCAGCAAGTGTTCTTATCTTCTATTACAGCTGGGGTTGAGAGGAAATGTCTGGCCTCGGGCCACAGGGTGACTTCATGGCAGAGATGAGATTTACAGCAGGAAAGCTCCATTTGCAGTTCAGCCTCCCTGCATCCGCTCTGGTTAGCACACTGTGCAAACTCCATTTACATCAAATGCAAGTGGAAGGCGTCTTATACCCATATTATGGGCAGGGAAGATTGAGGCCAAGTGGGAGGGGCTTGCCTGAGCCCTCCTATCAAGTTTACGGCAGACACAAGATCTGAACCAGGGCCTTCCTGGTTTGCAACACAACCTCTATGCAGCACCAGCTCCCGTTGTCAATAGGCACATGTGCAAATTCTGCTTCCACGTGTGACAAAGACTTTGTTCTGTACACCACTGTTCCTCAAATTGTGGGTCAGGAGCAGATCAGCAACTGCTTGGGAGAGTTAGGAGTGTTCTTTATTTTCAATAAATTTTTAAATTCGTAGTTATTGAAAACTTTTAATGTACTAACTTAGAACACAATCCTAATCTGGAGTTTGGCTGGCACAAGGGACACTGTAAAGTACAGTATGTTTGAACCACTCTCTGAGTCAGAGAGGCCAGCACACAGGCGTGCGCCATCCTCCCTGACTCCGAGAGTGGTCCAAACGCCACTCCCTTGTATCTGGCATTCTGAGGTAAATTTCTGAGGTAAAATTCTGAGGTAAATATGAGGTAAATAAAGCAAAGTTTGGCCAGCACAAGGGACATCGTCAAGTATGTTTGGACCACTCTCGGAGCCAGAGAGGCCAGCACACAGATGTGCGCCATCCTCCCTGACTCCGAGAGTGGTCCAAGCATGCTTTACAAGGCTCTTGTGCCAGCCAAACTTTGTTGGCTTAACTGTGCCGGCCTAACTCCAGGTGAGGATTGTATCCTTCATTTGACTTTGTTAAACCAAGGTGTTCAAAATCTTCCTGCTTAATGGTGTCACTTCCAGCCATGACATCACCCCCAGCTTAATGACATCACTTCCGGTGGGTCCCGACCGATTGTCATGCTAAACACTGGGTCCCACTGCTAAAAAGTTTGAGCTCCACTGCTGTACACCGTCATGACATGCTGCATTTTTTATCATTTGTGATCAGAATTTTTTCCTGTGCATTGGTACATTTTGACACCATGCCTGTGAAGCAAGATATTTATAGCGGAAGGCTTTGTGGGGGGGGGGGAAGAATGCAGTTTGCCATTCTATTTTTAGGTTGCTTTTTTTGTGTGCATCCTCTGAATCTCTCAAGTTGGGTCTCTCTCCCCGATGTTGTCTCTCCTCTGTTTCCAAGGACTGCAGCAGACACCATCTGCGTGCACGCCAATTCAATGCTCGTGAGGTCTAGAAGTTCGATACAGTAGGCGGCTAGTCGAGACGTGGCACACATACCACAGAACACAACGTGAAAGACTGATGTCTCGGTGACAGCAAAACCACATCTGCCCAAATATGCCAGGATCCAGGCACACCGTGGGGATAGTGGCAATTGCACATGTACCTTGGCCAGTGCTTTCAGACTTGTGCGCTGCCTCTGGCAAAGCTAGTGCCATGTGCTCACGGACAGGCGCGCCGTAGCATCCTTTGTGACACTAAAAGGAATCCATGCAGCCTCACTTGGAAATCAGCGCTCCTGTGCATGGAGGGGGAGAAGACAGGAGCCCATCTATGGACTGGTGGGAGACTCAGGATGGACAAAAGCGGCCTGAGGGACTCATTGCCACAAGGTGCCATGCTGGCCACTAGCTTGCATATTGCAGAGGCAGAAAGGGAAAGGCGGAGGCAGAAGAAGTGCATTCAGGGCTTTAAAGGGGAGAATACAAATTCTTTTTTTGGGGGGGGGGTTGTCAGTTCGCTCACTGGCTCCTAATCATGATGCCTCTGCTCTACTTTCAGGCTCAGAAGCTCTGTGTCTCTAAATACCAGCTGCACTGGTGGGAGAGGGGCAAAACAAGTGCTAGTTTTGACTTTTAAAGCCCTTTACGGCTCGGGTCCGGGGTATTTGAGGGACCGCCTCCTTCTATATAATCCAACCCGTACTCTTAGATCATCTGGGGGGGCCCTTCTGACTGTGCCGCCACCAGGAGAAGTAAGAGGAGTGGCGGCCAGGAAGAGGGCCTTCTCGGTGGTGGCCCCCCAACTCTGGAACACCCTTCCCCTCGAATTGAGAACTGCTCCCTCTCTGTTTACATTTCGGCGGGGGCTGAAGACCTTTTTATTCCAAAAAGCTTTTAATTGTTGACAGGTTGGCTGGCTGGTTATTATGATCCATGGGGCTTGTGTTTTATTTTATTTTTTTAATTGTTTTTAAATTGTTTGTGTTTTTTAATCTTGATTGTTTATTGTTTAATACTGTTTTTAACTGTTTTTAATGTTAATTGTTATACTTTATTTTTATCTTTTTTTAATATTGTAAGCCGCCTTGGACATCTGCCTCGGCAGAGGAAAGGCGGGGTAAAAATTTCTTAAATAAATAAATAATAAATAAATTTCCTGCTTGCTTCACAGAGGCACCTGGGTCGCCGACTGTAAGAAAGAGGAGGCTAGGAGCTTCCACAGGAGAAGGAAGGAACTGCCAGTGGCCCCTCGGTAACTCAGGTGGAGCCTGAGGGCAGTCATGCACCCCCACTTGGGGGCAGGTGCCTCCGAGGCTCCCCCCTAGTTATGCCTCAGGGACAGTGATGTCATGCAGGGGGAACGCGGGGGAACTCAGTTCCACTAGTTAAAATTAGGGCTGACTCCACCCACTTCACTCTCCCTCCTCCCAATTCCTCTGCAAAGAGCTTTTCTTCTTGGTTGGCCGGCACTCAGAGGGTTAAAGGGAGCGACTCCGGATTCCTGGGGGGGGGGGGCGAAGGCAGTGATGTCATTCAGGGGGAACGGACCAGAACGGGCGTTCCGGATCCTAACGGGCTCCGTGCCTGGTTCCGGATTCCCGACAAGTGCCAATCAAAAGTGAGTTCCTGTTCCTAAATCATTTGAATGACACCACTGCTCAGGGGTTACAGCAGAAGTACCCAAATGAGAGCCATCATACCAGGAAAGCCAGTCCCATTGGAAGGGATGAACCGAAGGACCAAAAACAAGACTGTAGTTCTAGCTGTTAGCCGGCCACGTAACCAACTAGAGCAGAACCATCGAGTAGGATTCCCTGAGCAGTGGCCAGTTGATGAGGCAGGTAATTCCACTCTGCCTCTCGGTGGGCCTCCGTACAGTTGGAAAAGCAATATTTCGAGCAGTCGGTGTCCTCTTCCCCAGCAAAGGCATTCATTATCCCACAGGCACTTGTGTTCCAGGGCTTGGGCACAAGCAGTAAAGAACGGGTTTGGGGGCTAAACCAATATGTCAAGCTAAGCCCTGGCTTGGGGAAAAAAAAAAAAAAGCAATAAGTGCCTGGAACGGCTCACCCTGCCTTTCAGACCCTCCCTGTGAAATATGCTCAGCTGTGACAACATCTTTGGGATTCTGCCAATCTCTCCAGCGGCCATCAAGCATGTAATAACTGCAGCTTTTGAAGGCTCCTGTGTCTTTTTTGCCTCCCTTCAGAAATTCAATTTTCCCGTCTCCTCCAACAATTTGAGCGGGTAATAATCAATGGGTATCTTAAAGCATCTCTTCAGACTAGTTAAAGAAATCAATCCAAATGCCGAGCGCCGCAGGAAATTAAGGGATCAGACAATTACTTTGTGACAGAGGATGAGATTCAGGGAAAGGAGGAGGGAAAGGGAGACAAAAAAAAGGAGCACTTTCTTTTATTTTTGTTTTAATAGCGATTGCTAACTTCATACCGCGTCTGGGCCATTACGTTCAGAAAAAAAAGCATGCTGGTCTTCAGAGAGGAGATTTGCTGCACGCTGCATTCATTAGCGGGCCCTGGCTGTTCATTAGTTTGGAGTCGGAATCAATGGAGAAAGACACACACCCCACATTAGCGGCTTGTGTGATTGCCGCAAACACTGATTGACATCAAACGACAGCTGCCGCGCATCAGCAGCGGATGACGACAACCACAGTGGGGATCCTTCGTCGGAATATTACATTCCAATCCTGGAAAGAATTTAGGATCCCCATTGATCCCTCCTGCCCCATCACGATGCCCTGCCCCCTAAAAAAATAAAAGATTGTCGTAGGGCCAAATTTTCCATTAACATTTTTTTGGGTGCATGAGGAGTCCAATAAAAAGACACGCGCTTGGACGGGAGGGGAGGAAGTGGTGGAATTCCACCCACCTCCCACCCCAGCAGATGTCAGGAAGTGAGAGGAGATGCCTGCTTGGACCTTTCCACCTGGTCTTTCCGCCGCCATCGGAGCATCTGCCTGTTTCATCGCTCGGCTCATGCGGGAAGGCAAGTTCCCCCCAGGCTTGGCATTTGAGAACCTGAAAGCTCGGCTGTAGGCAGGTAGAGGCGGGGGGGGAATTTTTGTGACTGCTGCTGCCCCCCCCCCCGCTCCCCCCGGTCCTCACACGCAAAGTGGCCGGGGCCCCAACAGAAAGCAAAATTTTCATTTTGAACTACAACTATGGGATCCACGGGGGTCTGTTGATTTTAAATTGTTTTAAATATGATTTTTTTACTGTCTCATTTTGTATTGTTTTTATTTTAATGTTGTTTTTTGATGTTGTAAGCCATCTTGGGTGCCCATGGGGCAGAAAGGTGAAGTATAAATCCAATAATAATAATAATAATAATAATAATAATAATAATAATAATAATAATAATAATAATAATAATAATAATA
>JAJKFI010000022.1:7447605-7460873 GCA_029204185.1 Lerista edwardsae
GCATGTGGAATTTCATGCAGAATGCAATGGAAAAAAACTGGAGTTTAATATCTTCATTTGATCAAAGGTTTTGACCAAAATGCCAGAGAAGACAAAAATACAATGGTGATGTCACTTCCTGTTGTGATGTCACTTCCGGGGCAACGTTTTGCCCTCTGTGCTGAGCTACACTTTCATTAGCTACGCCCCTGACCTGACCTCCTTCTGCTCCTTCCCTGCAATCTGGATTTCTTCCACAGGAGACCAAGACAGTGAGAGAGGGAACATCTTCGGGGTCGTCGGGGAACATTGTTTCCAAGGAGCTGATTCTGACCACTGTCCCTAGTGACAACATGGCTGTTTACCGCTGCAACGCCTCTGGGGTTCCCAGGACTGCGGCACTCACCGCATATACCCGCCTGCATGTCCTGTGTAAGCATCCACACATGCATGAGGACCACCCTCTTGGATCAGGGTGGCCAGCTTGAAAGGCTGGCTTCGAGGCCAGCATCCTGTTTCAGCAGCCAACAAGGTGACTCCAAGAAGCCCACAAGCAGAACAAGGGCAGTGGGCACTCCCAGTTAAAGCTGTGCCTGAGGCGACCCTCTCAGCTGGCCTCATGAACGCGCCGGCCCTGTGCAGGACATGGAGGCGATTGTCCTTCCATGCTGCTGCTTCCTAGCCAGTGGTATTCAGTGGTATCCCGCCTCTGAGCATGGGGGTTCCCACACAGTCCTGAACAACCCCTGGCCCTGCCTTAAGAATTAATAGGCACGAATTGAAGCCAGGGGGCGGGCTTAGCGGCCATGTTTTTACACTCAAAACAATGCTGATTCCAAGTATTTCAGATTGCTTTGCGCGTACTGTTTAGGATTTAATAGTTTACTCCTGAAGTAAAAACTCACGAAAATAAAAACGTGTGATCGTGTAGAAACATTATTGGTAACCGTATTATGATTTAATATGCAATTACAAGGTTTAATTCCGCATAATTATATTACTGAACACACCGGACGAAATGCTACTTGCTGTCTATTTAAACTCAGATTGCACTGTTTTGACAGACTTATTTTTTGAAATCTACACAAGCAAAAATAAAACGGCCATGCCCCATTAAAAAAAATGTCTGTTAATGTTCAGAATTTCATAAGTATTACAGTAGGAAAATTACATTAAAATCTCTTCATGACACAAGTAGTTGTCAATATGAGAGGAATTCTTTTTTACTTCTAGACTATTAAGAGTATTTTTTTTAACTTCTACACTCACACACACACACACATACCCAAAGAAAAAAAACAAATTCTGTTAATGTTCAGTACTCACTGAACGGTAGTTTTATTGAACCGATGTAATGAGAATACATGAATCTTTCCGTGGAAATTAAGTCCCATTTTTCGTTCAGCGATTCGCACACCCGTATGCAGAACACGCAGGCATGCTTAAAGAGGTTGAAATTAACTTTTACACGCGTGCAGGGAGATTTTTATTCGGGAATTCGCGGCAATCCTCCTCCTTCGCGGCGATGATCTGAGTCAACCATATTGTTCCGTCCGTTCCGTCCATGGCTTCAAGAATATGACGTCATGGCTTCTCCAGTGTATAATACCTCCATGGTCCTGAATGAGAGCGCAATCCTAACCTGGAGTTAGGCCGGCACAGTTAGGCCAGCAAAGTTTGGCTCTCCATGTCACAAAGTCCCTACATCTAGAAAACCAGCTTCTTGTAGCACCTTTCTCTCTGACGGGCTAGCTTTCCACTTGCGAGGAATTTCAGAGTGCGATTTCCCCCTCCTACATTGTGTTATATGTGTGTATATGGTGGTGGTGGTGGTGGTGGTGTTTTTTCCTCTCTCTGAAGAGCCAGCTCAGCTTTGGGAGTTGTGGCATTGTTGGCAGAGCGGTGTAGTGGATCCCAAAAGGATGTGGGCCAGGGGACGTAAATGTCAACGGAACACGAATCTCAGTTGGCTTCCTCTTTCTGACCGCAAGTTCTTTCCGCAGTTCCACCCCTCCACGTCACAATTACCGTGACTGCAAAGGAAGTGAGACGCGGCCAGTCGCTGATGCTTACCTGTAAATCGGGCAGCAGCAACCCACCTTCCAGCCTCGCCTGGTTCAAAGAGGGGAAGAAGTAAGTGATACGGCTACCTGTTCGGCAGGAGCTTTGTGGCCCTGGGAGAAGAGCTGTGGTTCGGTGCTAGAGCATCTGCTTTGCACCTAGGAGATCCCACATTCAATCCCCTGCAGGGCTGCTGAAGACTCTTGTCTGAAATCCGAGGCAGTTGCTGCTGGTCAGTGTTGACAATCCTTTGACGGACGGAGCAATGGTCTGACCCAGCAAGAAGCTGCTCCTGAAGTTCTCCCGTCCTTATTCATAAGCCTTTGCTCATTTCTGTCAGCACAATTTGCGATGATGATCAGAGGCGTAACCCACTGCCCCTTCACCCAGGGCAGTGATGTCACAACATCACATGATGCCGTGACCTCACTTCCAGGTTCTCCCCAGAGGAGGGAGTGATCGCGGGGGCAGCTTTGCACCCCCTGTTCCTTCTCCTGTGGAGGCTTCCCTTGAAGGAAAAGGAACATGGGGCAGTGGCATACCTGGGAGGGGGTGTCAGGAGGGCTAATACCCCAGGGCGCTCCTCCCACCCTCAGTTGTGCTCCCCATTGCCACTGCCTTGGGGGCCGCCCTCTGATCTGCTCCAAGGGTGTCCCCTGGAGGATTGGAGCAACCTCTCTGTGTGCCCCACACTCAGAATGTGTGTGCCCTCTCTGGACCGCAGAATGGCTCTGGGGGGTGGTAGCAGGTGCGGGAAGCGGCACCTCCAAGTGGGGGTTGCCGCTTCCCTGGAGATGTGCCCCCCCCCAAGGGCCAACCCACCCAGGAATACCACTGCATGAGCAGGGTGCAAAGCCAGCACCTCCTCCATAACTAGGGCAGAGCCTGAGGAGCAGTCATAATAATAATAATAATAATAATAATAATAATAATAATAATAATGATGATGATGATGATGATGATGATGATGATGATGATGATGATGATGATGCAAGTATTTATATACCACCTCTCTTTGGCCATTAGATTGCTCCTCTGGCTTTAATGCAAGGCAGTTTACATAGGCAGGCTTTATTTCTCTAAACCCCCATGGGGTTTTTACAAATTACAAAGAAGTTCTGTCTTTCAAGAACTACAACAACATACAGATGGAACTTTCGTGGTCTAGTCCTTCTTTCTGGCCACACGCTTGCCTTCCTGCTGACTGATAAACAGCTTCTCTGCTCCCACCAAAGAAACAGCTGGCCCAGCACAACTCTTATCAGTCGCAATTCTCAAGGTCTGCCGCTCATGGAGACTTCTGGTGTTCTGGTGACCTTCGGATCTTATCTTCGGGCAAACGGAGGCTTTAACCCTCTCGACTAAACCTCCTGCCCATGTACCCCTCCTTGTACCCCTGCCCATGGCAGATGCCTTTCAGGGTCGCCCTAGTTAACCTAGGATGAGGATAATGCTGATGGTTTTGTTCATACTTCTTCTTTTAGGTTGAATGCAACTGACCTGGGGCAAAAGAAAGCAGAGTACGGAGGCTTCTCCACCTCCGGGAAGGTGACTCTGCTGGTGTCGTCGGCAGATCATGGGAAGTGGGTGGAGTGTCATGCGCACAGCTCTGCCCTCAATGAAGGTGTGAACACCTTCTACCAACTCACAGTTCTGTGTAAGCACTGAGGCTTTTCAGGCCATCTCTGATCGGGAAAATGTCTTCTGTGCGTTCCTTGCGGAAAGGAAGAGTTGGGGCTTTCATTTAGTGCAGGGCACCGGGAGGCCGAATCCAGCCTCTCACAAGATTTTATTCGGCAAAATTCAAGACCCATTCATGTTGTAAAAGATGGCCCCTCCCCCCAATCTGCTGCCTGAGGCACTGTTTCAGTTGGCCTCACGAATGGGCCGGCCCTGGCCACGCCCTGTTGCTGTGCAAGATACACATTGCATGGAATAAAAAGCGGCTTTTGTGTGGCTTCTCTACCAAATCCAATACAGGGAGGAAGGGCGGGACGATGGCATGGACTGTGGCCTTCCTGATGAATTGAACTGCCCCCAGGACAGGTGGAAGGCTGCCTTGGCCATCGTAAACTGTGTTTTGCTGAGTCATGCCGTCCGCCCTGACTCGGTACTCTCAACAGCTGCGGTCCAGGCTTTTCAGAGAGCCATTTTTCTCTGCCTTCCCTGGAGATGCTAATGAACAAATGGAGGTTTTGCATGCACCCTGCCACTGAGCGACTGCAGCTCTCTGGCGATGCATAATCCTGGCTCTTCAAAGTGCCCCAGAAACGAGTCTTTGAAAACATGCCCATTACCAAAAAGCCCATAGGAAATGTGATTTTTTTCCCCCTGGTTCGGCCCAGGAATTGAACAGAACTCAGTAGGGGAGCCCAGCCCTCTGAGAGCCTCGCTCCTTCCAATTTGCAGTTCCGCCGGAGTTCTCCCCCCTGCAGCCCCTCGTCGTGCAAGCTGTGGAGAAAGAAGCTGTCCGGCTGCCCCTGCTGGTCTCGGCCAGCCCTCCAGAGCTCACCTACCGTTGGAGATTCCTTGGAGAGGTGATCCTGACAGGTGGGTCCCACCACATTCCCGGGGCAAGAGGTACAGCCGCGGAGAAAGGTCCAGCAGGATTCCGGGTCAGCTCATAGGTCTGAGTACGGTTTAAATGGTGCCCTTCAGTCCAGTTTACAGAGTAATAACACAGGTCTCACCCCGATGGATGGGCACATCTGTTTCCCTGGCTGACCGTGACTTTAGTGAAATAGAAGGCACTGCCCCGGAGCCCGAGGCAATGACTTCATGACATCACGTGACATTGTATCACATGACATCACTTTCAGGGTTTTCCCTGGATGAGGGGTTCTCACTTTGGTAGTTTCATGCCCTCTGTTCCTTGTCCTGTGGAGGCTCCACAAGAGAAGGAACTCTCTCTCTCTCTCTCTCTCTCTCTCTCTCTCTCTCTCTCTCTCTCTCTGTGTGTGTGTGTGTGTGTGTGTGTGTGTGTGTGTGTGTGCTCGCAAAGCTCTGTAACTAGGATGGAGCCTGGGGGAAATAGTGTGCCTCCCCCTTAGTGTAGCACCCGGGGCAAGCACCCCTCAGGCTCTGCCCTAGTTACGCCTCTGTTGACTTGCTCTAAGCTCCTTGTTTATGGTGATGATTCTTTCCCTTCCGGTCATGGACATCCCATTTCCTTAAGTTCTTCTGAGTCTCCTGCAGAGGGTTCCCCACGATACCGCCTGTGGAATGGTGGGTCTCTGGAGATCTGGAATGTGACCAGGGCTGATGCCGGCAAGTACACGATTCGCTGTGAGAACCAGGAAGGGCACAACGAGACCACCATTGTGTTGGATGTGCAATGTGAGTACAAGTCTTATTGACATAGGCCGAGATGTCTTGGAATCAGAGTATCGGAAGCGTCTGTTGAATTTAAGCATTGATGTCTTAACTCAGTGTTTTTTAAAACTATTTTATCCACTGGTGCATTTTTGCACCACCAGCAACAAATGTAGTCATTTTGGTGTCACCCCTCCTTGAGGTGTCACCCAGGGCAGTCTGCCCCCCCCTGCCCCCCTGGTGATGCCCCAGTTCAGTGTTCCCTGCCAGAGCTTTCCAAAAGAGGCTAATGTTGGACTTGATTGGAGCTAGCGTGTCGCTCCACCTGTTCCGACTTCTCAGTAGTCGGTGTTGTGTAACACACACTTCCTCTCCCGATAGACTCCCCGACCATCCGCAGCATTGGAGACCCAACCTACGTGGACGTTGGGGGTACAGCTGAGATTGTGTGCCAGGCCGACGCCAATCCTGCACCTGTGGGCATGTTCCAGTGGAGGTGGCTGGTAAGCTGGGGGGTGGAAACAGAGTTGGACAGGTTGTATATTAGCAGGGGTGCAGAAGCAGACAGGAATTTCAGCTCACTGAATCCACGGCCAATTGCTGCCACTTTGGCTTCAACCCAACATTGAATTGATAATGATGATATCTGGATTGATAACGATGGATTGATAACGATGTGGTGGTCCTTTCTCCAAGCCGGTATATGATGAATAGCTAAAGATGTCTCTTTTGCGGATGCTGATAGCTAGAAGGTGCCGAATGGAATGGCTTTTGCATGGCTGGTGGCTACGAACTACCAGCCACGTTCCATCCATTTGGTCAGGGCTGGAGAAAGGTAATTGGAGAGCAACTTTGGAAAGCCACCAAGCCTCGAATGGATCACGAACGTGTCCCAAATGACCCTGCAGTGAGGTCTCTCTCATCTTTTCGCGCAGGGCGATTTGGAGCGTGGCCTGCAAGAGCTGGGCCTTGAACTGCTGGCGGAGGGGTTGGTGGGGCGCCTGCGGATCCAGAAGGCCCGACGGAGCCATGCTGGGCTCTACGAGTGCCAGGTGGACAATGGCATCTCCCCTGCGGCAAGGAGCAGTGCCCGCTTGGTGGTGCGATGTAAGTGCCGTGCCCGGTAGCCCCAGCGAGCTCCCCTGACTACACAGGGTGCATTGAAAGTCTTCTGCTGCCTGGAATCGCCCACTGTTTTAAAGTCTTATTCCTAAGTGTGCCAGGGGCTTAGGGGCGGCACCACTCCGGATGGCACCCTTGGGCGCTTCCCCACACCAAAGCCCGCTTATGCCGGGCAGGTCAGGAGGGCAGCTTCAAAAAGTCCCGGCTCCCCTCCGTCCCCTCCAGGGCCCCTCTCGATTCACCACTACACCCTGAGGACACCCCTCCTCCCCAGTGGGCTGCAGACTCACCAGAGCGGCTGCTGACTCCATGTGTGTGGCTGGAGGGAGCGAGGAAGGGGGCTGTGCAGGACGGGACTTCCCCACTGCAGCCCTTCCCCCTTCGCCCCCCTAGGAATCCGGAGTCGCTCCCTTTAACCCTCTGAGTGCCGGCCAACCAAGAAGAAAAGCTCTTTGCAGAGGAATCGGGAGGGGGAGGAGGGAGAGTGAAGTGGGCGGAGTCAGCCCTAATTTTAACTAGTGGAACTGAGTTCCCCCGTGTTCCCCCTGCATGACATCACTGGGTGCCATCCTCCCTGACTACGAGAGTGGTCCAAACATGCTTTGTGGTGTATTTGCGACACTCCTGGGCCAGTACAAGCTCCAGGTTAGGATGGCACCCTAAGAAACCTTCTTGCTCAGGGGGCAGGGCAGAACCCTATACTTATTCCTCTTATCCAAGGTTTCAGGTGTCTGCAGGGAGGCCAGGAATCTCTCCCCCATGAACAGGGCATGCCTTTAGCTTTAAATGTGTACAGGTGTGCCCTGGTTCTGATTCTGTATCCACAGATACCATGGATACTGGGACACCTATTAAAAAAATTGGGGAACATTAAACAAAATCTAGGTAGGTAATATTGATGATATAGTGTCAGCAGGTACAGCCATAGTCATTTCCCATGCACCCCATAATAGTTTTAAAAAAATAAAGAATATTATTAAATAATAATAAATGGTTTTAATAAATAAAACCCAATAAAGTGGTCCCTTTAACCCTTTAACGTGCCGGCCAACCACGAAGAAAAGCTCTGCAGAGGAGTCGGGAGGGGGGAGGAGGGGGAAACACCGCGGAGTGAAGTGGGCAGAGTCAGCCCTAATTTTAACAAGTGGAACTGAGTTCCCCCACGTTCCCCCTGCATGACATCACTGACTGCACCTAAGCACTGCACCCTCTTTGCGCAAGCCGGGAATTCTTGTCCTGTTCTCATCTTCTTCCCAGACCCGCCGGAGATCATGAAGGGCCCTGGACAACGGAAAGTGGCCGCTCCAGGGGACGGGCTGAGCCAGGCAGCGCTCTACTGTCATGCTCAAGGAGCCCCCAGCGTGCACTTCAGCTGGGCCAAGAACGGTGTATCCCTCGACCCGCACAGCCCCAGGTGAGAGTCCTCGACTCGAGTGACCAAATTGCAAGGGGCTGTGCTGGACTTTTCGGTGGGCCCGAATCAAGCAGTGCCCTCCTTTGGGCGACGGAGTCTTTCATACAGGTTAGCCCTCCTCATCCTTGGGTTTGGGGCCCAGGGATTTGACCCAACACAGGTCACTCTACCAGGCAGCGCCATCCCAAGGATTGTGCAGCGCTAACGCAACATTGTTGCAATATTGGGTACAGCTCTGGTCGCTGCACCTCAAAAAGGACATAGTGGAGATGGAAAAGGTGCAGAACAGAGCGACAAAAATGATTACGGGGCTGGGGCACCTCCCTTATGAAGAAAGACTGCAGTGTTTGGGGCTCTTCAGCCTAGAAAAAAGGCGCCTGAGGGGGGACATGACTGAGACATATAAAATTATGCATGGAAGGAACAGAATGGATGTTCTTTCCCCTCTCTCAAAACACCAGAACCAGGGGGCATCCGCTATAACTGAGGGTTGGGGGAGTTAAAACAGATAAAAGGAAGTACTTTTTTACCCAGCGGGTAGTTAATCTGTGGAACTCTTTGCCACAGGAGGTGGTGATGGCCTCTGGCCTAGATGCCTTTAAGAGGGGATTGGACGGATTTCTGGAAGAAAAGTCCATCGTGGGCTATAGGCAATGATGGGTTGTAACCTCCTTACATTAGTAGTAGGCTGCTTCAGAGTACCGGGTGCAAGGGAGTGGCAACGGGATGCAAGCATCTTGTTGTCTCATGCCTCCCTGGGGCACCTGGTGGGCCGCTGTGAGATACAGGAAGCTGGACTAGATGGGCCTTTGGCCTGATCCAGCAGGGCTCTTCTTATGTTCTTATGTTCTTATGTTCTGTTGGCACTATGCTGGTAATGCCGAGGTGGGGGCACCAAGCGACATTCCTGAGTTGGCGCTAGTGCTCTGAGACTGGAGCAACTGCGGCCACCTCAGGTCCAACGGATCCTTGATATTTGGAAATGTCAACGATCGGCGGCCTTTCGTTGCGGAGAAACACGAGAGACCAAGCATGACATTTTCCCGCTCCGTTCCGGGTTGGGTGCAGCTGCCATTGGAAGCTGTTCTGGCACGGTTGCCAAGCGAGCATCCAGGCTTCCAAACTGGGACGGCGGCGTGCACCTGGCACTGGTTCCGTTCCGGTGGACTGGGGAACACTGGATACGGGTTCCGGCTCGAGGGATGATTTGCAGAGCCGTGGAGCAAATCTATGCCTCTCGCTTGTTGCGACGAAATGTCAGCCGTAACCCTTCGACATCGCGGCGCTCGTATGAAATGAAAAATAATTAGAGTGCTTAATTGGAAATCCGGATCATGTTTTTTTCCTTTCGCGCTCGTTAATTGCAGCGGATTGCACTCTTCACCCATTAATTAGCCTTTGTCCTACTCGCTGTTTCTTTAGGTGTTCAAGGGAGATACTCGGAAAGTACGGTGTGCGTTAGGAAAGAAAAACTGGGTCCCCATTTCCATTACTGCCTGGGTGGTGTAGTGGTTCTGGTGTTGGACTTAGGCCTCGGAGATCAGGGTTCAAATCCCCACTCAGCAACAAAACTTCCTGGGTGACCTCGGGTTAGGTGCCAACCTTTGCTGGCCTGACTGTGCCGGCCTCACTCCACTGTGTTTGGACCGTAAGGTGCGATTCTGTCGGATTCTTCCCGTACCCGTTTTCTGACTATGGTTTTGTTGGGCTTCCCCCCCTTCCAGGTACACCATGCTCACAGAGCACGAGGGCTCCTTGCACACCAGCATCTTAACCATTGCCAACGTGAGCGCGGTTCTCGATTACGCCACCTTCACCTGCACCGCCAACAACGAGCTGGGAACGGACACCCTCGACATCCAGCTCCTGAGCACGAGTGAGGGGCAAAGGACCGCTGAGACCCGGGCTATGGCTGGCATTTGGGAGAGGTCCACCAAAATTGGTTGGTGTCACCACCCCTTGTGAGTCTTGGACTGGCGGTTGACTCTTCCATTTCTTGCCAGGCCGGCCGGACCCACCCACGGGGTTAAAGGTCGTCGGCGTGGCCCACAACTGGCTGGCTTTGGAGTGGACCCCGGGCTTCGATGGAGGGCTGCAGCAAAGCTTCCGCGTCAGGTGGGGATCGATAGGGCAGCTAGAGATGGATGACTCAGCAAGTTAGCGGGAAGCTTCCTGCTTACGTGTGCTGAGTCATCCCCTCTAGCTGCAGTTCTGCCTGCCTGCTTTTCCATTAGCTTTATGCTGAAAGCATCTAGTTAAAGCTAGAAACTCATAAGAACATAAGAACATAAGAAGAGCCCTGCTGGATCAGGCCAAAGGCCCATCTAGTCTAGCTTCCTGTACCTCACAGCGGCCCACCAGGTGCCCCAGGGAGGCATGAGACAACAAGATGCTTGCATCCTGTTGCCACTCCCTTGCACCCGATACCAGTAGCCCACCACCTTTGTAAGGAGGTTGCACAATCCATCATGGCCTATAGCCCACGATGGACCTTTCTTCCAGAAATCCGTCCAATCCACTTTTAAAGGCATCTAGGCCAGATGCCATCACTACCTCCTGTGGCAAAGAGTTCCACAGATTAACTACCCGCTGGGTAAAAAAGTACTTCCTTTTATCTGCTTTAACTCTCCCAACCCTCAGTTTTAGCGGATGCCCCCTGGTTCTGGTGCTTTGAGAGAGGGAAAAGAACATCCCTCTATCGACTCTATCCCTTCCGTGCATAATTTTGTATGTCTCAATCATGTCCCCCCTCAGGCGCCTTTTTTCTAGACTGAAGAGCCCCAAACGCTGCACTCTTTCTTCATAAGGGAGGTGCCCCAGCCCCGTAATCATTTTTGTCGCTCTGTTCTGCACCTTTTCCAGCTCCACTATGTCCTTTTTGAGATGCGGCGATCCTTTACCCGAAACTCGATCCTTTACCCGATTGTATACGACATAAACAAAGGCCCTGAGCGCTGGGGGTGGTGCAGGGGGCCGTGGAGATACGGTTCCTCCATATCTGCTACTTCCTGTATCTGCAGGGGGAGGGTCATGAATCACCCCCTGACACTCCTGGGGGGGGGGCTGTAGTTCGATCAGCAATTTTCAATCTTTTTAATCTCAAGGCACACTGACAAGGTGCTAAAATTGTCAAGGAGCAACAAAAGGTTTTTGACAGTTGACAAAACACATTGTGCTGCTGGGGGGGGGAGGATTACACCCCCCAATGGCCCTACTAATTGATGACCCTCTCCCAAACGTCCGTGGCACACCTGTGGACCACTAATGGCACACCAAAGTGCTGCAGCACTCCGTTTGAAAATCAATGAATTAGACGGGGGGTGGGGTTGAGGGGTCTTCACAGCTCTTGGCCTTCTCCCCAGGTATCACTGGCCGGAGGCTCCCAGCTTCCTGTATGTCGATGTCTTCCCACCCCAGTCCTCTGTTTTCACCCTGACGGGCCTCCACCCCAACACTCTCTACAATGTCTCCGTCCACGCCCGGAACGCTCTGGGCGAAAGTGACTTCGCCGACGGTGGTGCTGGGCTTGAGGTGACCACTGCAGGTAAGGGACCTCTGTGTTTGGGTTCAGCCACAGAGCCCTGGGGCACACCTGCGCTCTCAGAAGCCTGAGTCAGCAGGGTGCAGAATGTGGAATGCTGACGGCGGGCCAAGGAGATGAGTGTCCAGATCTCTCCAGATGTGGATGTGGTCTGAGCATCCTCTCAAGGCCTACCTCATGGGGGAACCTATCCAGAGAATCAGGTCCAGATCACCTGGGATCAGTGGTGTCATTCAAATGATTTAGGAACAGGAGCTCACTTTTGATTGGCACTTGTCGGGACCCTGGAACCAGCCACGGAGCCCGTTAGGATCCGTTCTGGTCCGTTCCCCCTGAATGACATCACTGCCTTTAACCCTCTGAGTGCCGGCCAACCAAGAAGAAAAGCTCTTTGCCGAGGAATTGGGAGGGGGAGGAGGGAGAGTGAAGTGGGCGGAGTCAGCCCTAATTTTAACTAGTGGAACTGAGTTCCCCCGTGTTCCCCCTGCATGACATCACTGCCTGGGATGCAAAGTGTGCTGTCGAGCTAGGTCACTGCACAGTTTCAAGGGATCAGTTAGTAAGAGGATTCTGATGGTCTCGAGGTACCAAAGGCACTGATTTCTGCACTTTTCATGCCTTGGTGTTTTGGTGTTATGGTGTTTTGCATTCCCACTCTGACCCAGCACCGTTTAGTGTGTTCCTAAGGGCACAATCCTAACCTGGAGTGAGGCCGATACAGTTAGGCCAGCAAAGTTTGGCTGGCACAAGGGCCACCGTGAAGCACGTTTGGACCACTCTCAGAGTCAGGGAGGATGGTGCACGTCTGTGTGCTGGCCTAACTGTGCCGGCCTCACTCCAGGTTAGGATTGCGCTCTAAAAAGCATGAAAACCCTTGGGCCGCATCCTGGAATAGGCAAATTATCTCTCATCTAACGGCCAAATGACACAGTTCACACACATGTGTTCTTCGGAGGTGTGCTTAAAAAATGGGCAATTTTCTCCTTTAAGAAAAAGCAGTTGTGGGGTGAGGCACTGGGGCTGATCTAAGTCAGAACTGTGGCGTGCTGTGAGGGAGGGCCACCCCCTTTCCTCCTGCACCATATTTCCGCCCCCAATCATCCCTCCCCCACAAAAAGCTGCTCTTTGCTGCAATTCTGCTTCCCAAATTTGGACTCCCCCACTCCACTGTTCAATAATTTCTTTTCCAGAGAGAGAAGAGGAACCAGTTGATGGAGAGCCAAAAATACCATTCACACCTGCGCCAGGTACAAAATAGTTCTCGTAATGGCAGCCTGGCCCTACTTTAGACCTCTCCTCTTCAATTCGGGCACATCCTTGCCCGTCTGCTTTGTTTGTCCAGCTCCACCACTCTCGGCTGTCCAAAAGTCTCCCACTCCTTCAAATCACTCTTGCTCTATTCTCTCTTCTTCTTCTATTCTTTTCTGAAAATGCCTCTGCAGGGCACCTCTTCCGACTTCTTTCATGTCCCTCCTCCGGCTTTTCCTGGAAGCTTTTGAAACAATCCACTTAGTCCAGTGTCCTGCTGTAATGGAGCTTAAAATGTATGAAACTGGCACTGGAAAAAAATAGCATGTTCTTTCCCTCTTTAGACCAGTCTCCAGTTTGTCCCCCCTCCTCTTTTGTCTCCACCTGGGCTACATCTTAGACCAGTCTCCAGTTTGTCCCCCTCTTCCATTGTCTCCCCCTGGACCACCTTCGAGATCAACAGTTCCCAAACTGTAGGTCTAGGGCCCACCCGTGAGACATGGCCCACTTTTGGCGGTTTGTGAAACTGACAGGGCAGGTTACGCTGTAGGCATCAAGGGTTAAACAAGCTCTACTTTTTTTGGGGGGGGG
>JAJKFI010000022.1:7460883-7479110 GCA_029204185.1 Lerista edwardsae
AAAAAAAAAAAAGTTTCATTGTTATCCAGCGTGCTGTTGCTGTTTCAGGGCAAAGGTGAGAAGCGGGAACAACTACATAGTGAGCAAGTGGCTGAAATTTGGGGGCCAGCCTGCACAGCTGGAGGAGCCCAGCACAGAGGAAAGCACATCTGTCAGGGTAAGGAGGAAATTTGAGAGAGTGGCTGCCTGACCAAAACAGTCTGACCAGCTCTTGCGTCTTGCCAGTAGCTTACTGTGCAGAAAAGCACAATCACTTTCAAATGTCTGCCCTGCAGTCCAAGTTACTGCCAAAGGCACAGGAGCAGAGACTGATACAGAAGTTGGCAACATAAGGGATCAGACCATGTCCAAGGAAAATAAATTCGTCAGCGGCGTCCTTTATTTGTAACGATTTATGGAGTTTCCTCCTGTTTACCTCCCCTAAGGATGTAAACCTCACATTTAAACCAAGGCACATAGATCTGCTTGTTTGTAACACTTGCTCAAGGCAAATTCACACCCCTTGAAAAAGAATCAAAAGGTGTTGTGGATACAGCCTGTTTAAATTCTGTGTCATACGTCCATTTCCTCCAAGAGGGATGAATTATGTCAATAGTTTGCATAAATGACTGACTTTGCTATACTGTAGTGCAATGTTGAGAGGTACATTTTCCATTTTGTAAAGTGGAAGGAAATCTTGGGATCATGGAAAAAAATTGATAGCCAAACCCTAGGTAAAAAACTGTGTTGGGTACAGACCCCTCCCCCTCAAAAACCCCTAGAAACCTTCCTCACATCCCTTTTGTTTCTTATCATCAGAAAATAGCACTTTTCCAATTCTTTTTGCCATGATCATGAGATCTAGAAACTTGTTTTGCTTTTAAAATGGGAGTGGTCCCACCAGCCAAAGGCTAGATGGATGGAAGCTCAATACAACATCCAAGGAAGAGAATGCAGATGTTCAGATAAAATCAGTTCCCATTATCCGCTGGAGTTCGTTTCCAGGAAAACCTGGCAGACTCTGAATCGGACATATCTGGGCATATGTATCGGAACATACGTAGGCAATGTAGCTCATCTCTGCTTCTGATGCTTGGTTTGGCTCTCTCTGTAGGGCAGCTCTGCCAAGACGTCAACAAGCACTGCAGCCACTCCACAGCCCTGGTTTCGACTTGGGCGCCAAGCCGAGAGTGAGACGGATGCCAGCGTCACAGGTGGGCGAGAATTGACCTGTTGTTTCCTCTTTCACCCACCCAAGTCCATCCCAGAGTCATCCAACCACAACCTGCATCCGGCTCTAAATCCCCGGGCTCAGAAAGGGCAGGGTAGCTGGCCAGGGGATGGCTTCTGGGACAGCCCTTGAATACTGCTCCACTTGTCCATCTGTTTGGCCATGGAAGGAGGCTGCCTTTCTGTCACCAAGAAGCCACCTGAGAGCACCACTTGGGGTATCAGCACCTAGGAGAGGAGCCCCGTCTGAGGGCATCCTGCTGAGCCCCTCCCCCCCAATCTGGAGCCAACTTTCTGTTCTCTGAAGGTGGGGTTCTTTTGCCGTTGCAGACCCCAACGTCCCACCCCCCTGGCTCAGCTCCCCAGAGCTCCACGAGTACGAGGAGGTGCTCCCGCCTCGCCAATATGAAGAAATGGGTCCTCCATATGCCGCCTGGTACCCTGAAGAACCATCTGTCTATGTCTATGGGGTGAGTGCCTAGGATGGGAAGAATCCCAAGCGGTGTCCATTTGTGGCTGAGCGGGGATTTGAACCTGGGTCTCCTGGGTCTACGTCTGACTCCCAAACCACTAGACCATCCTGGCACTTGATTGCTACTGCCCATACATTTCTAGGCATGCCTCCGATTCTTTCCAGTTCCTCCTTCATTGAAGAAGAGCCATTCGACAGCCTGGGTTGGAACAGGATCAGGCCTTCTGTTAACATAGCCCTATTGAGGGTGCCATTTCCCCTGGTTGGGCTGAACGCTCCTAAATGCAGGGGCAATGAGCCAATGGAGGGGAAGCCCCTCCCACATTTTAATAGACATACTAGGTCCTTTGGCAGTGAGAGCGATGCCCCCTCCCATTAAGAAAACATGGTGGATCAGACCATCGATCCTGGCTCTGCTTCTTGAACAGCGGCCAACCAGTCATTGAACATAAAAAGATGGCCTCCTGTTTGTTTATCCTTTCAGTCTGGTATTCGAAGGTAGACAACCACTGTGCATGGAGGTTCTATTTAGCAAGCACTGTTTCTAGGCAGCAGTAGCTCTAGCCGCTATGCATCCCCTTAGTGTGGGGCTGCTTCTAAAGCCCCTGGGAGTATTCTTTGGCCCTGGGTACCGATATTGGGCTCTCGACGGCTTCAGAACGGCAGGGAGTTACACTGGCCCTTCTCCCATCTCCTTCTAGGATTCCTACCTACGGAGTGGGCACTCCCTGGCTGGCTACGAGGAGATCATGCAGAGTTATGACCCCGTGATGGATTCGGTGGCTCGGGACAGGGCCCTGCCTTTCGAGGAGAGAGGGGAACTGGTCTAAGCACAAGGCCCCAGAAGGGTTGGCGGAGCTATTGGCCACTTGGCTACATTTTGCAATGGAAGAATCGCCCATCTGCGGGGCTGGCCTTGGAATCAAAAGGGTGTTTCAACCTCTTTCCAGATTCTTGTAGAGTCATTTCTCCTGTTGGCAGGGAAAGACTCAGCTGCTGGAAGCCATAGAGCAGTCTTCCTCAACCTCTTTCATGCCATTTATTAAATAAAGTGTGAGACCACCACCAATCCTGTCCTTCCAGATCTGCCCCCCCTACCCCTGCCCCATTTCTCCCCCCTCCCAAATCTTGCCTCTTTGGAACAACCCTGCCAGGTGGCTGCCTGAGCGAGGCTGGTGTTAAGAGCTGCAGGGCAAGACGGCAAGAAGAGGCTGTGGGCGATGATCTCAAGAACTCAGGCTGCAATCTGGAACACGCTTTCCTGGGAGTAAGCCCTATTGCCTGTAATGGAACACACCTCTGAGTAGACAGACAGAGGCTGGAGCTGTCAGGTTTGAGAAGGCAGGATGGGTGTTGGACTGGAGCCAAGCCCTCTTTTGCACTGGTGGGAAAAGGCTGCCATGAACACTCCCCCCCATAAAGCTTTGTGTCCTCATGGGGGCCACAACCCAGAGGTTAAAGAACACTGCAATAGAGGGACGTCTTCAATGGAGGGGGGGAGACAGCCTTGTGGCTTCTGCCACGATGGGGACAACATGACACCGAGACTGATGGGGGAAAAAAGCATAATCTTTATTGCCACAATGCACTTTCAATACCATATAGTTCCACACTGGTGTCTCCCTGGGCACAATCCTAACCTGGAGTTCGGCTGGTACAGCTAGGCCAGCAATGTTTGCCCGGCACAAGGGACACCGTCAAGGATGTTTGGACCACTCTGAGTCAGAGAGGCCAGCACACGGACATTTGCCATCCTCCCTGACGCCGAGAGTGGTCCAAACATCCTTTACGGTGTCCTTGGGGCCGGCCAAACTTTGCTGGCCTAGCTGTGCCGGCTGAACTCCAGGTCAGGATTCCACCCCCTGTCACTTTCCTGTGGTGCATTCTCTTTGCACGACTTTGGAGAGTCTTCTTCACGTTGGACGCAGGGGAGGGGGGATGCCTGTGAAATGTGGCCAGGCTCCAGCGGCGTCATTCACCCGGTAGGCTGGGCGGGACTTACCTTCGAGCGGCAGTCCGCCCGTTGCGTCACGCCACGTTCCGCCGCTTTCCCACCCGGCCCGGGTGAACGACGATGCTGCCAGGCTCCCCAAGAAGGTGGGGAGTTGGGCTCCTCTGTTTTTTGCCCCCGGGGTGGGGGCACAGGGAGAATTCTAGCAGCGGCCGCTCCTCTGCCCTTGGATAGAAGGAGTGGCACTGGCCAAGATCCTTCATTCGTGATGACGAAAAGCAAGAAGGGCATTGAGCCGGGCAGGGAGGTCAGCCAAGCCTGCCCACGGCTGGTGGCAATGGTTGGCATTGCCAGCACAGTGCTGCAGGGCGGAGGGGAGGGCAGCTTAATAAAAGCAGAGGCATCGAGGATAGTTCCCCACCTTGTGGGGATGTGGCCACCTTGTATGGAAGGAAGGCAGCACAGTCGTGGAGAGCGACTGCTTCCTTGGCATTCAGCCAGAGGGTGGGTGGGTGGGTGGGAGCGGGCATGCATGCGCGAGAGCCGCACAAGCCTCCCAATTAAGCCAGGGACCTGGCTACAGATTTCTGGGCACAGATGCTGTGAGAGGGTGTTCGAACGCAGTCTAGAACCGATCCCCAAACAGGCAGCGTTCGTCCCAGCAGCTTAGAACGCTGCAGGGCCCTGCCTCGCCCGGGATCTCTCAGCTGGTTCCGAGCTGCCAAGGGCAGCACTCAAAAAAAGGCTCATAGTACCGTATTTCCCCAAGTATAAGACGCACCTTTCCCCCCAAAAAACGGGGGCTAAAAATTGGGTGCGTCTTATTCAAGGGGTGTGCTGGGCAGAAATTTTTCAAATTTCTGGCCCCAAAATTAAGGTGCGTCTTATACTTTGTTGCGCCTTATACTTGGGGAAATACGGTATTTTGCCCCTCGTTGTTGTCGGGCATGAACTACTTGCGTTGCCAGATTTGCAGCCGGAGAGGGCTCCTCCACCTTCAAAGTGCACCATCAACACACATGATACCAGTGCTGGTTCACGTTGTCATAGCACAGTGCAAGGTTCCTGGGGAGTGTAGTTTTGCGGGGAGGGGGGAGAGGCGATGAATTATCAGCCAGCGCTCCTTAATACCCCCATCACAGAACTACAATCCCCAAAATTCCCGGAGAGAGGAAACAACTCTTTTAAGACCACTCTTTTAACCACTCAATTGTTTTAACTGAGTTTTGTTTCCGGTTTAGGTCTAGGACGGGAGAATTTCACCGGTTGCGGCAACCGAAGCTACGCTTGGTGGAATTCCTGTCCTTCGCTGCAGGGTTTAAAGGTACAGGAGCCCTCTGAGGGGCTGGAGTTGGCAACAAAAGGGGTGGATCGAGGTGGGGGATAACCTAAGCGCCTGGTTTTGCTGAAGAAATTCCTTCAGCCTAGCCAGGGCGGGTTCCCCCACTATAGGATCCAAAACATTTCACAAACCAATATGGTTTAGATAAAAGGCATTTCACAGAAATGATATATGCAATGGGCGAATCAGGGAAGGAGAGAGGGGGTGCCTGGCAAGAGGAATACATTGCACTCCGATCAGATGGCTGAAGGAAGGTACTCAGAGCGCAATCTTAACCTGGAGTTTGTCGGGCATAGGTAGGCCAGCACAGTTAGGCCACTGTCAAGTATGTTTGGACCACTCTCGGAGTCTGGGAGGCCAGCACACAGACATGCACCCTCCTCCCTGACTCCAAGAGTAGTGCACATGCAATTTACGGTGTCCCTTGTGCTGGCCAAACCTGGCTGGCCTAACTGTGCCGGCCTCACTCCAGGTGAGGGTTGCACTTTCTCCATTCATACCGGGCAATTTCCTTGCTGGCCAAACGGTGCCTAGTAGTGAGATGTAATTTGGTTCCTCAATGACGCACCAGGCAGGGGCTGCCATGTGCTCAGATTCCAACACACTCCCAGTTCAGCAGAGTGTAGAGGATCTGTCCCAATGGGGGGGGGGGGAGGAGAACCAGGCAGTTGTGTTGCCACCTCCCCCACCCCCGGGAATGTGCGTACATCAGCAGGGAAGCCGGGCACCTCTCCCCTCTCTAATAAATACAGACATCACAGAGCCACGTTTTCTGGAAACACAACACTGAAGACATTCAGGCTTCTTCCGGGGCAGCTGAAAATCAGCTAGAATTCTGCAGATCGCAGGAGTGACCCCAACCATCAGGGAAGGGGCGGAAGGTGAGCTGGACCAGGACCTGTCCGACGGCTCCTTAGCAACACCCGCAGCTAGAGAGGAGGAACAGAGACGAGAGTCAGTTGAAGCCCGAAGACCTGGAGGCGGTCTTGCTGAAAGATGCAATCTTTCCAGCTTACCTGCTCAGCGGCTGGTCCTGGAGCCAGCAGGTGAACCGGCTGCTCGTTCTCCAGGTTCCGGGCGCTGGGGTCGGCCCAGTGGTTCAGCAACAGGCACACGATCTGCTCTTGGAAGGGGTGGCCGTGTAGCCCCGCAGCCATGTGCAGGGCGGTGTTCCCGTGCGCCTGCAGGGCAAAGAAGAGCAGGGCTGTTCCTACCAGGGCTCTTGCCGCAGAAGCGTGCAGTCTAGCTTAGCCACTGTGGCAAGCATGTACTGGATAACACCCATGCAGTGGTATCATTCAAATGATTTAGGAACAGGAACTCACTTTTGATTGGCACTTGTCAGGAACCCGGAACCAGCTACGGAGCCCGTTAGGATCCGGAACACCCATTCTGGTCCGTTCCCCCTGAATGACCTCACTGCCTTCGCCCCACTAGGAATCCGGAGTCGCTCCCTTTAACCCTCTGAGTGCCGGCCAACCAAGAAGAAAAGGTCTTTGCAGAGGAATTGGGAGGGGAGAGGAGGGAGAGTGAAGTGGGAGGAGTCAGCCCTAATTTTAACTAGTGGAACTGAGTTCCCCCGTGTTCCCTCTGCATGACATCACTGCACCCATGTCATCACAGCTGCCGCCGGCCAACAAGCCCTCTCCCCCTTGCCTGCAGGGTCCTAGAATTTAAGGGCTTCAGCCGTCCTTTAGAAGCAGACCAATTTTTCAGGGCAGCCTGTGAGCACTCAAGCAGTCCTTTTTTTTTTCCCTCTTGAAAAGAAATGGGAAGCTAAACCTCTCTGCTGCAGCAACACCCTTCCCCTTTTAAGAGTTATTTTTCTCCTGACGACGATGTGCTAGAAGGCACATTTCCTGTGTGCTGAAGCAGTTTGTCTTTCAAAGGGGCAACATGGTGTGAGTAGGTAAGTCTCTCCACTCCCCTCTTGCATAGAGTCGGCTAATCTATGAGGCTCAGTAAGGGAGCTGCTTCAGGCAGCAGACTGGCGAGATCCATCTGCCTTTTTACCATTTTCGCCTTTTTACTTTCTGTGCCTCCTACCGATCCCCGAAGTCAGTGGTGTCATTCAAATGATTTAGGAACAGGAACTCACTTTTGATTGGCACTTGTCGGGAACCCGGAACCAGCCACGGAGCCCGTTCTGGTCCGTTCCCCCTGAATGACATCACTGCCTTCGCCCCCCTAGGAATCCGGAGTCGCTCCCTTTAACCCTCTGAGTGCCGGCCAACCAAGAAGAAAAGCTCTTTGCAGAGGAATTGGGAGGGGGGAGGAGGGAGAGTGAGGTGGGCGGAGTCAGCCCTAATTTTAACTAGTGGAACTGAGTTCCCCCGCGTTCCCCTTGCATGACATCACTGCCCGAAGTGTGGAGGACCCTGCCAGAGTGCTGTTTGTCTGCAGCAAACAGGAGTCTTTTAGCGAGAGATTCGCACTAGGGGGAAAGCCGCGCTCACTTCTTAGGCTCTTTGCGCCACAGTGCCCCCTAGTGGACAAGAGAGGGAGCAACAAACCTTCAGATTCACAAAGTGATGGAGTTCGCGCCGAGGCAGCTGCAGGAGGAACTGAATCAAAGGAAGGTTTGCGGCTTGGACGGCCAAGTGCAAGACAGTCTTGCTGCTCTTCAGATCCTGCGCGGAAAAAAGGGAGAGGAGAAGGCATTGGGGCAGCCCGGCTTGCTGTCCAGGAATCTTGGTCCCTTGACCAAGAGGGAGGAGGAGGAGGCGGCGGTTGGCATATCCTGCACACTTACTGGGCTCTTGTAGTCGGCGCCGAGGTGCAGAAGCAACTCGACACAGCGCAGCACTTCCTGCAGGTGAGGCAGAGGTGCTGGCACCGTGCTTTGGGTCTGGAAGGCGGCGTTGTGGGAAATGATGGCGCAATGTAGAGGTGTCAGACCTGCCAGGATAGCACAGAAAAGGGGATCAGTATTGTGTGCATTAAACTGCTGCTGCTGGGCTTTCCGACCAGAAGGTTGGGAGTTCAAGACCGCGCAATGGAGTGAGCTCCTGTTGCTTGTCCCAGCTCCTGCCAACCTAGCAGTTCGAAAGCACCTAAAATGCAAGTAGATAAATAGGGACCACTTCGGTGGGACGGGAATGGCATTCCGTGTGCTACGGCGTAGAGTCATGCCGGCCACATGACCATGGAAGCTTGTCCTCGGACAAAACGCCGGCTCTACAGGCTTTGAAACGGAGATGAGCACCGCCCCCTACAGTCGGTCACGACTAGACCATCCGGTCGTGGGGAAACCTTTACCTTTATTGCGTGCTGCAGCAGTTCCTCCCCTATTACGTGTTTGTCACCTTTTTATACTGCCTTCCCTCTAAGTTGCTCAGAGTGATGCAAATAGTTCCTCTCCTCTTTTTGTCCTCACAACAACCCTGTGGGGTAGGCGAGGCTGAGAGAGATTGACTGGCCCAGTGTCGCCCAGGGAGCGTCACGGCTAAGCGAGGATTTGAACCTAGATCTTCCAGCTCGAACTCCCAAACCACTACACTATCCTGCCTCTCCAGGATGCTATCCTCCATCGCTTTGGTTTAAAGCTTCCAGGAATACAGAACTGCTCCCATCCTCTTACCTTCAAAGTTTCTGGCTTCCACGTTGACAGGCACACCGGTCACCATCACAGCCTGGGAAACAAACCAGAAAAAAAAAATTGTGTCCCCCAGAGGGAAGCAGTGCTATGAGGGCCACTAGTGGCACCCCAAAGTATGACAGGTGATGCTTAGCCCACCAGCAGTGGAGAGATCAAGAGGCTGTAGCCGTTGGAGGCAGTGATGTCATGCAGGGGGTACACGAGTACCGGTTTCTAGGATTACGGCTGGCCCTGCCCATTCGCCCGCCCACTAGTCGACTCCGCCCCCTGCAACGTTTGAATTTCCTGCACGTTTGAGTTGCCTGCACGTTCTCAGAGCCAGGCAGGCAGGCAGGCAGCGAGTGGAGCCTTGCCTTGCCTTGCCACTGAAAAATGAGCTGCTCTGGGGTTTTGGAACTGTTGAGTCACTTTAACATGATGCCAGGCCTCCTTAACATGTTCTGGGGGTGCTGTGGAATACTGTTGCAACTGTTGGGTCAGTTTAAAATAGTCTGAGGCCTCAAAAAGGGCTTTTTTCATGTCACTTCCTGCCACGACCTCACTTCCGGCTTATGACGTCACTTCCGGTGGGCAGGTCCCGACACGTGCCAATCAAAAGTGAGTACCTGTTCTTAAATCATTTAGATGACACCACTGGTTGGAGGAGCATCTCATAAAAAGGGAAAGCCCTGGGCTGAATCACAAAATGCAGGCAACACAGAACATGCTTTGCAGCCTCCCTCCGTACAAAATCTATTTAGCTTTCTCCGATGCGACCACAAGGGTTTCACAGGAAGCTGCAGCAAACATGCCCATGTTTAGTGGGTAAAGGATTTTGATTTCCACGCCATGGGAGAAAGCATCAGCATCCTGATTTCTGTGTGTGAGTCTGCGGTTTAGAGAAGTCGGAGCAGAGCCTATTAAAAATGCTGGTGACCCTACAATTGACCCAACCTGGTGTGGCTCTCTTTGGCTAAATACTCACGGTAATGACATCAGGCAGCCCATAGGTGGCGCCAAGGTGCAGCACAGTCTGGCCTTTCTGGTCCACAGCATTGACATCCGCGCCCAGCATGATCAGGTCCTTCACAATCTCCGGCTGATTGGCTGCGGCGGCCACCAGCAGAGGAGTCTGGATAGAGGAGAGCAGTGGTTAGTATCTCCACTTGGGGACATCTTACCGCATTGCAGTACTAGGTGGCTACCTAGGTTGGTGTTTTATGGGGGAGGGCAGCAGTAGATGGAAAGAAAGGGCTTGCTGTCTTTGCGCATGTGTGCTACATCATAGCAGGGCAGGAGCTCTGATTCTATGTGCCAGGGAACATAAGAAGAGCCCTGATGGATCAGGCCCAAGGCCCATCTAGTCCGGCTTCCTGTATCTCACAGTGGGCCACCAGGTGCCTCAGAGAACACACAAGATACCTGCATCCTATTGCCACTCTTGCATTTGGCATTTGGAGACAGCCTACTTCTAAAACCAGGAGGTTGCTCATACCCATCACGGTTTGTAACCTATGATGAACTTTTCATCCAGCCATCTGTCCAATTCCTTAGGCCAGGTGCCATCACGACATCCTGTGGCAAGGAGTTCCATGGGTGAATTACAGGTTGGGTTAAGAAGACAGACAGCTCCCTATAAAGCCCTAAAGTCCAATGCCATGTGGGTGAGCTGAAGCAGCCTCTAGCTACTTGAGAGCTGGGGGAGTTGAACTTGGCTTCAGCATGCCACCACCAAGCCAGGATGTTTGAGATGCTTGCACCTAGGAAGACAGATACCTCATCATTGGACAACTTCCATGCAAGGGGAAACCAAACTCAGACCTTTCCCTTGTGCTCTTTGGCATCCAGCTGTCCGCAATCCCGGAGCATCTCGGCAGCAGCGTAAGCTAGCGGTCGGAGCCCCTGGGCCACAAGCAGGTGTAGGAGCCTAAGGAAGAAGAGGGGCAGAGAGTTGTCAGGAACCTGGGGTCCCCCAAGCAAGTACCCTTTCGGCACCAACCTTCCAGCCAGAGGTGTAATTCACTTCCCCTGCATCACATGATGTCATGATGTCACTTCCTGGTTCCCCTTGGAGAAGGAAGCGCTCATTATGGCAGTCGGACACCCCTGTTCCTCCTCCTGTGGAGGCTCCCCTTTGAAGGAGAAGGAATGGGGGGCACAAAGCCACCAGCGCCTCCTCCATAATTAGGGGGGAGTCTGAGGGGCAGTCATGTGCCCCCCTTGCCATAGCGCCTGGGGCTATGGCACCCCTCATGCCCCACCCTAGTTACACCTCTGCTTCCAGCTGCTCCCCTCTCACTGGCTTCTATACCCAGATCAGGTTGGGGGGCTCCGAGCCCTCCTAGGCCAGCAGCACCCCACTCGCCTACTCACATGTCCCCATCTTCGTCCTGTTGTAGCAGCCGGGCCAGATCCATATTCTGGATCTCAGTTCGAGCTTGGGCCAGTTGATCTGGATCCACCTCCACAGGGGTGGCTTGGTAATTCTCAGCGGGAAGGAGACACAGGTTGTCCTGCTCCTGCCTCAGCCAGGTGCCCTCGGGGTAGAGGCTTGCCTGGGTGTCAGTGGCTGCCTTCTGGGAAGGAGAGAGGGAGGAAGAGCAGGTCAAAACATCATTGCAATGCAGCTCTCCCCATGATGGAATCAGAGGCAGATCTAAGGGAGGGCAAAGCTCTAAGTTTTGCAAGAAGCCTTACAGTGGAAATCACTCCTCTCCTGCACTGTTTTAGCCAATCCTCACAGGGAAGAGCAACATCTTGGCGTTGCTTACTGGCTACAGCAGCAAGGGAGAGCAAATTCACATGACAGGGTAAGGCTTCTTGCAACACTTAGAGCTTTGCCCTCCCTGTAGATCCGCCTCTGGATGGAATTCAAGCCCAGAGAACCTCTTTTTGGAGACATCAGGTTCGTTAGGCTCCTTTGTTGAGCCTACCTCACAAGGCTGTTGTGGAGATAAAAGACCACATGCGTAAGCCTGAGCTCCTTAGAGCTGTGGCTCTCAAATTTAAAAGGGACCCACTTTTAAAGATGACACTCTTATTGGGATCCACCTAGCTTTGCAAGACTTAAAAACAACAACACGGTGATCTAGAATGAAATAATAAATTTGCAAAAAAACCCCAACAAAAACCCCAATCCATTTCTCGTAATGAGGCAGCCCTAATGAATAGCTTCAAGGCTTGAGGGGCTGAGTGATGTGACCCATTGTTTACCTGCCCCCCCCCACTACCTGCTATTGATGGACTTGGGGGGGGGGAACACACCAGAAAAAAGATGCACAAACATTTATCTCTCTGTATTTACACAAGCTGCTTGCAAACTGCCGGAACTCGGCTTATGGCGGGGCAATGAGCAGCTCTCTTGCAAACTGCAGGAGCTCGGCTCTTGGCGGGGCAATGAGCAACTACCTTGCAAACTGGAGGAGCTCAGCTATCTGATTTTTGAATAGCCTCGGCACTTGGGGCAATGAGTTGTCTGATCTTTCCATCACCTATGGCTTCGCTGGTGACTCGGTGGGACCCACCGGAAGGAGAGGTCACAGCCCACCAAGTGGATGCCAGCCCAAAGTTTGAGAAACGCCGACTTAGAGGGAGGGTGAGGTTCAAATGCTGCGACACAACACAACAAAATGCCTTCCATCTCTCCGGTCTGCACACCTCCGAACTCACCTCATAATCCACGACGGGCACCATCTTGGAACTGTAAGCATCCTCAGTAGCCCCCGGTCCTGGGGGGCCATAAACGCTGCCTTCCAGGGGGGTGTAGAAGCTCATGTCATATTGGTTGCCTGGAGGCTGGTGGAGGAGGTAGTTCTTGGTGGCGTCCACACAGTGGTAGCGATAATCCGGGAAGGCTGCTTGACTCAGGGTGCCTGGCGGCCAGGCCGGAAAGCCTGCAACAGGGTACTCGGGAGCGGCTGTTCGGCCTGGGGTGGGGCCCCCTCCCTCTGGTGCTCCAGGGAGCTCTGGGAATGGGGTCTCAGCTGGGCAAAGAGAAAAGATGGCAGAGAACAACTCACAATGCTGGTTCAGAAGAGGCACAGAACTGCTCGAACCCAGGCCAAGTGCACCTTTTCCAAAATCGTGGGAAGCCAAATTTGAAGCCGTGGAGAGCTGAATTTAAGAAACACTTGCACACGTGATTCGGCATAATTCAGGGTGCAATCCTAACCTGGAGTTAGGCTGGGCAAGTTTGGCTGGCAGAAGGGCCACCGTAAAGTGCGTTTGGACCACTCTCGGAGTCAGGGAGGATGGGGCATGTCTGTGTGCTGGCCTCTCTGACTCCGAGAGTGGTCCAAACATACTTTAAGTGGCCCTTCTGCTGGCCAAACGTTGCTGAGAACTGAGAGAAACGGATTGTAGTGTGTCCGTAGTCACTCACCTGGCTGTGTGGCTTCTAGAGCAACTGCAGGGACCTGTAGAGGAGGAGTAAAAATGAGAGTCCATGATTAATAAGCCTGATATAGGCATTGCAGCTGGGCTGACTTGATGCTTTGAATGGAATTGCTAGTGTGGGTCAGGGGTTAGAGTGATGGGCTGGGGGGATCCAGGCAGCGATGGGATCTACAAATGAACAAGGGGAACGCTGGGCGGGACACGCGGGGCTTCCGCGTGATTGGCTGCCCGTCCGTAGCATTCCGCAGCTGTCCTGGCCTTGGGGGGGCTGCCCCTGGTTAGCGCCCCCCCCGCTGCTCACCCAGGCACCCGGCACGACCCTCACCTGTCCCCCGCGGCGAGCAGGAGCCCCCCTGAGGCCAGGGCAGGCATGGAACACTACGGACGGGCTGCCACTCAAGCGGAAGTCCCGCCTAAGTCCTGCCCAGTGTTCCCCTTGTTCATTTGTAGATCCCATCGCTGGATCCAGGTTCAAATTCTGCCAGGACGCTCATTGGGTGAGGTGGAGCCAATGGTGTAGCTAAGGGGAGATGAGGGTATATACACCTTGAGGGGGTTTCAATGGAGGACCCCCCAAAAGAGGACCTGGGGCAAAAAAGAGGACTTCAGAGGCCTGTGGAAGCCATGTGTGGCCTTCCCAAGCATTAGAAGGCCTTCTGGAGGCCTTAGAAAGGTAGTTCCCGTTTTTGACAAACAGCGGAATCGCCTTTTTAAGGCCTTTTGAGACCTTTGCCGAGGTGGTTCACTGCAGCCAATTTCTTGTTCTGTGGTCCTCATCCCTTTAAGCCGATGTTTAGCGGATAGTTCTCTTGGCCCACACTCCCCTGTGTCTCTGCATGTGCTAATAAACCGGGCCTGTGTCCTGAACTCCTGGAGAGTTGCAGTGGGGAGGCAGATCGTTCCCCTGGATCGCTGCAACTGGACCAATTAACCGAATGAACCGAGCATGTCCAATGCTAAGTTGTGGCCAAGTACTCTCCCCTCTCAAGCAGAAGGCACTTGGAAGAAAGCACGGTGATCATGCAAAGTTGCAACAGGGAGCTTCTTCTGCAAGGGGGGGTATCTTGAGTTCACAGGCACCTGTATTTCATTCATTGGTGCATTCTTCACGGTGGCAAGAGGCTCTCTCATGGCACAATGGTGTGTCCCAGCACATAGATTGGGGGGGACGGACTGAAGGACTCACCTGAGGCCCAGCTTCATGGTCCTGCACAGACTGCTGCTGCCGTTTCTGCTCCAATAGTTTCCTCACAGTCTGAGGTGCAAAGCTGTTGCGTTGCACTTTGTAACCTGCAAGTGGGGGGGGGAGAGAATGCACGGGGTGTTCAAAATGAGAAGGACCCGGGTTCAGATCCTGTACCCCCTCATTTGTTTTCATGTGGCACAGCCCTCCCATGCTATTGTGCTTCCTCAGAAACACACGTTTCGCCTCTTAAATACAGACCTGCCCCACCTTCATAGACTTCACCAGGCATTTGCTCACACACTTCCTAGACAACTGGACAATTGCAGTCTTATGGACTAGAAACTTAGTTCTCTCTCTTCTTAAAAATAAGAGCTGAATCCCACAACCCCAGTATCCACTTCTGTGCCTTCACTGAATTACGTCTTCCTTCTACTTTTCAGGATGTGATCTATTCCTGTGAACTGAGAGTAGCAGAGTCTGGGGGAATATTATATTGCATGTTCTCCTTTTATATTTGTCGATAATGAATCAAGAAACAGGCACCCTTATATGGTAAATTCCCCAGAGGGCATCTGTCTGTTACGTCCGCTAACTCTAGCTGGGAACTTCTTTTCGATTCACTCCCAAAGCTGCTTATGGGAATCTTATTCCAAAACAGAGAAGCTCTCAGCTAGCAGGAGATCAATATTCCGTTCCATTGAGAAACTATTGACTTGACTGTTCTGGATTTTTCCTCCCAGCAACCTGCCTAACAAAGAAACAGCCAGCCAATGGCTGCAATAATGTATTCTCAGACAGATTCTCAAAAGTGGGGTTAAGATCTAAAACCTTCCATCTGTCACCATTCTGATTAAACCATGCCCGCTACAGAGGCTATCGGGCTGGCAGAAAGATAACCGTGCTCTTTCCGCAGCGCATGAATCATGCAGTTGCTTCTCCCCAATGTTCCGCCTCTGCCAGCTGTGGTTTTCCTTCTCAGCGCTCAAAGGATGCTTTCCAGAGCAGGTGGTGCCCAACCCCAGATGCTGTGGGATTTTTTAAAAAGCAATCCCAGCACAGTGTGGGGAGGAGGAAGAGGAGGAGGGAGAGGAAAAAGAGGGACAAGCCAGCAAAAATAGCCAGTTCTCCCGACTACGACATCATTGCTTCCGTGATGGAAGACGTGACGGTCTGTCTGGAGGAAGTGAGGTGGAAGCCAAGTTTGAAACGGACTCGGGACGATCGTCAAACCTCTTTCTCCACTAGACAATGCTTTTCTTCCAGATCTTGTGACTACCCAAACCCACAGACTCCAAGGCTGTGCATGTAATCGGCATGAAATTGAGGGAGTCGTCCTTGGGGGGAAATGGGCAGCGCTAACTAAGAACAGCACCCTGTGCGATCCGTCCTCGAAACAAAATGAAACCAAAAGCAAAAAACCCTCTTTGCTGTGATGACCTCAGTCCTACATACAGAGGCGTAACTAGGCTAGTACCTGCCCCGGGCGCTAAGCCAAAGGGGGCGCATGTCTGCCCTTCAGGCTCCCCCCTAGTTATGGAGAAGGTGCTTCTGGCTTGGCCCCTCCCTGGTTCAAAGTTGAACCTCCACAGGAGAAGGAATGGGGGTGTGAAGCCACACTAGTGAACCCTCCCTCCTCCTCCGGGGAGAACCATTTTAAAAAAGGGAACCTCAAAATGCAAAAATAGGGTCAGTGATTTTTCAGAGATCAGCTTGCAAGAAAATCCAGGTTGGAATCTTGGTTTGAATGTGAGAATATCCCAGCACAGTGGTTCCCAAACAGTGGGTCGGGACACACCAGTGGGTCCTGGGCAGCGGTGTTATGCTGCCGGAACGCTGGGCGGGACATCCGGGTGATCGACAGCCCGCCCGTCGTGCTCCTCAGCATTACGCCATTTGCGTAACGTACGCAAGCGGTGTAATTGGTTACGCAAATGGCATAACGCTGCAGAATGCGACGGGCGGGCTGTTGATCACCCGGATGTCCCACCCAGCGTTCTGGCAGCATAACACCGCTGGTCCTGGGCCAATTTCAAGTGGACCGCGAAGCACCTAGGGCAGCCATATTGAAAATGTGGGATGATGAGATGCTGGAAAGGGGGAGGGCTGCGTGGTGGTTTTGCTTGTGTCAAGGCTGTAAATAGGCTTTCCTCCCTTTTCTAATTCACTTTGCTATTGGAAAATGGCTGAGAAATCACCCAGCTGATTCCTGCATCCTCAGGAAAGCAGCAAGCTCTGGCATCACAGTGATGACACTTCTGGTCATGACATCACTCCTGGTGAGTCCTAGACAGATTGTCTTGCTAAAAAGTGGGTCCCGATGCTAAAACATTTGAGAACCATTGTCCCAGCAGATTGTATCCTATGGCCATCTCTGTGCTTTCCTAATCTGCCCCCTTTAATGGTGCTCAGTTTATCTTGCCTTAATGGCAGGGCCACAGCTGGTTCTCCAAGGCATCCTATAAACTTTGCCACAAGTGTTATTTTATTTTATTTTATTTAAGATAGGTGCAAACTACAAGAGCATATATTCTGGTTCGACATCAGGACTCCACTGCCTTCAATCTATTGCAGGTCAGCAAGGGTTGAAATAATGACGTGGAAAGAAATCAAGAATGTGCAGGTGTGTGTGTGTGTGTGAGAGAGAGGTCAATTTCTCTGATTCAATTCTCCTCTCATCCCAGCTTGCCATTGTAAATCATGAAGGGTGTGCAGAGAGTAATCTTTCACCCCCCGTCACAAGACTGGAACTCAGAGCGCAATCCTAACCAACTTCCCAGCACCGGGGTAAGGGCAATGCAGCTCCGAGGGAAGGGAACAAACATTCCCTTATTTTGAGGAGGCCTCCGTGACTCCTGCTCCACTGCAGGATGCAGCACATGCCCCATTGGAACAGCCAGAGGCGGATCTACAGCAGTGATGTCATGCAGGGGGAACGCGGGGGAACTCAGTTCCACTAGTTAAAATTAAGGCTGACTCCTCCCACTTCACTCTCCCTCCCCCCTCCCAATTCCTCTGCAAAGAGCTTGGTTGGCCGGCACTCAGAGGGTTAAAGGGAGCAGCTCCCGATTCCTAGGGGGGTGAAGGCAGTGATGTCATTCAGGGGGAACGGACCAGAATGGGCGTTCCGGATCCTAACGGGCTCCGTGGCTGGTTCCAGGTTCCCGACAAGTGCCAATCAAAAGTGAGTTCCTGTTCCTAAATCATTTGAATGACACCACTGATCTACAGGGAGGGCAAAGCTCTAAGTGTTGCAAGAAGCCTTACCCTGTCATGTAAATCCCTCCTCTCCCTTGCTGCTGTAGCCTGTAAGCAACGCCCAGATGTTGCTTTTCCCTGTGAGGATTGGCTAAAACGGTGCAGGAGAGGAATGATTTCCACTGCAAGGTAAGCCTTCTTGCAAAACTTAGAGCTTTGCCCTCCCTTAGATCTGCCTCTGGGCACAGCTATGCCACTGGTGGAAAGTTGGTTAGGATTGTGCCCTTAGAGTCGTCTAAGGAAGTGCCCAGCAGGCAGCAAGTACATTAGGACAGGTTCTAAATACTTCCTACGACGATGCCATGACTCTTGGAATTTATTAGGTTCTTAACCTTTTGTGCATTGTGCGCACCCTGGACACTGTCTAACAGCTTGTGCACCCCCAGCCCAATGATTCACAGAAGAACTGTGCCATGAATCAGAATCGCCACTGCCGCGGAAGGAAAGGTTTCTACCTTGCTACTTGTCTTTCCATCCCGTAACGCTCTTCGAACGACGGCAGCAGACTGATCTCTTCGTGATTCTCAGCCAGTTACTAAGGGTTTCTGACTCCCACTAGTGTAAGAAGCGGCTTAAAAACAAAATGCTCTGCTGGGGCCGTCTTGTGCTCATCGCTCCTCTCTCAGCCTCAGTGATTCCCATCTGTGAAATAGGTGCAATATCTGGTTGCCAGGGATGAGGTATCGGGGCAATTCTGCTGGCCGGCTGGAGAGTTTTGTCCAAGTATCCCAGATCTGGATTTGTGTGTGTGTGTGTGTGTGTGTGTGTGTGTGTATAGATATGGTAGCTCAGTACACACACACACACACACACACACACACACACACACACACACACACA
>JAJKFI010000022.1:7481831-7500425 GCA_029204185.1 Lerista edwardsae
AAATAAATAAATAAATAAATAAATAAATAAATAAATAAATAAATAAATAAATGAAAAATGTCAGCGGTGACAGTTGTGCCTGCTGGGCATCATTCGAGGCAGAAGAGCCCAGCCAGAGAAAAAGAGGGCAACTGCATCAGCAGCCCCCAGAAATACCTCCCTTCTTTGCCAGTTAAAATGCGACAGACCTCTTCCTTCTCTGCTCCCCCAACCAGCCAGCCAAGTCCCAAAGATCTCTTAGAAGAGCATCCACTTACCTTTCTGCAGTCTCATGCCCCTTTGCAGCCCTCGCGGGGCTCCGGCTCCTTCACCTTCCTCCGCCACCTTCCTCTTCGGCGTCCCACACACACACACACACACACACACACACTCACTCCCACGAAGGCACCTTTGAAATTGACGAGAGGAAGCCAAGCGTTAGTAGTTTATAACAAGAGGAAGTCGCGGGACAACCCCCTTTCGGCAAAACCACGCCCCACCTCCCCTGCTCCGAACCACCTGGCTACAAATAACACACTTTTTAAAGAGGCCGGCTGCCAGGGGAGGCACATCGCCAGAGATGGGGTGGCGAAAAAGCCTAGGAGTGCGCTGCGTACAAGGGAATCGATGCGCAACTGCCACAACCCAGATGCAGGGTGCTGAATAGAGTGAATTGCATTCAATGCTAAGTCTCCTTTTAATACATGGGGTTCCTTTCCTTCCCACTTGTAGACCCCCTCAACACACTAGTCTGACTATGGGCCTGGCAGCCTCTTGGGGGGGGGGGGAAGAAATGGGACTCCACCATTAGAGTTAAGTGGTGAACTGACCTTTGACTTTGAACCCACTGGTGGTGCCTGACACACACACACACACACACACACACACGATTAAGACGTATAACATTATTCAAGGGATGGATAGAGTCAATAGAGGGATATTCTTTTCCCTCTCTCATAACACCAGAACCAGGGGACAGCCACTCAAATTGAGTGTTGGGGGAATTAGGACAGATAAAAGGAAGATTTTTTTTATCCAGTGTGGAATTAATCTGTGGAACTCCTTCCCACAGGAAGTGGTGATTGCATCTGGCCTAGGCGCCTTTCAAAAGGGACTGGACAGATTTCTGGAGGAACAAAGCCCATCACAGGCTACAGGCCATGATGGGTAGTGCAACCTCCTTATTTTAGAAGCAGGCTATCTCCGAATGCCAGGTGCAAGGGAAGGGCAACAGAATGCAGGTTTCTTGTGTGCTCCCTGAGGCATCTGGTGGGTTACTATCTGGTGGGAAGCGGCCAGGAATTGTGTTCCAAGACTTCTCCTATGGAGGGTGATGTCATCACTTGAAGCGCTCAGTTGCAGGTGCAACACCCTTGAAGTACAAAAAAATGTGGTCTCCTTCAGCATGATTAGCGGTGCTGATCTCAATAATGCTCACATCGTCAGTGATGCTCAGGGTAGGCGCTGAAGGTCGGAGGCCCCAGAAACCGCTGGGTTTCAAGTTGGTGCTGCAGAATGGACTAACTGACCCACTTTATTTACAGCATTTCGAGAAATGGAAATGTAGAAATTTCGCTTTCTTTGTCCAAGCTGCCCCAGCATGCTCACTGAAACCATCTCATGCTCTTCAGAGCTCTGATTCATGAGTACATGAAACCCACCAAGGCAAGCTCCATCTTTCTATTTTAGAAAATTGCAGGCCCTGGGGATTCCGAACACAGGCCCTCTCTGTCCTTTTTTTACCATCCATGAAGAGCTCTGTAGAATGTGAAAGCTCACCATTTGAGTTTGGGTTTCTTTTTGATTGGTCCTCATGAAGGCTTTCTCTTCCTTTACATAAGAACATAAGAAGAGCCTTGCTGGATCAGGCCATGGGCCCATCTGGTCCAGCTTCCTGTATCTCACAGCGGCCCACCAGATGCCTCAGGGAGCACACAAGACAACAAGATGCCCGCATCCTTTTGCCACACCCTTGTATCTGGCATTCTGAGGTAAATTTCTGAGGTAAAATTCTGAGGTAAACATGAGGTAAATAAAACAGAAATTGCTATCTTCTCTGTGGGGAGGGAGCCCCACTGGAACAAGCCAAAGACCCATTTAGTCCAGCTTCCTGTGTCTCACAGTGGCCCACCAGATGCCTCAGGGAGCACGCAAGGCAACCAGATACTTGTATCTTGCTGCGATCTTGTATCTTGCTTGCTCCCCAGCATCTGGCATTCTGAGGTAGTCTATTACCCTTGTACCACCTTCAAGGAAGACACCAGACTGCAGTTGTGGTGTAACTTTATTAAGCACAAGTGACCAAACAAAGACTGTGTGGAAAGAGACTTAAATGTGTGCCTTGCATTTCGTGCACATGCAAAATCCATGGGAAAAGTCACATCTACCAGCATGGACATCGGATGACAAATAACTTTCCCCCTCTTTAATCTCGCCGGAGGAATGTGAGCAAGAGACATGCTTCAGACACACTGGGTTCTTATGGTCTCTTCTAAAAAAATATTTAAAAATGCCTCAAGGGACAAATTTTATCATCACTGATATCTTGAAACTCTTTCCAAATCTAGGCAAATGACATGGTGTAAGTGGGGGCTCAGTAGTGACACCTGGTGGCTATTTCTGTGAATTTTCTTTGTCGTCTCAGGGATGCTCTCGAATGTGTCACCTGGTGCTTCATTCTCATGATTCATCGCCGCTGCCTCAGTGGAATTTCTACACTGCTCCTTTTTCATTCTGTAGTAAACATTAGTGACACTTCATCTGGCAAAACAGCTGGGCTGGGCAAGGGTGTGCACTGTTAAGTGTTTTTTTCAGCATTTCTAGGAAACTTATGGCCTAAAGCCTTAGCGCTACAACTCATTTCAAACAAAGTCTGCATGCATGATGTGCTCTTGCTTACTCACATTCATTCACTTGTTCCCTTAACCTTCTCGTATGTTTCTCTCCCCATTCTTCTCCGCTCTGCTTTCTTCTCTTACTAACATTGAGATTGTAAGCTCCTCAGGGCAGAGAGTTATACAGTTAGCGCCATCAGACTGCAGCTCCTTGAAGTTTATATGACAATATTTTGATTGGCTGCAAGCCCATGCGCCCTTCCCTGGGAGTAGTCTTAGTGGATCTGGGTCTAAGCATCAGCCTAACCTGGAGTTAAGCCAGCACAGTTAGGCCAGCAAAGTTTGACCGGCGCAAGGGGCACCGTAAAGCGCATTTGGACCACTCTCGGAGTCAGGGAGCATGGCGCATGTCTGTGTGCTGACTTCTCTGACTCCGAGAGTGGTCTAAACATACTTGATGGTGTCCCTTGTGCCGGCGAAACTTTGCTGGCTTAACTGGGCCAGCCAAATTCCAGGTTAGGATTGCGCTCTCAGTGGGTGACCAGATGTCTCTGGGAAGGCTAAAAACAGGGCATTAAGGTCAATCACTCTCTTGGTTGCTAACAAACCCCCCTCCCAATAACTAGTATGTCCACTAGTAGCCCTTTCCTCCTCCTCCTCCTCTTCCTCAGCTCATCTGAGCTACTGGCCATCGCCACATCCTGTGCCGACAAATTCCATACGTGAATTTTGCATGCGCATTATGGAGACATAGGAAAAACCCCTACACACTCCCTGGCCTTGTCTATAGCTTGATTTGACCTTGCGTGGACTGATTTATCTCTGCTCAATGGGCCGATTTTGTAGAAGTTATAATTATAGACTGTCCAAAACAAGGGGAAATGATGTGTCATTGGGAGACGTAAATAGGAAAGGGGAAGCGTGTGGTGGTGGTCTGTGGGTGATTCTGGGGGTCTCCAGCTTCATTGTTGGGGGGGATGAAACAGAGGGAAGTTGCAGGCAGGTGCAGGAGGAGGGCACCAGAGAAAACTGTGTGTTTTGGTGCTGGGGACAAAAGTGAAACCAGGAAAGGTGGCAATAAGAAATCAAAAGCCGCCACCACACATCTCGGATCAGGATCCTGGCTCCTGCAAGTTCTTGTTTGTTCTGTGCCGAACCACAGCTCTTGCAGACTGATTCATGGTGGGTTTTCCTTCGTGGCTCTGGCTAGAGATATTTTCGTGCCCCAAGCAGAAACATTCAAATACTACTTCCCGTCTCCCCGCCAATTACCCTGAGGGCTTACGCACACACAAATGCATAATCTACTGGGAGGTTTTCCTGCATACGGTCCACTGAAGATGAACAATAGGGTTTGTCCAGGGGAACTCCTCGCTGGATGGTTCCACACTGGGACAGGCTGGTCCCAGTTTCACTCTGCCACCCTTGAATGGCAGCCCAAATTGAATGCCTCCAGTGGCCTCCAGACATTCCTAAGACCAGAGGCGTCATCCAGGCGGAACGGCCCGGTATGCCGTTCCGGTAGTTCTGCGGACGGGCCCGGGCCATGCCGCCTCTCCAGAGGACGGGCGAGCTGCTGCTGGGCCCGCCTGCCCTCCCTTGCGTCCCGAATCGCTCTGAAATGGAGCGATTCGGGCACTGTGAGGCTTAGGGAGGCGTGGCAGCCCTCCGCCATAGGAGCCGAGGGCTGTCAATCATCCAGGCGTTCCGGTTCTTGGCGCGCCCGGATGACATCACTGCCTAAGACTAGAACACACCCCCAGCATCCGAGATCACCCCCTATGCCTGGCTACCAAGTCTGTCTGTCTGTCTGTCTGTCTGTCTGTCTGTCTGTCTGTTACTGACATACCTCGATATCCTCACTGGGGGTGTGCAGCTGCCATCAAAGGGAAGCAAGGCATGGATGTTGCGTCATAGAACCAGAGCACGCGGGTCTTTCTCAAGGAAGCGTTATGGCTGTTACACCACCCACCCCCACGATCATTTGCCTCTCTCATGTGGCTCATTGGTCAAGGGTTGGGACTTTGAAAGCCCAGGATAGGGGTGACATTGGAGTTCGGTCAGGCTGGACACCAAAGAAAGGCCAATGATAATTAGAGGGCCCTCATAGCATGCTGATTCTTTCCTGTCATTAGCTCCTGTCATTAGATTTGTCCCCGGAAATTCTTGCTGATACTAGTCTACATAACGCCCACTCTATTATCAAACTCAAACTATGGGAAGCCGAATTCAATCTATTATCCTCTAATCTTAACCCCACTTGTTCTCCACTTTTCTTTGGCCTCCCTCCCTCCTTTGGTCACCCCCCCCACTTATTTTAATTCTCTGATTAATCCTTCCAAAAGAAGAGCCTTTATGTTAGCCAGACTTAACATTTTTCCATCCGCAGTTCATTTCGGTAGATTCTCGAATACTCCACATGCTGATAGATTATGTCGTTCCTGTTCTCAGGAACCAGATACCCTAGCACACACTTTACTATGTTGCCCATCCTTTCAATCACTTCGTGATATCCTCCTGAAACCCTTTGTGCCACCTCCGACCAGCAATTCTACTGAAGTTCTCTCTTCCCTTTTGAATGATATTATAGAGGATGTCACGAAAGCTGTTGCGGATTTTTTAGCTGCAATCTAAAAAAGGGAACCTTTTCTCTAACCCTCTCTCCTTGCTCTTATCCCCCCTGTTTTAATCCCGACATCTTGTGTATGTTGTCGGATTTTAAATATAGATGCTGTTTTATTGTAATGCCAATAAAGGTTTTCTGAATTGATTCTTTCCCCTGGAGAAGAGGATTGCAATTGGTTAGTAGGGAAGGGAGATGACTGAGGGCACAATCCTAACCATCTTTCAGCACTGACATAGCCGTACCAATGGGGCATGTGCTGCATCCTGCAGTGGAGCAGGAGTCACAGAGGCCTCCTCAAGGGAAGGGAATGTTTGTTCTCTTACTTTGGAGCTGCATTGCCCTTACCCCGGTGCTGGAACGTTGGTTAGGATTGCGCCCTGAAGGAGGCAAAAAGGGCAATGTGATGCTTGCTAAGTCACATATGGAGACCTTGTGCTGTTAGCAGTGATGTCATGCATGGGGAACGCGGTGGAACTCAGTTCCACTAGTTAAAATTAGGGCTGACTCCGCCCATTTCACTCTCCCTCCCCCCCTCCCAATTCCTCTGCAAAGAGCTTTTCTTCTTGGTTGGCCGGCAGTCAGAGGGTTAAAGGGAGCGTCTCCGGATTCCTAGGGGGGTGAAGGCAGTGATGTCATTCAGGGGGAACGGACCAGAACGGGTGTTCCGGATCCTAACGGGCTCCGTGGCTGGTTCCGGGTTCCCGACAAGTGCCAATCAAAAGTGAGTTCCTGTTCCTAAATCATTTGAATGACACCACTGGCTGTTAGGTATGTGTGTGTGTGGGGGGGGGGGGGACGACGACAGATGACTCCTGGTACTGAGGATGTATTTGTTTCATGATGCATAGAATCATAGAGTTGGAAGTCATTGATAGGATTGCCAAGTGAACAGGAGGAAACTGGCCCGGTCTGCCCCACTGCCTTTAACAGCAGGTTCCCTTGCCGAAATTAGCAGGTGAAGCTTTCTCCAGCATGGCAATGAGCCTGGTTGCCTCCTGGCTCCTGATGTCTTGCCGATCAGGGTGCGGCCCAAGGCACACTGCGCAGGCTTCCCTCCCAGCATTGGCAACCCTGTTCTTCTCCAGCCTGCTGAACCATAAAGCAGTTATTTGCTAACAGCTAAACCACAGCAGGGCAATTTCCTTGTGGTTTGGGGGAAGGCAGTGAGATCCAGCGACAGAGGCAGGCTTGTGTGCTTATTGGAGAGGTCATGTGATTGGAGAGGCCATGTGACTCCAGAGGTCATCCCACATCCTGCTCTACCTACTCCGGCTGTGGACGCCTCTTTTCAGATCCTCTTATCTGCCTGCTTCATGCAAAGGGCCGGTTCAGAAGGACCATGTGGGGACTTGCCGTTTTCATTCTCAACCTCTTCATTGGTGAGTGTCTTCAGAAATTTACTAAGGGGTTGGAGCATCAGCTCGGGATTCTTAATGCATGCACCCTCACGCACCTTTGCGCTTGGGTCCCATGTACTTTCTTACCCAGTGGGTAATTAATCTGTGGAACTTCTTGCCACAGGAGGTAGTGATGGCATCTGACCTAGGTGCCTTTAAAAGGGGATTGGACAGATTTCTGGAGGAAACGTCCAGCGTGGGCTATAGGCCAAGATGTGTGGTACAACCTCCTTACTTTGGTAGTAGGCTACTTCAGAATGCCAGGTGCAGGGGAGTAGCAATGGGATGCAGGCATCTTGTTGTCTTGTGTGCTCCCCGAGGCACCTGGTGGGCTACTGTGATATACAGGAAGCTGGACTAGATGGGCCCTTGGCCTGATCCAGCAAGGCTTTTCTTATGTTCATAAAGGAGCCACCAAGCAAAAAGTTTGGAAACCACTGCGTTTAGGGATTAGGGATTTAGATAAGGAAGGACTCAGGCAGCCTTTTCCTGAGAACTTGGGGAGCAGCTGCCCAATTCACTTGGCAGGGATGTGAAATTGACACAACCTCTGCCAGTTTCAGAGATGACAGCGATGCAGGCTTGGCTAACCTTCAGCTTGCTGTGCCCTGTTGAGACCTTGGAGGTTGAGCAAGAAGACTCCTCTTGCAAAAGCAGGGTGAGTCTATGCGCTAGGGTCACCTTGGTGAGCCTCACCCACTCCCATGAGCTTTCACGCAGCATGGCACTGCAATGCACTGCGCTGATTTGTCCCACGTCACTTAGAGAATTCTGTGCCCTAGAGACGGCTTTCTGTGTGATGGGGCCTACCTGCTAGGGATGGCTCTCTGCATGTTACGTGCGATGCGTGCGATGCGCGCGCGTGTGTGTGTGTGTGTGTGTGTGTGTGTGTGTGTGTGAGAGAGAGGGGGGGGGAAGAGGAAGTACAATGGAGAAGAGGGGCAGTGATGGTGGAGGACTGGTGGCAACTAATGGCAGGTGGGTAAGTGAGGGCAAGGGACGTGGTGGCGCAGCGAGTTAATCCGCTGTTGCTGGGCTTTTGACCGCAAGGTTGGGAGTTCAAGACTGCTAACCGGGCAAGAGGCACTTTTTCAAGTGGTGTCCTCTTATATTTAGCAGGGGGAGAGCAATTGTCCCTTTTCACCCCAGCACAGTGCCTTTCTCGTGGCTGTTGCTGGTGGTGTTCTCCATTCCTTTAGATTGTGAGCCCTTTTGGGACAGGGAGCCATTTGGCTTTAATGTTATTATTTGCCTGTAAACCGCTTTGTGAACTTTATGTTGAAAAGCGGTATATAAATACTAGTGATTGATTGATTGAAGACTGCGTGACGGAGTGAGCTCCCATTGCTTGTCCCAGCTCCTGCCAACCTAGCAGTTCGAAAGCACCTAAAAAATGCAGGTAGATAAATAGGGACCACTTCGGTGGGAAGGTAACGGCGTTCCGTGCGCTACGGCGTAGAGTCATGCTGGCCACATGATCAGACAAAAACGCTGGCTCTACAGGCTTTGAAATGGAGAAGAGCATCGCCCCCTACAGTCGGTCACGACTAGACCATTCGGTCGTGGGGAAACCTTCACCTTTAAGTGAGGGCAGCCTTTGGCAGACACTCCATGTGCCAGCAGGTTTTGGGCTAGACTTCAGCTAAGGGTAGCAGAGAGAGTTGCTCTGTCGTCTACGGTATCCCTCTCTAGGTTAGGCTGACAGAGGGTAACAAGCCCAAAGTCCTCCAGAGAGCTTTATGACTGAACCTGGGTCGGGTCCTGCACGGGGCTCTATCATGCCTTCCCTAACCCTGACACCAGGAGCGCTTGAATTCTCAGTGAATCCTGAGAGCTGGAATGGGGTAGCGGTGCAGAGCGTAGACTTGCAGGTTCAAATCCCTGCTCAGCCACAAAACTTCCTGAGTGGCCTTGGGCCACGCGCTCTCTCCGCCTCGCCTACCTCACAGGGTTGTTGTGACGACAAAGTAGAGGAGGAGTTCTGCGTACCACCCTGAGCTCCTTGGAGGAGGAATTGTTCCTCTTCACCCCAGCACAGTGTCTTTCTCGTGGCTGTTGCTGGTGGTGTTCTCCATTCTTTTAGATTGTGAGCCCTTTTGGGACAGGGAGCCATTTAGCTTTATTATTACTATTTAATTTGCCTGTAAACCGCTTTGTAAACTTTGTGTTGAAAAGCGGTATATAAATACTAGTGATTGATTGATTGATTGATATAACACTGTGACGCAGAAACAAAAACAAAACAAGCGTCCCATCAATGGTGCACACATTATTGTTGTGCCACGTGATACCCATTCCGCCCTGATCCGGTTGGGTAAGCCTAAGGTCTAGCGACAATCTATGCGCCTCAGGTCGTGGGTGAAGAGAAGGGGTCCCCTTTTCAAAGCTGCTTCCTCCCAAGCGGGGCAGGGTTTGTCCACGTCTTGGAGGAACTGAAACTCTTGGTGGAACATGTGTTCGGCCTGTGTCCGGTGAGAGGAAGAGGAGTGGGACGGCAAGATGCTGTTGCAAGAGGAAGTAAGATCAGGCAGAAAAAAAATTATATGTGCTACCACCATCCCCATCTCACCATCCAGTATCCACAGCTGTCCCCCTACTGTCCTTCAGTGTAGCTATTCTCCGAAATTTCCGTCTACTCCCAGTCCTGGGTGGACAATGATAAGCAATGTTGGGCTTATCCCAGCCTTCCAAAGATCTCTGGACAGCAGAGCATGAGGTTATCCCAAGGGCCACCATAACGCACGTTTGGACCATCCTCGGAGTCAGATACACTAGCAGTGTATAAGAGATGGAGAAGGAGGGTCAGAGCCCTCCTGGAGTTAGGCCGGCACAGTTAGGCCAGCAAAGGTTGGCTGGCACAAGGGCCACTGTAAAGCATGTTTGGACCACTCTCAGAGTCAGGGAGGAAGGCGCACATCTGTGTGCTGGCCTCTCTGACTCCAAGGTGGTCCAAACATACTTTACAGTGTCCCTTGTGCCGGCCAAACTTTGCTTTATTTACCTCATATTTACCTCAGAATTTTACCTCAGAATTTTACCTCAGAATGCCAGATACAAGGGAGTGGCGTTTGGACCACTCTCAGAGTCAGGGAGGATGGCGCCCGTCTAGTCTGTGTGCTGGCTTCTCTGACTCCATAGTGGTCCAAACCTACTTTACGGTGGCCCTTGTGCTGGCCAAACTTCGCTGGCCTAACACGTGCCGGCCTTGTATTGCAGAGAGATAAGCACCTTTGGTAATTCTCCTTTGGGAGTTCTCTGCAGGAGTCAAGGGAAGGAAGAAATGAGTGGGGTGATCCCATGATTATCCCCCTCTGGACTAAAATGATTGTATCTTTTTTTTCCTTTTAATAGTTGGCGCAGCCGCTGTGGAAACAGGTGAGGAACTTCAGCCAATCAGCTCAAGTTGTTTTCTAATCGATCACTATCTATACATATATGGGTGGGTATTAAGGCTGCCTTTTCTATGCGGGGGGGGGGAGTTACATCCAGTGGTGTCATTCAAATGATTTAGGAACAGGAACTCACTTTTGATTGGCACTTGTCAGGAACCCGGAACCAACCACGGAGCCCGTTAGGATCCGGAACGCCCGTTCTGGTCCGTTCCCCCTGAATGACATCACTGGTCACATCCAAGAGCACAGACTCCCAGACCTTGAACAGCTATTCTCTTTCCTGACCCTTGCACAAGGGTGACATGCCAACCTGCAACCTACTGCAACTCCCTTTGCAACACCATTGGTGACATTAAAGAAAGTTGGCAAAGTGCCCTCTAGGGATGTTTTGCGGCGTTGCATGAGCATTGTGGTCTGACTTCTTTCCTGTCTCTCCCAGGGAGTGATGGCTACTGTTACCACATCTCCACAGGCATCATGGTGGGAATTGTAGCAGGAGATATTGCCCTGACCTTGCTTTTCCTCATCCCCGTCTACTACTGCGCTCGACGAAAGGGCCGAGAACCGATTTACGAAGGTAAGTCCATCCTCTGAAGCAGTGGCGTAGCTGATGATAGTGTAGCCCAGGGCCAGGGGCAAAATGATGTCCAGGAAGTGATGTCACAACAGGGAGTGATGTCACTTCCGGATGTGACAGCATGCCTGGGCTTTTTAAAGAGGTGAAAAATGGAGGGGGGAACCCCATCCTCCCCCCAGCAGCATGCCCCCTCCTGCTACCCCCAAACCCACAGTCTAGGTATGCCTCTGGCTGGTAAGATCCACAGTGGCCCCTAGCAGAATGTTTTTATACAGCTTTTCAACAAAGACGTCCTAGATCATTGCAACAAAATCCAAACAAAGAGATACAAGAGGAAAAATGGGGGGGGGGAAGAACCCCTTCAATTGTAAAAACAGGGATATTGTAATGGCATTTCAGGACAACATTTTTAAAAGCTTAACTCAAATAGGGGATGCATCTGCTCAGAAGTAGACATATTGGGTTTTTTTTTCCTATTCAACACTGCATGTAAAATCTACTTATATTTAGGGTTGCTGTTGTTTTTTGCTCCAATGCCTCAGTTTTCTGTGAAATGGGCACAATAGTGACATATCTCGCTGGAAGGGCACCAGGAAGCAAGTGTACAAAGCTCAGTAGCAGTATATAAAGAATTATTGTCCTATGGGTTGCTTTTCTCCAGGAAGACACTTCCTTTGTATTTCTGAATCTTGGTTAAAATCACTTGGTGCAGTTGTGAACCTGTCCATTATATAGCATGGCGGCCCAGTTTTAAAAAGGGAATGAAAGCCAAGGTATAAAACAAACATGGTCTAGCTGGTTTAAACTATCTGGGTGGGGACTTTTGCCCTAACGGAAGGTGGTCAAACTTAATTTTTCTGTTCTTCCACAGAACCTAGGAAGGAGTACATAAACATGGCTGGAAAATTTAAGTGATGTTCCCTGCATCCAGATCTCACCTTGGACCTGTGCTAACCATGACTGAAACCAGTACTTCCTACCCCACAGATGAATGGAGGGGTCTTCGAGGGCTGGGGGGGAAGTCCTCATTATGGTGGGTGCCCTCTGACCTATTGGGGCTTCATGGCAGGAAAAGGGATACACTATTTTTTTTAATGTATTGGGCAGAAACCACCCCTTCCACCATGAACTCATATGAATTAAGGTATTGATTAATTGGTTCAGTCCTTCTCTGACTGAGGGCGCAATCCTAAAGTGAGTTAGGCCAGCATAAGTGTGTCAGGTCTGTAGCCACTTGGGCTCTGTATGTGTGTGCATGTGCGTGTGCTCAATATTGATGCATGTGTGTGTGAATTTGCCTTCTCTGCTGCACAAACATTCCCTAAGAGAAATTGTAATTTTTAATCTGTCTTTTCGCCCATCCTGGTGCTGCTGTTCCAGCCAAGCCCACAAGATGGCAGCACCACATGCATCAATTATTGACAGCTTCCCCTCATACTGGCTTTGTGGGTGATTCATGCCTTGTATGTCATAAAATGTCCGCTTTCAACCCAGGGGGTTGGCAGTGAGGCAACTGTCACACCTTTGCATGTGGTGTGACTGGAACATTTCATGACTCTCAGGTTACAGATGCAGCACTATCACCCACCCTCTGTTCGTTCAGCTCTGTTCATTGACAATCAGGGAGCACGTTCACATTGCCTATCAGTAGAGGTGGGAGAAAATGGTGATTAAATAAAAACATGTAACACTTCTTTCTGCACTTCTCATTTTTATATAAAAAAATGTCCATGTTATTTCTTTATTGCAGGCCCCAGGCTTGCAGCCTCAAAGCCAAACATTTCCTGCTCAACCCCTAAATCTCTGGCATCCGGGCATGTCTGATCGTTGTTCATTTGCCATTGTTTTTCCAGCAGTTTTAGTAGCAGGGGAAGCTACTTCAAGAGAGTACTGACTAGATTCCTAGAGTGGCTTCCTCTTGGAGGATGCCATTGTTTTCTCCATGGTGGCACTGCCTTTAGAAAATCACTCTAGGACATCCGCACTGCCTCCGTGTTCTCAACCACTGCTAGTTAGTTGTTTGTTTCATCTGTCATTGCTGTTTTGGGGAGGAAGAGACCTCAGTTCTCAGAAGTGAGGCTTTGTTTGCACAAACATGCTTCCTCCTGATTGCACAACAACCCTTGTGTAAATGTCTGAGAATTCATCTGCTGGTGGGGTTGAGGAGGGAGGAACTTCTAAATCAGGAACTTCTCCTGATAAGAATCTGTCTCAAATTCAGCCTCTCTCTGTCATGTAGATAGAACTTAACTCTTAGACTTCTCTCCAGCCTTGCCTTCTCAACTGACACCATTTTCTACCAATGTTGCGTTAGAGCAACATTGGTAGAAATGCAATCTCCAGCATATCCTTGATAGAAAATGTCTAATTAGCTGTATGAACAATCAAAAGAGGAAAGACAACAGTAGATAGTTCTTTATTTGGTATAGCCGAACATTTATGTCCTTTGGCCATGGAGCTGAGTCAATCTTCTCTCCCTAAGGAGTCTGGATGCCCAAGAAGCCAAGATTATACAGACATAAGGCAAAAGTTACACTATAAACTTAAACTATAACTTTACATTAGTTTTTTTTAAAAATTAACTATTATAACTTTCACCAAAGAGTCTGGGGAATTATAGAATGGTGAGAGTACATAGAATTCTCAGTTTCAGTCTCCTAGCCACATTAGAAGAATAAGAGTTCCCTGGAGAGAGGGAATAACTATTAAACCAGCTTGTAATGTAAATACCCTTAAAACACTAAGGAACTGGTTTGGATAATCTTGATCTGAGTGGCCCAGCCTGCAGGTGATGTGGCGCATTGCCTTGATCTCATGTGAAGATCCATAGAAAGTGTGGTGGCAAGGCCAGGCTGTTGTATCTTCCATATACATCTTCTTATGTACAGTACAGCTCAAAAGAACCTCTGGAGGAGACGACTATTTGTAATTCATTCCTGGGCTCCTCAGGTCACTGTAGATATCCACTCTGGGTCCTTGAAGTTCCTATGAGGGCAGACATTAGCATTTTAGCGATAATGATGACATTAGAAATCATTGTAAGGAGCATTATTTATAATATCTGATTTGTTTTAATGAAAAGAGCAATGAAAGGAAAAATGATAACATGTCAAAGACTAGTTCCAGGTTGGACATTGTCCTTGAATGTATTTGTTCCTTCCAATCCATGATGAAAACAATCCATTCCTGGAAGGCAGAAGGGGCCAATTGGCTAGCGTCGATGCAGTTATCAACATGTAAGAACATAAGAAGAGCCCTGCTGGACCAGGCCAAAGGCCCATCTAGTCCAGCTTCCTGTATCTCACAGTGGCCCACCAGATGCCTCAGGGAGCACAAAAGGCAACAAGATGCCTGTATCCTGTTGCCACTCCCTTGTATCAGGCATTCTGAGGTAAATTCCTGAGGTAAAATTCTGAAGTAAACATGAGGTAAATAAAAAAGAAATTGCTATCTTCTCTGTGGGGAGGGAGCCCCACTGGAACAAGCCAAAGACCCATCTAGTCCAGCTTCCTGTATCTCACAGTGGCCCACCAGATGCCTCAGGGAGCACAAAAGGCAACAAGATGCCTGTATCCTGTTGCCATTCCCTTGTATCAGGCATTCTGAGGTAAGACATAAGACATAAGAAATTTATTTGTCATTACACTCACAACTGGGTGCAACGAAATGAGGTGCTCTTCCCCAAGGTAAAACTGGACAACACCAAAACTAAAATATGCACAATCAACCATACAACAATCACTTATACAAATATAAATACCCCATTGCTCCCAGCAATTTAAATTCCACAAAAACTTATGACCCCGCATTTAAACTCAATACTGCACTTGGGTAAAAACTGTTTCTGAATCTGCTCGTCCTTGCTTTCAATACCCTAAATCTCCTTCTCGATGGTAATAGTTCAAAGAGCTGATGTCCCGGATGAGAGGAGTCTTTCAATATATTAGATATCTTCCTCTTGCATCTATTTTTATACAGTTCTTCCAAAGAGGGGAGTAAACAGCCAATGATGTTTTGGGCCGTCTTGATCACCCTTTGAATTGCCTTTTTTTTTTTTCTGAGGTAAATTTCTGAGGTAAATTTCTGAGGTAAACATGAGGTAAATAAAACAGAATTTGCTATCTTGTGTGTGGGGAAGGAGCTATAACAACTTGCAACCCAACCTGGGCCTTAAGAACATAAGAAGAGCCCCACTGGATCAGGCCAAAGGCCCATCCAGTCCAAGTTCCTGTATCTCACCGCGGCCCACCAGGTGCCTCAGGGAGCACACGGATCAACAAGATGCCTGTATCCTGTTGCCACTCCCTTGCGCCTGGCATTCTGAAGTAGCCTACTGCTAACGTAAGGAGGTTGCACCACCCATCATGGCCTATAGCCCACGCTGGACTTTCCCCCCAGAAATCTGTCCAATCCTCTTTTCAAGGCACCTGGGCCAGACACCACCACCACTTCCTGTGGCAACATTATGTGTCATTATTATAAGCACCTCATTTTACATATCCGTTGTGTAACTCAAAAAAAGTCAGAGGTGTTTTTTTTTATTTTTTGTTTTTTTTTAAATAAGTGAAGGGTAAATGTATGCAAATGTGTCCACTTGCTGTTTCAATTAAGCAAGCAAACCAAAGCAGTTGCCTGGAGCACTGAAAATGAGTGACAGCTGAACCAGCATTCAGCCGGTATTCAGCTTGCCTGCCATTCTGTCCTTGCATGATAATGATCCAAGTTGGTTTGCATTGGGGGTGAAGAACCAGCTGAGAATCCACTTTAAATATGATGTCTATCTTCATTCATTGTCTCCTCCATAAATTGGTCATATGTGCTGTATGTAAAAAGCGAAGTAGTCCCCTGTGCAAGGACTGAGTCATTACTGACTCATGGGGTGATGTCACCTTATGATGTTTGTTTGGTAGTTTTATGGGGTGGTTTGCCATTGCCTTCCCCAGTTATCTACACTTAACCTCCGGCAAGATGGAGTACTCAGGTTACCAACCTTGGAAGGATGGAAGGCTGAGTCAACCATGAGCCGGCTACTTGAGAACCCAACTTCTGCCGGGATCGAACTCTGGTTGTGGGGAGAGCTTTTGTTGGCAATAGTGCAGCCTACCATTCTGCACCATACGATGTGTTGTTGAGCCCCATGAACAGCCCCATAGGAGCCCCATATGTATGCATTGAGCGAACCCCATGAATAGGACCAAGAGTGTTTCTGGACCCATGTCAGAGAAACATGCATGTGTTCATGGGGAAATTTCCTAAGGGCGCAATCCTAACCTGGGGTAAGGCGAGCACATCTAAATCAGCAAAGTTTGGCTGGTGCAAGGGACACCGTCAAGTATGCTTGGACCACGCTCGGAGACATCACATGGTACGCATGTGTCATCTGGTCATCCAGGCAAACGTGTTACTTATCTCAAAACACAATAGGCCATCAGGCCTCACAGTCCTGCTCACCTGGTAGGGGGACTCATGTTCCGACTTCTTCAAATCCACTATAAAGAAAGAACAAAAAAGGAGAAGACTTGGTCTCTTGTATTAACAGAGAAATAGAAGCACACTGATGCTCTGAGCCTAACTCAGTGGTAGATCATCTATCTTGACTCATGTTTATTCTCTAGATAAGGCAGGGGACGATAAGAAGGGACGTGGTGGCGCAGCGAGTTAATCCGCTGTTGCTGGGCTTTCGACCGCAAGGTTGGGAGTTCGAGACTGCGCGACGGAGTGAGCTCCCGTTGCTTGTCCCAGCTCCTGCCAACCTAGCAGTTCGAAAGCACCTAAATGCAAGGAGATAAATAGGGACCACTTCGGTGGGAAGGGAACGGCGTTCCGTGTGCTACAGCGTAGAGTCATGCTGGCCACATGATCGGACAAAAATGCCGACTCTACAGGCTTTGAAACGGAGATGAGCACTGTCCCCTACAGTCGGTCACGACTAGACCATTCGGTCGTGGGGAAACCTTTACCTTTAAGACAGGGGGAATTTGAGAAATGTGGGTAAGTGAAACAGCGGATATTGGACCCGCAGATATGGGGGGCTACGTGTGTACAAACACACATCGCATGGGTCCAGGGGTCCAGAGTCTTTCACACCCACGCAACCATTGAGATTTCTCGGTAGGGAATGTCCCGGCACAGAGCCAGGAGCATAAGCGACGATCTCCTCCTCACCACTGTTGGCTGCTTTTCGCCGATGGATGCAACTGGCCATGTAATAGACAGCCACTGCGAGGAGCGACGTCAACACTAGGTCCACCACCACCACGCCTGCAATGGCACCTCCGCTGAGCTGGACGCTGTTGCCGCAATCTGGAAGGAGAGCGAAAGAGCAACGGAATCAGGATGTGTGCGCCGCCGCCGTTGATCAACTCATAAACAGTGACGCGGCGGTACATTTCGAAGTGCAAGAGCGGGTCACGACATTCCGCAGCTGTATCCCACTAGGCTGGTCTGATAAGGAAAAATCCACGTCAATGGCCCAATCCTATACTGCACTGTTGGCGCCAATGCAGTGTTGCTGATGGAGTGCAAGTTGCATCTCACGGAGAAGCGGGTGGCAATTGGCCAGCCAGCAGGAGGCAAGTTCAAATATTCTTTCCTTGCCCAATCGCCCATGGATCTTGTCGAACCTGTGCCAGCCATTTGCTGGTGCAAGTCCAAGGGGTGGGGCAGTCTGGGAAATAGGGGATAGGATCTGGCACATACTAGTGCTACTGAGCTCCCCCTTCCCTCCCCCTTCTTGCCCCTCCCCTCCCCTGATCCACCCCCAAATTCCCCCTGTCCTCCCCCTCCATGCCCATGACATGCCTCAGCAGCCAACTTATTGGTGCCGGACAGAGGCTTCCGGAAGCACAGTGGTGCACGCCACACAGCTGCTGAGTTTGTGGCTGCAGCTTTGAAGTGCACATCAAGGGTTTTGCGCCACCATAAGGGCCTTGTGATGCAGGAGTGCTAGATTGGATCGGGGCCTCAATGTCTTCATTTTTCTTCTTCCCACATTATTACAGCCACCCAGCGTTGCATAGAATGTGTGCCCCCTGAAGCATCTGGTAGTAGGCCACTGTAAGATACAAAAAATTGATCTAGATGGGTCTTTGGCCTGATTCAGTGGGGCTTTTCTCATGTTCCCTAGCACATAGAATCAGCAAGCAGTATTACCAGGGTTTGCAAGTCGTTTCTTACCTGCCTGTCCATTGACATTTCCTACAACAAAAAGAGAAAAGAGATATCCATTGGTCCCATTATTTGCACACCCCCAAGACGAACCCATAGCAAGGCTAATCTCTCTCAGTCATAAGCATTGAAGAAGTCATAAGCAGTTTGATGGGGAAGCCTCTTCCCTAGCCAAGAGGGAGCTTCTAAGATGGTGGTGCCCAGCTTTTCCAGATGGTTGCCCCAAGCTCTTCGCGACCCCCTTGGGGGTCCTGACGCCCAGGTCAGGAATCACTAGTACCCCTAAACATCCCCATAACTCTGAATATGGAAGGATCCTCTTTGGCAACTCCCACTCTCAGGCCAAGATCATTCTGTAGTGCTGACTCAGAAGTAAGTCCTGGTCAACAAAGCATTCATTGCAACATGGGCAACTTCCTCCCTGCCACTCCTTTTTGGGCATGGCAGGAGCATGATGGATGAGCAATCTATTAATTGCATGGTGATTATTCAGCTCGAGGCCACTATGGGGTGGTGGTGGAGAGGTGTCATTGATTTTCTTTCATTGTCACCCCCTTCGTTACTTGTGAAAAGCTTGTGTGTGTGTGTGTGTGTGTGTGTGTGTGTGTGTGTGTGTGTGTGT
>JAJKFI010000022.1:7500435-7525997 GCA_029204185.1 Lerista edwardsae
TGTGTGTGTGTGTGTGTGTGTGTGTGTGTGTGTGTGTGTGTGTGTGTTTGGAGGAGGAGGGTATTCAAAAGCTGCAAGGCCAGGGGGTGAATTTAATATAACTGCCTGCTTGGGTTGCACACAGATGGGAGAAACTTTGCTCTGCACCTCTTCGGACTTCCCAGTTCAAATGGCATGTCCAAAATACATGGCTGTGGTTGGGCTTTCTACTGCCATCATAAGGACTAGAAACTGTTTCCCCTCCTCCAAAATAGAACTTCTCATGACGAGCTATTCTGAGTGCCTTGGTCCAGTGCCTGAGCTTGTGAGATGCAGAGTGCAATCCTAACCTGGAGTGAGGCTGGCACAGTTAGGCCAGCAAAGTTTGGCCGGCAGAAGGGGCACCGTAAAGCATGTTCAGACCACTCTCAGAGACAGAGAGGCCAGCATATCCTCTCTGACTCCGAGAGTGGTCCGAACGTGCTTTACGGTGTCCCTTGTGCCAGCCAAACTTTGCTGGCCTAACTGTGCCGGCCTCACTCCAGGTTAGGATTGCAGTTGCAGACAGCGGAAGCAATGCCCAGCTTTGAACTTCCTCTGCAGGAGGGAGGACTGGAAACTGGATTGAGCCTTTGGGTGGCATAGCAGCGTCACACCTCATCCCCCAGTTAGTAGCCCTGCATCCTGGTTCTCTCTGGGAGCATGCATTCCAGCCCCCCTATCGTTAAGCAAATAAAATATCTGCTTTATTTATTAGCAGATAATAAAACCTGCTATTATGCACTGCTTTTGTTTCACTCTCTAACTCTGCAATTTCCAACCTTCTTTTTTTTTCTTCATCTCATGGCACAATGACACAATGGCAAAAATTGTCAATGCGCACCATTCGGTTTTTGTTAATTGACAAGGCACCCCATGCTGCCAGCTTCTGGAAACTAGGACCTGAGTGAGAACAGCTCGGGTTATGAAGTCTGCTGAAGTTGGTTTGCATCATCGTTGATGGCCAAGAGTTATTTTTCTTCCTGATGCCCATTTCCTGTCCTTGCAGTTTGCACAATGGCTCTGCACGTCTCTACCCTAACCACACTGTGTTAAGAAAGAACTCCTCTTCCTGGATCAATACTTTCCCACTATCTGGGGGCAGGTTAGAATACAAGCAACCTATTGAACCGGGAGGGCATAAAAACGAGTAAAGTGGCTACTTCATTCACTGCATTATCAATGCGACTGCTACATATCAGAGACAGGGACAGAATTAGCAAGGCAGGGTGCAGGTCAAAGCGTCAAAAATCAATGGCTATTAGTTCTGACGGCAAAATGGAACCTCCATAGCCCGAGCTAGTATATCTGTGAACTCCTGCTATTGGGGGTCAAACATGCTATCCTGCCAAGAAACATTTGGCTGACATAAGAACATAAGAACATAAGAAGAGCCCTGCTGGATCAGGCCAAAGGCCCATCTAGTCCAACCTCCTGTATCTCACAGCGGCCCCACCAGGTGCCCCAGGGAGGCATGAGACCACAAGATGCTTGGATCCTGTTGCCACTCCCTTGCACCCGGTACTCTGAAGTAGCCTATTACTAATGCAAGAAGGTTACAACCCATCATTGCCTACAGAGGCGGATCTAAGGGGGGGGGGGAAATCTGTAAGTTTTGCAAGAAGCCTTACCCTGTCATGTAAATCCCTCCTCTCCCTTGCTGCTGTAGCCAGTAAGCAAAGCCAAGATGTTGCTGTTCCCTGTGAGGATTGGCTAGAACAGTGCAGGAGAGGAGTGTTTTCCACTGCAAGGTAAGGCTTCTTGCAAAACTTATAGATTTGCCCCCCCCTTAGATCCCCCTCTGATTGCCTATAGCCCACGATGGACTTTTCTTCCAGAAATCCGTCCAATCCCCTCTTAAAGGCATCCAGACCAGATGCCATCACCACCTCCTGTGGCAAAGAGTTCCACAGATTAACTACCCGCTGGGTACAAAAGTACTTCCTTTTATCTGTTTTAACTCTCCCAACCCTCAGTTTTAGCGGATGCCCACTGCTGGAAGCAGAATGCGGGGGCAGAAGGAACTTTGCTGTGATGTGCAGCTTTTTTTTTTTACAGCCGTCAGCCTCCTTGTGATTTTGGGCTGCCACACCTGTCAGCTGGGAAAAAGAGGAAGCAGAGAAAAGAGTGCTGTGCTCTTAGGGATCGTTGGACTAGGGGACAGGGATAGAGGCTCCCCAGCTCAAAGCTGTGGCACCAGTTTCCTGTTCAAAATCACTCCATCCCCTGTGAAGAAGCTGCTATTATATAACCCCCACCCCAAGTTGATGGGAGGAATCCAGTAGTTTGGTCCCCAGCTAGTGCAATGAGCCCTTTATTTTCCTAGGCTCCAAGATCACCGCAGATGGTGACTGCAGCCATGAAATTAGAAGACTTTTACTTCTTGGGAGGAAAGCTATGGCGAATCTAGACAACTTAATACAAATCCGAGACATCACCCTGTCAACAAAGGTTCGCATAGTCAAAGCGATGGTTTTCCCAGTAGCAATGTATGGCTGTGAGAGCTGGACCATAAGAAAGGCAGAGCACCGAAGAATAGACGCTTTTGAATTATGGTGTTGGAGAAGACTCTTGATAGTCTCCTGGACTGCAAGGAGATCCAATCGGTCAATCCTCCAGGAAGTCAAGCCTGATTGCTCCCTGGAAAGACAAATCCTGAAGCTGAAGCTCAAAAACTTTGGCCACCTCATGAGAAGAGAGGACTCTTGAGAAAAGACCCTCATGCTGGGAAAGATGGAAGGGAAAAGGAGAAGGGGGCGGCAGAGGAGGTTAGATAGTGTCACCGAAGTGATGAACATGAAATTGGGCGAACTCCGGAAGCTAGTGGAGGACAGGGAGGCCTGGCGTGCTGTGGTCCAGGGGGTCGCGAAGAGTCGGACACGACTTAGCGACTGAACAACAACAAGTGCAATGAGAAGCAAAGCCACATCAGTCTCCGTTAAGACAACGTGTGCTATGGGCTTTGATCCATATCTTATACTCATTTGGAAGAGGCCGACCACCGTGAAGCACACCCCAGTATCAGCTTCCTGCCACGGCCACAGTTTCTGCCATTTCTCACTCTCACGCAGATATGAGAAGCACGCCCTCATGCACCCCACCCCCAAAAGGAAAACCATCCTGGGGTTGAAATCAGGTTGGCTGAAATCAGCCCCTGCTCCCCTCCCACTTCCACGCCCCTCCCACTGGCCCTTGCGTTGTCCCCACTTGAATCCTGGCCGTGTTCCTCCCCCCCCCAACTTCTTGGAACGTCACAATGATTCATACGACTGCGCTTTGTTAGGGAACTGGACGAGGTTCGATGTGATCTAAAAATGGAAACCCAGTGGGCTGAATCGCAGCTGAAGGGCGAGGGAGAGACACACAGGACCCCACGGCGGCTGTTTTACAGGGCCCCGATCCTTTGGGGATCGGGGTCTAAACATGGGGTGGAATCTGTCTCCCATGTCCTAGAGAGATCATGGGCCAAAAAGAAGGTGCCGGAATGGGAGCCATATGAACTGGTGAAACTCCCCCTGGGTATTGGACGGAAGAGGATCAGAACCAAGCAGACAACCCCCCCCCCCCCAAAAAAAATAGAATTGTTGACTGATGATTGGGAGGGTTTCAGCTCCCCTTGGCAAAGTCTGGAGGGACCTCTAAGTATTTTGATGGAACAAGGGCTATTTGTTCTGAACTCCGATGCGTTACAAGAGAACGTCCTACATGGTACCTTGGGACAGCTGGGGCAGCCCTGACCCTTGCCAGAGGAGAGAGGATCACATAGGGCTGGTTGCCAGTTCTGACCCAAGGTATTCCTGGAGATGAGCTGTTTCCCCCCTGCGCTGTGATGTATCTCCAGGGTGGCTTCCTGTAGTCTCCTGGAGATGAATGCCGACGCCTGGAGACTCTTGGAAGGTGGGCAACCCTAGGACCACAGGGGCAGTGGGACTGAAGAGGACACCCAAAGAGATCAACAACACGGAGGAGACGAGAAAGGACTTGATTCAACTCACCCAGCTGTGTCCAGGCCAAGCCCAGGAGAATGTGGAGGGCCGGGAATCTTTTCCCATCCATGGTGAAGGTCTACCAAGTCAGGCTTCTCCTTGATGGTGAAGATCTGGTTCTGGGGTCCCAAGAGAGGGGAAACCAAGACCTGAGGGACAGCTGGAGTTACTGGCTGAAGACAGAGGACGGGGAGTCATCGATGCAGTTTAGACAGGAAACCTCAGAAAAGAGGAAGGGAAGTGTCACTGGGCGGACTGTGGGCAATGTCCTACTTCCTCTGTGGAACTGGGGCCACTCTGTGTGTGTGTGTGTGTGTGTGTGTGTGTGTGTGTGAAAGAGAAAGAGAGAGCCTGGGTTAATCTCCCCCATTTCAGCCAGCTTCTTCTCATCGTTCAGTGCTGACCGACCATCACGTAACCCTCAGATCCAGAGCTTTCTTACGTCTGGTGGCTGCCGTGTGGCCTGGACCACATCCAGTTGTGGGAGGAGTCATGAGCCAATGCTCCCCCTCCTCCCACCTCAGCCTTCTGGTGGCACCTTGGTGTTCTCCCTTGTGGTCTCAGCTGTCTGAGGAAGTCAGGAAGCCTTGGCTGCTGTTGGTGCAGAGTGACCTGATCGAATGGAGGACAGTGCCTATACTTTGAGCCATGGTACAGAGGAGGACATTTGGGCACCTGCCCAAATTCCTTTATCTTCTATAAAACGGTTGAAGGTAGAGGCACGCTGTTCTCCATTAGATCTAATGACCCTGTTCTGGAGACAAGCTCCAGCCAGATTTACTGACTTCTCTTTAAGTCGGATCATAAGTTTGTCTGTCCAAAAGTTCTGCCAAGTCCAAAACTTTTACCCACCATGCTTCAATCGAACGCATTTCTGTATTTTTCCAGTGTTGTGCGTAAAGTATTCTGGCTGCACTTGTCATATTCCTTTATTTTTGTGGTGGAGGTTAATCTATTACCAGGTTGTTGTTGTTGTTGTTCAGTTGCTAAGTCGTGTCCGACTCTTCGCGACCCCCTGGACCACAGCACGCCAGGCCTCCCTGTCTTCCACTAGCTTCCTGAGTTCACCTAATTTCATGTTCATTGCTTCGGTGACACTATCTAACTATCTCATCCTCTGCCGCCCCCTTCTCCTTTTCCCTTCAATCTTTCCCAGCATGAGGGTCTTTTCTAAAGAGTCCTCTCTTCTCATGAGGTGGCCAAAGTAGTTGAGTTTCAGCCAGTATTACCAGGACATTCTCATTATTTGAATCCTATTTGAATCCTGTTGTGTGTTGTGTGTTCTTAATTTCCGTGCATTATCTCCTGTGTTAATGCTTAGTTCGAGCTGCAACGAACTAGGGGAGGAGGAAACACAAATCTCAAGCAATGTTCAGTTCCTGTATTGGGATCCTTAAAAGACACGATGAAATCCTAACCTGGAGTTAGGCCGGCACCATTAGGCCAGCAAAGTTTGGCCGGCACCAGGGCCACCATAAAGTGTGTTTGGACCACTCTCAGAGTCAGGAGGATGGCACACGTCTGTGTGCTGGCCTGACTCTGAGAGTGGTCCAAACATACTTTGCGGTGGCCCTTGTGCCAGCCAAACTTTGCTGGCCTAACTCCAGGTTAGGATTGCGTTATAAAAGACATGCATTTTCTTCTTGGAAAAGAAGTTTCCTCATCTTGGGGCAGCCTCTTGGGCACGCCCCTGAAGCCTGGCACCTGGGTATGCCCCCTGCACCCCTTCTTTGTATGCCACTGATCTTGGGAGTTACATCTCTCCACTAGGAGAATTTCCTGCTACAGACAGGGGGCTGGGCTAGATTACCTTGTAGGTTCCCTCCGACACTATGATCCTGTAAGGGTACAAGAAAGAAGAGGATGGGGCAGTGGCTTGCTGGGGCAATTGGGCAGTGGGTGGGTTTGGGGAGTGGGACAACGTTCCCCATCAGTTCACCACCCCCCTCTGCCCACCACTTCAGCCTGCCTCCCAGCTGGGCCACACCTCAGTCCTTGCCCTTTGGTAATGATGTGAAACTTAAAAAATATTTAAAGGGCAAATACTTTCTTTAAATACTCTCCCATTCCCAAGACTGTTTGCTAACATCCGCCCCCCCTCTAAAAGTCCAGAATGTCAAGAGTTTTACTGCTGCCTTTGATGGAGATCTTGGGGGGTCACGTTCAAAAGGAAGCAGAGCTAAATAAGCCTCTTCTGTTTGTTTAATCTTTGATGCAAATCTTGCGCTCTCCCTTTAACAGTGCAAGCTCTTTGAAGCAGGCTCATTTCATTGCATTGCAATGATGGGACTCATTCCTTCCTGTTTGCGCATGAGAGCTTATCTTGCAGTCCTCGGGCTCCAAGATGACTGAGGAGATGGACCTTGCAGGAGCATCCTCGCTTCAAATATTACTCAGGTGCTTCACAGCGAAGCGCTTCCATGGAGAACCAACACAGGAGGCCGACACAAGCGTTGTCATGTCGGATGGTTGCATGCACGCTTGTTCTGTTGCTGGAACGCTGCCATTGGCCCTGCAGGTGCAATCTGTGCTGAAGTCACAGCAGAACCAATTCCAGGATGAAAAAAGGACCAGATGTCTTCTGGTATGACATGGCTTGGGACACTCCTCAGATGCAACATCCAACTTGCCATGAGTGGGATTGCCCCCAGCAACATTTCCTGCTGTTGCCAAATTGCCAGCAAACCTGCGGCACAATCCTACCTGATCCCCTCTCAGGTTAACCGCACCCGGCCCGGCCCATCTATGAGGCCAACTGAAACAGTTGCCTAAGGTGACAGATTTGTTTGGAGACCATTTGCTTCCATTGCCTCCTCCTTCTCCCTCCACTCCCTGGATTGGAAAAAGGAAGAGGGGGACAGAGAGGAAGAAGAATTGTGGAGGGGAAGAGAGTGCTGTGCTGGAATACTGGAGAGGAGGAGGAGGAGTAGAGGCTGGCACTGCATCAGTAGGGGGCAGTGTTTGATGTGCCACCCCAGGAGTTAGGAGGTCTTGTGCCAGCCCTGCAGGCAGCAAATGATGGTGGGCAGTCGTGGCAGCAGCTCCTCCCACTCTCCTTCTCATTGGTAGGGAACTGTCACTGAAAGTCCATTGGCCGATGGGAATGAGTGGAGTGGACGAGAGGAGGTAGGCGGTGCTGCCTAGGCCTCCAAGAGATTCCTGCAGCAGTTCTGCCTCTCGTCCCTTCCCACTGGCCAGCTGGAGCATTCTGGAAGCCCTCCGACGACACCCAGCCCAACAGCACTGCTGGCGCCACCACTGGGGGTTCCCACGTCAATGCGGCTGTGGGCCTGGCCAGACCCGGATGCTGCCCCTGGCCCCAGTGCACCCACCTCGCCGGCAGCAAACGTGCCACCCTGATTGTGTTGCAGAATCGGGTCCTCCAACCCCAGCTGGCACCCGTGGTGTCCTGCCAACTGTTTATGCCGATCCTTGGCAGATTATGTCAGAAGCTCTTTGTCTTCTGTCCTACGTCTGCATGGACTTGATGATGTGGTTCTATCCTGCCCCATCACCAGTGGTGTCATCTAAATGATTTAAGAACAGGTACTCACTTTTGATTGGCACGTGTCGGGACCCACCTACCGGAAGTGACGTCATAAGCCGGAAGTGAGGTCGTGGCAGGAAGGGACATGAAAAAAGCCCTTTTTGAGGCCTCAGACGATTTTAAACTGACCCAACAGTTGCAACAGTATTCCACAGCACCCCCAGAACATGTGAAGGAGGCCTGGCATCATGTTAAAGTGACCCAACAGTTCCAAAACCCCAGAGCAGCTCATTTTTCAGTGGCAAGGCAAGGCAAGGCTCCGCTCGCTGCCTGCCTGCCTGCCTGCCTGGCTCTGAGAACATGCAGGCAACTCAAACGTGCAGGAAATTCAAATGTTGCAGGGGGCGGAGTCGACGAGTGGGCGGGTGAATGGGCGGGGCCAGCCGTAATCCTAGGAACTGGTACTCGCGTACCCCCGTGTACTCCCTGCATGACATCACTGCCCATCACCACTTACGTGTGGGGAGGTGAATGGCTGGTGACGCACTGGCTGTGGTGCCATGCTCCAAGGCCTTCTAGGGGCTACCCGGAAACCAGAGGCGCCTTTACAACCACAGGAGGCTGAGCTCTTCTTACCGCAAGTCTAGTCACTCCCTGTGTAATAACAAGCACAAGCCTGTTAAAATCCAGGGAGAGTTTGCGGCAGTTGAGAGCTCAGTCTCCCAGGGACCATGCAACCACTCTGAAGCTGGGTGGCGCATGTGCGCAAACACAGGGGAGGCTGAGGCTATTTTCCTTGGAGTAGGAGAGGGGAGGCACTGCCTTCCCTGCCACCCTTGGCCACACACCCTTGGCCTCCCACCCCTCCCACCAAGGGCTTGCAACAACTGTAGAATGACAGATCACAGACCTATGTACAGGATAATCATCAGATACGAAATACGGAACCATCTCCACGACAAAAAGGCAGCGAAATCACTGAGCGTTGTGTTCACAGGAAATCACAGACCCAGGAAAGCGTGTCGATGGCTGCAGGCTTCGTTCCCGTCCCAGGTGAGTTTGAGGGTCTGATTCCCCACCTAATTATTGGGGAATCTTTCCTATGCTTACGCAGATTTTCCCGTGGAAGTATCGACACATGCCCAAGAGTGGAGTGCCCCCACCGCCACCCTTTGTGCAGCCTGGAGCCGGTTCTCTCCAGTTGCCTGCAGTCGAAGTTCACTGAAGATCTGAACATGCAACTTTGATCTCCTTGGGATGTCACCGAAAGTTCACATCTTCCCTGAGCACTTTTTTTTAAGAGGAAGGTAGACTAGCTGGTCATGCCTGTCTTTCTCCTCTGCCGGATGGAAATGCAAACTCCCTGGCTAACGGGGCATCACAGATTGCATCACCTGGACTATATAAAGGGAAGGAGACCCACATGAGAATCATTTCCCACTGGGTAGGATTTAATATTTCATCTAATCCGCAGAATGAAGGGGCTGGTTAAAGGTGAGGCCTCCTGCATTGGTGATTTTATTGACGACGGTATCGTTTGCGTTTTGAATATCATGTAAATGTTTTTGAGGGCCCCTTTCAGGGCCAGAAGAGTTCAAGGGCTCTGGACTCAAGAACTCTGTTACCAGCGGTGTAGCTCAGTACAGCTTACTATTGCATTTTTAGTGTTGTAAGCAGTGGTGTCATGCAGCTGGAACGCTGGGCGGGAGGAACGGGTGAGCGGCAGCCCTCCTGTTGCGTACCGCTCCGTTTCGCCGTCTTCCCCGCCCCCACGGGGGCGGGGAAGACGGCGAAACGGAGTGGCACGCAACAGGCGGGCTGCCACTCACCCGTTCCTCCCGCCCACCGTTCCGGCTTCATGACGCCGCTGGTTGTAAGGCGACTTGGGTGCCCCAACGTGGAACAGAAAGGCAGGATATAAATTCTATTAATATTAAAATATTAATAGAACAATAATATTATTATTATTATTATTAATAATAATAATAATAATAATAATATTCTTATTTACCAGGTATAAACTGAGAGTCCATTGGATTCAAGCATAAGTTTAAAATTCAGTGTAAGTAAACAGATTGAAGACTTTAAGTGCTCCCTAAATATTGCGGCTCTCAAGCATCTGTGGCTGTTACAAAAAGCGCATGTGGCCATGCCTGTCGTTTTAATTACGGATCCTTCGTTGACTCTGCATTAACTACTTGTTCCCTGTTTCATGTAACCTAGCTATTGTTCAGCATTTGAACCCACGCAGGTTATTTTGTTGTTGTTTCTTACCACGGGTGTCTCCATGTGTACTTTTCCCCCATAGGGGATCATTAAGCTCAGCATGTATTTTACTCACATGAAAACCATATGCACCACTGCGGCTGGATCATGCGAACTGAGTTGAGTTCTTACTTTGTTAGTGTCGTCGGATGATGTGGGATCCAGCGCATGACAACGGTAGCGGCGCAATCTTTTGCATGGCTACAGACAAGTAACCCCCCCTCTGAGATCAATGGGACATACTCCCAGGTAAGTCTGTATAGGATCCTACATTCATTAGGTGGTGCAGGGCTGTCTAGTGATTTTCAATACTGTATGTTTCAACCTTCGGTGTGGCATAAGATCTCTTACTCCCGTTCATGAATTTAACATATTAGGTTCTAGACTGTGAAAACTCACGTCAGAATCTAGCTAATCTTAAAGAAGCCATGGGATTACTTTGAGTCTCTCTCTCTCTCTCTCTCTCTCTCTCTCTCTCTCTCTCTCTCTTTCAGAAGCCATGGGCAGGACAAGTGGTTTCCTCACCATCCTCCTCTGGATCTGGAATTCAGCATTCTGGGGTAAGTAGTAATACCAAAATGGAGGAGAAAGTGTTGTTCGTAGAGAACCAGGTAGGAGAAACTTGACTAATTCTTTTCCCAGCATTCCAAGGGCATTCGGGCCTGACATCTGTACAAGGAGGAGGGAGTCAGAACTACTGGTCTTTGCTTTGCTCTGGGCTAAGAGTGCAATCCTAACCTGGAGTTAGGCCGGCACAGTTAGGCCAGCACAGTTTGGCTGGCACAAGGGACACAGTAAAGTATGCTTGGAGTCTGAGAGGCCAGCACACAGACGTGCGCCATCCTCCCTAACTCCGAGAATGGTCCAAAGGTGCTTTACGGTGGCCCTTGTGCCAGCCAATCTTTGCTGGCTTAACTGTGCCAGCCTAACTCCAGGTTAGGATTGCACCCTAAGTTTCTTTTGGATGAGAATAGTTTGGAAACAAGTTTCCTTTGGCCATAGTTGCCTCAGAAGGATTTGCAAAGGGTCACTGTATCCTTGTTGACCGAGGATTCGCTTGGGGTCATGGAGGGACCCCAAATTTGGAGATTGATCAGATGATTATGGTCTTATCTGCCCAAGAGGAGGATAAACCCTAGGCTCCCTCTCGCCTTCATTTCTTGACATCATCTTCTAATTTTCCTTGACAGGTCCCTGCCTAGGTGGGAGCGTGGGGACGGAGTTTATTACATCCTATTTGCAGAATTCTGAGACCCCTGGCCGCTTTGAGCTGCAGATCACGGGCTACTTTGACTTCACCACGGTGACCATCTCCATTTCTTGCCATCGCTGTGCGCGGCAGGGATCCGAGAGAAGGGTCACGGTGAATCACGGTGCGGTGGTGCACATCATGCTTCCAAGCTCGGTGGAGATAATCGGCAGCAAATTGTTCTCCAACATAGTTCGGATCCAAGCCAACAAAGAAATATCGGTGGTGTCCTTGAGCTCCAAACCCCAAAGTACTGACATTGCTCTGTTGTATCCCGTGAGCAGCTTAGGGAAGGAGTATTATGTGGTGACTCCATCATCAAGCTCTTCAAGAACCCTTCAAGAGTTCTCCATCTTCACCCACCAAGGCCCCAATATGGTAGACATCTACCTGAAGGGTCCGGTGACACTCAATGGGAAACCCTACCCTGCTGGAAGCAAACTGGCCATCCCGCTAAATGCTTTTGAGGGAGTCCAATTGCAAGGAACAGGCGATCTATCTGGCACCAGGATCGTCTCCCAGAAGCCGGTGGCTGTCTTGGCTGGTCACATGTGTTCGCAGAAGACCGCACAATGTAAACATGTCTTTGAGCAGCTCCTTCCAGTGTCCAGGTGGGGCAAAACATTTGTGGTTCCTCCTTTGCCCTGGCAAACAAAAAACGATATCCTTTACATCTCAGCATCTCAAAGCACAGTCTTGCACTACAAATTTGGAATAACTGAGCGGACAGCCCGTCTGTCCAGGGGACAGGTGTGGCAGATTCCGGTCCTGCCCAGCAGTGCAATCTACCTCTCAGCCAGCGTACCTGTCCAGGTGCTCTTTTACAGCATGGGTGCAGCTGTCCAGAGATTTACCTATGGCACCTCTTTGACAGAGATTCCGGACACAGAGAGATACAGCCTCTTATACCCTGTGCATGGGCAGAAAGGTTTTGAGAACTTTGCTCTCCTGATGGTGAAGTCTTCAGAGACTGGAGGCCTCATGGTGGATAAGAAGCCGCTAAATACCATCAAGTGGAACAGGATCCCTGGCACGGAATTCTCTTGGGGGCTGTATGACCTGCAAGATGCATTCAAGTCCTACAATGTGGAGCATCCCAATTCTCCCTTTGGCCTCCTCAGCCTGGGCATCGCAAACATGGACAGCTATGGAACTGCTGGTGCTGGTGTGGAGAGTGAGTAGCTGGATCTCAGCTCAGACCATGCTGCTACCATGTTGAATGGGTGGGAAATATAGCAGGAGAAACTGTCCTTTCACTAGGTACTGAAAGGTACTAGTTTACACCACCTCTGAAAGACCAGTGGTTCCAAACTTATCAGGGGCATGGCACCCCACAGCCTCTTTGTCTTGGCTTAGTCTGGTGCCGCCATCTTGGATTTCATGAAATCTCATGAGCTCCAAGATGGCGGCACCCAAATCTCGTGAGATTTTGCAAGGTCCAAGATGATGGTGCCTGGGAGAACAGATAGGAGGGGCCTTACTCCAGGCTAGGATTGCACTCTCAGTTTCATAAACAAAATGCAAACAATTTCAAGAATTCTGACATTTATTGATTTTTTAACCTCTATGAAACTTCAGTTCTCTGATTGTGTCGACCGTAGATGCGCCAATGCTCTCCTGCAGCAGCATCACGTGCTGGATTGGCATGGAGTGCAAGATGATCGATGGCCAACCAGAGTGCGTGCCCTCCTCAGAAGCTACCTGCTGGGCCTGGGGCGACCCACATTTCCACACTTTTGATGAGCACGATTACGACTTCCAAGGGACTTGCACCTACACTCTTGTCAAGACATGTGGCCAGAAAGCTGGGCTCCCGTTGTTCCACATCTCGGTCAAAAACGGCAACAGGGGGAAGAAGCGCATGTCTTGTGTAAAGACAGTGACGGTGGAAGTGTACGGGCACACCATCACCATGATGAAAGTGGAGTTTGGTTTTGTGAGGGTGAGTGTCTCAGAAGGGCCGTTTCACTTCTTAGCTCTCAGGTTCCCTGCCATGGCTGGAAATGATTGGACAACAAATATTGTGGCGCACAGCGGACACCATCACGTTTTATTATACAGGTAGTTCCTTGGAATCTGGAGGGGGCGGGAAATTCCCAGAACCTGAATGGATGCCAAAAACTGAGGATGCTGGAGCAGTAGTTTAAAGACCTGTTTGCCACTTGACACCCCTACATCAGAGTTAACATAAGAACATAAGAAGAGCCCTGCTGGATCAGACCAAAAGCCCATCTAGTCCAGCTTCCTGTATCTCACAGTGGCCCCACCAGGTGCCCCAGGGAGGCATGAGACAACAAGATGCTTGCATCCTGTTGCCACTCCCTTGCACCCAGTACTCTGAAGTAGCCCACCACCAATGTAAGGAGGTTGCACAATCCATCATGGCCTATAGCCCATGATGGACCTTTCCTCCAGAAATCTGTCCAATCCCCTCTTAAAGGCATCCAGGCCAGATGCCATCACCACCTCCTGTGGCAAAGAGTTCCACAGATTAACTACCCGCTGGGTCAAAAAGTACTTCCTTTTATCTGTTTTAACTCTCCCTCAGTTTTAGCGGATGCCCCCTGGTTCTGGTGTTTTGAGAGAGGGAAAAGAATATCCCTCTATTGACTCTATCCCTTCCGTGCATAATTTTGTAGGCCCCCCCCCGGCACCTTTTTTTCTAGTTAATGAAGTAGCCTCTGGATTGTTCTCTTAATTGTCTTGGGGCACAATCCTGGGCTTGTCTACACAGAAGTATCCCCCATTGTCTTCAAAGAGACTTACTCTCAGGAAAGTGTGCATAGGATTGTCGCCTGCGTGTTTCACTTTCCTTGTTCTCCTCCCTGCCATACAGGTGAATGGCATCCAGACATACCTGCCCATTTCCCTGCACAACGGGCAACTGCAGATCTCACAGAGCGGCACTTTTGTCGTGCTCGCCACTGACTTCCAGCTCAGGGTGCTCTACGACTGGAGCCACCACCTGCGTGTCACCGTCACCAGTGTTTTCCAAGGTCATGTGTGTGGCTTGTGTGGGAACTACAACGGTGACCCAGAAGACGACTTCCAGACGCCAGCAGGGAGCGAGGTGCTCAGCGCCACTGCCCTGGGAGAGAGCTGGGCCCTGAGGAACCAAAATGAGACTTGTTGGCACGATTGCCGGGGGGCATGCCGGCCTTGCCCGCCCCATCGGTCCGAGAAGTATGCCCGGGAGTCCTCTTGTGGCCTGATCGCCACCAACGATGCTTTCACCGCTTGCCATACCAAGGTGAACCCCAAGCCCTTCTTGGAGGGCTGCGTGCAGGATATGTGCTTCAACGAAGGCCAGGAACAGTTCCTCTGTGAGGCTCTGAAGGCCTACGCAGATGCTTGCCAGAGAGAAGGAGCCCAAATTGGCGACTGGAGGAAACCCGCCCGCTGCTGTAAGTGTACAGGGAAGCACACATGAGGAAGGGGATGAGCAAACACGGGTGGGTGGGTTTTGTGTTTCATATGCGGGCCACATGGAACTGATGATTTGTGCAATATGAACCCGCTCTGATTTGTGGGAATGTTGTTGTTCAGTCGCCAAGTCGTGTCCGACTCTTCGCGACCCCCTGGACCACAGCACACCAGGCCTCCCTGTTCTCCACTAGCTTCCAGAGTTGGCCCAATTTCATGTTCAGTGCTTCAGTGACACTCTCTAACCATCTCATCCTCTGCCGCCCCCTTCTCCTTTGGCCTTCCATCTTTCCCAGCATGAGGGTCTTTTCTACACAAAGTCCTCCCTTCTCATGAGGTGGCCAAAGTATTGGAGCTTCAGCTTCAGTATTTGTCCTTCCAGGGAGCAATCAGGCTGGACTTCCTGGAGGATTGTCCACAAATATTCCTCAGATCAATTACATGCTGGGTAAAAAAAAAATATTTCCTGTTGCCGGTTTTAACTCTCCTGACACTAATTTCGGTGGTTGTACCACCACTTGCACCACAGTCTAGGGCAGCCCCATGGCCAATTGGCCAGATCTAGCAATGCCGAATCCCTCCCCATTCTGAGCAGCACTAACTGTTCCACTGCACTTCTCACAGGGTGCCTACCTGATCTCTGCAGAGGGACTCTCTGTGCAGTTGCATTTGCCTGGAAATCTGGGTGCATGCTGGCCCGGGAGGGGGGTGGGTTTATGATGAACCCTAAGCCCATTTCCCAGGCTGCGTGGCCCCAATCTGGGCTGTGCGGTCTCCTTGGATCTGTGCCTGCAGAGATCTGAGGAGATCTGAGGAGACCTGATCTCCTGATTTGAGGAGATCTGGGGAGATCTGAGGAGACCATAGGGGAGGCTGCAGCCTCCCTTATACTGTGCTGGATATGGTGCAGGACCTCTGGCCCAGAGGCAGATCTAAGGGAGGGCAAAGCTCTAGGTTTTGCAAGAAGCCTTACCTTGCAGTGGAAATCCCTCCTCTCCTGCACCGTTTTAGCCAATCCTCACAGGGAACAGCAACATCTTGGCGTTGCTTACTGGCTACAGCTGCAAGGGAGAGGAGGGATTTACATGACAGGGTAAGGCTCCTTGAAACACTTAGAGCTCTGCCCTCCCTGTAGATCCGCCTCTGCTCTGGCCTCACCATTCCAGCACAGTATAGGATTGCGCTCTCAATTCTTCGAAGCCAAGCCTGCGCTTGTAGCTTATTCCCTGAGCAGATATTCTGAGCACTTGCAGCAATACTCCTTGGCTATTCTCTGGATATTCTGATGCTTTTCTCCGCACAGCTCTGGAGTGCCCCCCAAACAGCCGCTACCAGCTCTGTGGAACTGCCTGCCCAGTCACCTGCGTGAACGACGAGGCTGACATCCCTTGTCCGGATGCCTGCGTGGAGGGCTGCCAATGCAGGGAAGGTTTTGTCCTCAGCCAGGGGAACTGCATTCCCAAGAGCAGCTGTGGCTGTCTGTACAAGGGGCGTCCTTATGCCGTCAATGAGAGCTTCTGGGCAGACGAGGCCTGCGGGAAGCGGTGCGTGTGCACTGCAGCCAAGGGGGAGGTGAGATGCGCAGCCAGTGCATGCAAACCCTCAGAGCGCTGCCAAGTGGTGCATGGCGTACGAGGCTGCTACCCCATCAACTACGGCATCTGCTCCGCCACCGGCTCTCCCCACTCCACCTTTGACAAGTACGATTTTGACTTTCAAGGAATGTGCGTTTATGTCTTTACGGAGGTGTGCCACAAGACCCCCGACCTGCAGAAATTCAGGGTCTACGTTCAAAACGAACACTGGAGAAGCACTTCACAGACCTTCACTTGGAGCGTGCAGGTCAACGTCTACAATCTCATAATTACAGTCAGCAAGCAATACGCTGGCAGGATCTTGGTAAGTTTCAGCAACAACTGGTTATCATTTGATACCAATCCTGTAGGATCTGATCTGCCGTGGATTGTCTTCATACATTGCCCTAGGCCAGGGGTCTCCAAACTCCAACCTGCGGGCCATATCCAGTGACCGCTGTTTATGTCAGCCGGGTTCTGTCGGGGAGAATCGCCCAGAACACCACATGCACAGCCTGCTGGGGCAACAGAACCCAGAAACAGTTTGTCATGGTGACACTTGGGGGCTATAGTTGCCACTATCCCAATGTTCCCTGGAGGAATGATAAATGTGGATCACACCACGGAGGGTTTTAGGGGCTGCAGTGGTCTCCAGTTTGGAGATGGCTGCCCCAGGCCATAGTCCTGAAGTTTGAGGGCCTGGTCTACACAATAGGTGATCCACCTGCCAGGCTTATTTGGTGACTGGTCAGGCGTTTGATATTGGGTAGGAGGTGTGGTTTGGAGGTAGAGCTGTCATCCTTCCTAAAACAAGCTAAGCAGGATCAGCGCAGGTCTCACCTTGGATGGGTGACTGGAAGCCACTGGCTACAGATGGAGGAAAGTGAAGGAGTATGGACGATTGTTAATAAGAAATGGATAACTGAGAATCAGCATGTTTTGCAGCTGCTGGTGGAAAGCACAAGAGCTGTGCAGCCACGATGATGACTGCACAATGAAGGGAAGCATCTGGGGAAATGGAGTATCTTATGAGTTTCTCTGAAAAAGCACTCCTCAAAACACCTTCTCTGCTGAAAGCAGGGGACAACTGCAAAATGCCATCCCTGCTGCTCCTGGCGGGAAATTGCCTTGGACACTGATCAGCTGGCCCCATGCAATGCAATGTTGTATATGCCATTATTTGGTGTTTGGAAGGCCGCTACGTGATGCCTGTATATATCTGCCCCAACATGCATTTTAATTGGTTCATCGTTGGTGTCCCCTCTGCTCTTCCTAGGTTGAAGGCTCCGTAAACTACCTTCCCTATAGCACAGCTGGAGGAAGGATCCGGATGTACAGGAGGGGTCCTGCTGCTGTGATCCAGACCGACTTCGGCCTCATTGTGACTTATAACTGGGAGAATCAGGTAACGGTCACTGTGCCCAGCGTGTACGCGGACACCTTGTGCGGCCTCTGCGGCAACTTCAACGGGAACCCCGAAGACGACGCCCCAGTCTCCGTGAGCAACCTGGTCCCTAGTAAGCCCGTGTTTGGCACCTACTCCGAGACGTTAGATCCCAACTACCATGAGATCGTCCATCCCAAATGCCCGGGACTGAAAGCCGTAGCAGAACAGCAACGGGCCTCGGGCCAAGAATGTGGGCTCATTGTGGCCAAGGACGGACCGTTTTGGGAGTGTCGCGGCAGTGTCGACGAAGTGGTCTTCTTCCGCGATTGCATCCATAGCTATTGTCAAGGCAAGAGGCGGTCCGCCTATATCTGTGCAGCGATAGCTAGCTATGCCACTGCCTGTCAAGCCGCCGGGGCAACCGTATATGCGTGGAGATCTTCACACTTCTGCCGTGAGTGCCTCAGGATCAAAGCTGGTTTCTCTTTGGGGAGAAGGGCCATTCAGCTGCCAGCAGGTTCTGCAGGCTGAAAAAGGCGGGTGGAGCAGTGCTGATGGGAATTAAATGCAAACAGGGCAAACTAGAGAGCTTCATGAAAAGATCTCCCCGTTTCATGGGCCACTACTACTAGTAGCCTACTACTAACATAAGGAGGTTGCACTAGACATCATGGCCTGTAGCTTGCAATGGACTTTTGCTCCATTTTTGTTTGGGAAATGTACCCTTTGGGGCAGTGATGTCATGCAGGGGGAACGCGGGAGAACTCAGTTCCACTTGTTAAAATTAGGGCTGACTCTGCCCACTTCACTCTCCCTCCTCCCAATTCCTCTGCAAAGAGCTTTTCTTCTTGGTTGGCCGGCACTCAGAGGGTTAAAGGGAGCGACTCCGGATTTCTAGGGGGGCGAAGGCAGTGATGTCATTCAGGGGGAATGGACCAGAACGGGCATTCCGGATCCTAACGGGCTCCGTGGCTGGTTCCGGGTTCCCGACAAGTGCCAATCAAAAGTGAGTCCCTGTTCCTAAATCATTTGAATGACACCACTGCTTTGGGGTGCACCCTTTAGATGTGTGCATGATGTGTGGTTCGTTGTATGCATTAGCTCTTCTTCTCTGCTTCCGCCCACAGCGCCTTCCTGTCCTCCAAACAGCCGCTACGAACTTTGCTCCCAGGACTGTGGTCAGACCTGCAGCAGCTTCTACGTCCCCGTTCCTTGCTCTTCCAAGTGTGAGGAGGACTGCGTCTGCAGTGACAATTTTCTCCTGAGCAGCGGGAGTTGCGTCCCAGTGCTTCAGTGTGGCTGTTTTCCAGGGCCAGAACGCCCACCCACCTTACCCCAAAAGACCATGTGGGTTCAGAATTCGAGTGCCGTTCCCAGAACCCCCCACTAACTGAGCAAAGAGGCCCTTTTTTCTCAAGTAGCACTCCTCTTGTATTTAACAGGAACCAAGCAACTATCACTCTCCATCCCAGCATGGTGTCTGTTCCAGCAGTTGTTTGCTGGTCTTTCTTCAGCATAAGAACCTAAGAAGAGCCCCGCTGGATCATGCCCAAGGCCCACCTAGTCCAGCTTCCTGTATCTCACAGTGGCCCACCAGAAGCCTCAGGGAGCACACAAGAAAACAAGATGCCTGCCTCCTCTTGCCACTCCCTTGCACCTGGCCTCCTGAGGTAGCCTCCTTCTAGAACCAGGAAGTTGCACATACCCATCATGGCCTGTAGCCTTCGATGGACTTTTCCTCCAAAAATCTGTCCAATCCCCTTTTAAAAGCACCTAGGCCAGACAATGACACCACCTCCTGTGGCAAGGAGTTCCACAGATTAATGACACACTGTGTAAAAAATTATTTCCTTGTATCCATTTTAATTCTCCCAACACTCAATCTGAGTGAATGTTGTCTGGTTCTGGTGTTGTGAGAGATGGAAAAGAGCATCCATCTATCCGCTCGATCCATCCTATATGTAATCCTGTATCAATCATGTCCCCCCTCCCTCAGCAACATACCTTTTTTTCTAGCCCCAAATGCCCCAAATGCTGTAGCCTTTCCTCATAAGGGAAACATCCCAGTCCAGGAATCATTTTGGTTGCTCTCTTCTACACCTTTTCTATTTCCACTATATCCTTTTTCAGATGTGGCGGCCAGAACTGATCACATTATTCCAGATGTGGCCTTACCATCAATTTGTACAATGGGATAATAATATTGGCTGCTTTATTCTCAACCCCCTTGTTAATTACCGCACACATGGAATTGGCCTTCTTCACCGCAGCCGCACACTGGGTCAACACTTTCATTGAGCTGTCCTCCAGCACCCCAAGCTCTCTCTCCTGGTCCGTCATCGACAGCTCAGAATCCATTAGCCTATAAGTGATTTTTTTTTGCCCCAATATGCATCACTTTACACTTGTCTGCACTGAAACGCATCTGCCATTTTGTTGCCCATTCCCCCAGTTTGGAGAGATGCTTCTGGAGCTCTTCACAATCCCTTCCGGTTTTCACCACCTGGAAAAGTTTAGTGGCACCTACAAACTTGGCCACCTCGTTGCTTATGCCTGACTCCATAACAAGGGAACAAATTGAAAAGCTCTGGTCCCAAGACGGATCCTTGGGGCACTCCACTTTTCACCTCTCTCCACTGTGAAAATTGCCCATTGACCCCCACTCTCAGCTTCCTGGTCCTCAACCAATTCTTAATCCATAAGAGGACCTGCCCTCTTATTCCCTGACTATGAAGTTTTCTCAGCAGCCTTTGGTCTTTTTTTTTTTTAATGTTGTGAGCCCTTTGGGGTACAGGGGACCTATGATTTATTTATTTTGCTCTGCACACTGCGTTGTGAACTTCATTGGTTTGAGAGGCCGGATATAAATATTCATTACCCAAAGTGGTGCTTCTTTCCTTCTTTCTCGAACATGCGTTCATACCAGTGATGGGGTCGAAGGTCATGCAGAACTGCCCCACCAGAATTCTTTGAAAAGTGCTCAGATCTCTGCACCTTGTGACATAACAGCAGTAGTTCCCAACCTGGGGGTTGAACCTCCAAGGGGGTTGTGAACAGTGTCATTCAAATGATTTAGGAACAGGAACTCACTTTTGATTGGCACTTGTCGGGCACCCGGAACCAGCCACGGAGCCCGTTAGGATCCGGAACGCCCGTTCTGGTCCGTTCCCCCTGAATAACATCACTGCCTTTGCTCCCCCTAGGAATCCAGAGTCGCTCCCTTTAACCCTCTGAGTGCCGGCCAACCAAGAAGAAAAGTTCTTTGCAGAGGAATTGGGAGGGGGGGAGGGAGAGTGAAGTGGGCAGAGTCAGCCCTAATTTTAACTAGTGGAACTGAGTTCCCCCGCGTTCCCCCTGCATGAACGCGGTTGTGAACCAATTTTCAGGGGGTTGGGAAGACCTTGGAGCGGCCATCTTGAAAAGTTGGGCACAACCTTCTTGGAAGCTTCGTTTTGGCTAGGGAAGAGGCTTCCTCATCAAACTGCCACTTCCTCAGTGCTTGTGGCTAAGAGAGAAATTAGCCTTGCTGAGAGCTCATCTTAGTGTGTGTGTATGTGTGTGTGCATTAGTCTCAGCATATGGGGAAGCGGAACATAAATACTCTGAAGACTTTCTAAAATTTGCCTGTACCACCGGGATCAGCAACTGCATGGAGAAGCCCCAATGCGTCCTGTGCCATGTTGTTTCTCAGTGCTGACTCCATCGCTGAACTGAAAATGCAAACACCATTTAGAGACGGAGCATTCAGGACAGTCTAAAAAGCGTGTGGAGTTCGTTTGACTTTCAAAAAGTGTGATTTATTAAACAATGACTTCACTTCCTGCTTAATGACATCACATCCTGCTTAGTGACATCACTTCCAGCCGCAGGTCTGGGGGAGGGGTCCCAATAGGTTGTAATACTTAAAAAGGGGATCCCAGTACCACTGACATAGAGCAACCCAACTCTAGGAAACATGGGAAATTCAACTTCCTTTGGCTCCTTGTTAAGCAAATCCTGGAGAGATCCTGTCTCAGAAATGGCCCCCCCTCTTGCTTTTTTCTTCTTCTTCAAGGTATCTCATTTACAGCCAGACTTTTCTCCTCCTCTTTGCATGGCCTGATGCAAAACAAATGAGCCTTTTCAGCAATTGTTCTCCCACACAATTGATCGGCCGCTTGTGTAGTCTCGCTGAAAGACTGTGGGCTTTGGATGCAGACGAATTCCGACTGTAAGATCCTGCCACAGCCATAAAATACAGTTGGCCATAAAGGACAGCTGGTGTACATAAGGTCCAGTTGTACTCCTTCAAGTACATGGATGTGTTGATAATCCATAAAAGTGGATTCAAGGTCTCGCAGCCTTCCACCATTGTCCCATTGTCTCTGCCAAAGGAGGTCATGACGACAATTGTTGTTTCCATCTGGGTGCCCGGATTTCATAGACAATGCATAGCCACTGACGTGTGGGTGTCCCTTGCTCTCCCTATAAATATTGCCGCCAAGAACCGACCCAAGTCCACAGACTGCAACAGGCCATCTTGTTCCTCTTGGATCTCATGACGTTGATTCGATTTTCTGATCTTGGACTCACTCAGCACCTGCACCACCAAGAGGTCAGTTAATCTGCCTGGCATTTGGGGACGACTGAACTGATAGTACGTTTAGGACTAATTCTATCGCCTATCGAACATTTATGAATTGAAGTGTCCTTAATTCTTTTTTTGCAGATTTTGCTTCCCCCCCCAAGAAAAAAGTGTAAGTGTGATGTGGTTTTATTCCAAGGGTGCATTTTTAATCATTATAATTCTAAATTATAATAGCTTTAAAAATGTACTGGGTAGGGATTTACGGCACGATCCTAACCTGGAGTGAGGCCGGCACAGTTAGGACAGCAAAGTTTGGCTGGCATCAGGGCCACCTTAAAGCACGTTTGGACCACTCTCGGAGTCAGGGAGGATGGCGCACGTCTGTGTGGCAGCCTTCCTGACTCCAAGGGTGGTCCAAACATACTTTACGGTGCCCCTTGTGCCGTCCAAACTTTGCTTTATTTACCTCATATTTACCTCAGAATTTTACCTCAGAAATTTACCTCAGAATGCCAGATACAAGGGAGTGGCATTTGGACCACTCTTGGAGTCAGAGAGGATGGTGCACGTCTGTGTACTGGCCACTCTGACTCCAAGGATGGTCCAAACATACTTTTTGGTGCCCCTTGTGCCGGCCAAACTTTGCTTTATTTACCTCATATTTACCTCAGAATTTTACCTCAGAACTTTACCTCAGAATGCCAGATACAAGGGAGCGGCGTTTGGACCACTCTCGGAGTCAGGGAGGATGGCGCACGCCTGTGTGCTGGCCACTCTGACTCCGAGAGTGGTCCAAACATACTTTACAGGGTCCCTTGTGCTGGCCTAGCTATGCTGGCCTAACTCCAGGTTAGGATTGCACTCTCAGAATGCATTTCTAGGAAACATCCCTGCAATGGGTTGAGAGACTTGAACTAGCAACATGGCACGGCTGCAGTTAAAATAGCAGGGCTGCTGCCGGTATGTCTATGTGCTGGTTTCTGGGCAGACATTGCAATGTGCAGACATAGCAATGCTTCAAGTGCTGGCAAGGATATTTCTTAACCCTGAAGGAATCCCGATTTACGGCTTTCTTTCTCATCAATCAAAGCATGTGTCATTAACTCAGACAGATGGATTAGCTGCCTTGGCTGGCACCAACGTAGGAAGCTGACGGTATTGAACAAGCACAGGGAATTTCTCATCATAATAGTTGCGATGCAGATTTAGGCTGCAATCCTATATATACTTACTAGGGAGTAGGCCCTATTCAACTCAAAAGGTTTCTCCTTTCTTCTGAATAATGCTTAGGGTTGTACTTTGAAGCTGCAGCTGTCTGGAATGACCTGTACATTGCGATAACCATGGTGTGCTTATTGCTGCAGTCCCCTGACTTTCAATTATTTTATCCATCGCCAATTGGAATTCATGCCACTGAGGGTGCAACACCAGTGCAACACTAACCTGGAGGGTGCAACACTAACCTGGAGTGAGGCCGGCACAGTTAGGCCAGCAAAGTTTGGCTGGCACAAGGGACACCCTAAAGCATGTTTGGACCACTCTCGGAGTCAGGGAGGATGGTGCATGTCTGTGTGCTGGCCTCTCTGATGCCGAGAGTGGTCCAGACATACTTGATAGTATCCACATGAGGTGGAACCAGAATTGACCTCCATATTTGCTTCTGTCTTATTGGTACCCTTCAGATGAAACACGAGAAAGACAATTTAATGGCAGCCTCTCTCTCTCTCTCTCTCTCTCTCTCTCTCTCTCTCTCTCTCTGTAGCCATGGTGGGGACAAGGTGCTTCCTCATTTCCCTCTTGGTCCAGAACTCAGCATTTTGGGGTGAGTAGTACTGCAAACACAGAGAAGAGGGTTTTTGTGCTTAAGTGGTTCTACCGATGATAGCAGTCAGAGGGGTGCATACATTGCTCAAAAAAGTAAGATGATCATGCTGGAGGAAGTGGGCAGGGGACTAAGCTGAGCAAATGCCCCCTCAAAGTACTAAATCACCCAAGCACTGTGCTATGGTGCCTATGCTATAACAGCCAGTGGCGTACTCAGAGGCGAATCTAAGGGGGGGCAAATCTGTAAGTTTTGCAAGAAGCCTTACCCTGTCATGTAAATCCCTCCTCTCCCTTGCTGCTGTAGCCAGTAAGCAATGCCAAGATGTTGCTGTTCCCTGTGAGGATTGGCTAGAACAGTGCAGGAGAGGAGTGTTTTCCACTGCAAGGTAAGGCTTCTTGCAAAACTTACAGATTTGCCCCCCCCTTAGCTCCACCTCTGGGCGTACTTAGAGGGGGGGGCAAAATGCTTTGCAACAGCCTGCGCTCCTGTGTAAAGCAGCCTCTCCCCCTTGCCTTCAGAACCATTCAAAGAGCCGGCTTGGGGGCTTTGCTCTCCAAGCTGCGAATGGCTGTGAAGGCAAGGGAGAGGGGCCGCTTTGCACAGGAGCTCAGTCTCCTGCAAAAGGTAGCATTTTGCCTCCCCTCTGGGAACGCCACTGAGAACACCCTACTTGAGCTATAAATGTGTATCTGATTTATGCCAGTTTAAAGTTGATGATCTCCACAACAAATTTTGGGAATTGCACTTTGGCGAGAGGACTGGGACAATGGCGTAGCTGAGGGGTGCAGGGGGGTGCATTTGCACCGGGCAACAAGCTTTAGGGGGGCAACAAGCTGAGCCAAAACAGTGGCCAAAACAGTGGCCACTAGTGGCCAAAACAGTGGCTATGAAATTCCTTCTGCTTTCTTTTTTACTGACAAAGGGTGTTTTCTTTCCCAGTCTTAGGTGAGCCGGAGCTCTCTTGCAGCAGTGTGCTTTGCATGGTTGGCACTGTCTGCGCGATGATCAACGATCAACCCCGTTGCGTGCCCTCTTCAGAAGCCACCTGCTGGGCATGGGGTGACCCACACTACCACACCTTTGACGGGCGTGATTATGACTTCCAAGGCACCTGCACCTACACCGTCGCCAAGACCTGCGGCAATACCTCTGGGCTCCCGTCTTTCCACGTCTTTGCCAAGCATGAAAACAGGGGGAATCAGCGCGTCTCCTATGTGGGGATGGTGACAGTGGAGATTGATGGATACACCGTCCGCATGATCAGATCCGAGCTCCATTCTGTGAGGGTGAGTGAGGGTTCGTTGCGCACGGATGCAGGAGGGACATTGACCCCTCTTATACATGGCTCCCATTTTAGTTGACATTATTACACGTGTTCAGTTTCTTTCAAACAAATATGGCAGCTCTCTAGGGGCGCCATCAGGTTTTACACCATCTGGAGAAGGGCAGGCCCAAAACCTCATGATGCCTGAGATGGCATGCCAAATACTGCCCTTTTGCCTGATGGTGTGCTAGTCTCTGCTCCTCCCATTTTCCATGTTCTAGCTCAGAACCTCCCCTTTAGGTTTCTTCTTCCTGTCTGTCCCCTTCTTCCTTTTCCAATCTAGAGAGTGGAAGAAGGAGCAGTGGGACAAGTGGCTGGACATAGATGGGTGCCCCCTTACCAATCTCCTGCCTTAGGCAATAGCCTCAGTTGGCCTCATGAATGAGCCGGCCTTGTACATTTGAGTAAAACTTCTTCTTCTTCTTCTTCTTCTTCTTCTTCTTCTTCTTCTTCTTCT
>JAJKFI010000022.1:7526007-7549568 GCA_029204185.1 Lerista edwardsae
CTTCTTCTTCTTCTTCTTCTTCTTCTTCTTCTTCTTCTTCTTCTTCTTCTTCACTTTGAAGAGTTCAAGGCAGTATACCTGGAGTGTTGTCGTCATCTCCATCATCTCCCAACTGCCCTGCCCAAGAGATTTTTCATGGTCTGAGCTTTCCAATTTCCGTTTCCTCCCACTCCCCAATGCAGGTGGACGGAATCCGAACCTCCTTACCCATTTCCCTGAACAATGGGATGCTGCGGGTCTCCCGGAGGGGCACTTTCATCCTACTTGCCACAGACGTCCGCCTCCGAGTGCTCTATGACTGCAGTCACCAATTATACGTCACCATCCCTGGTACTTACCATGGGAGTGTTTGTGGCTTGTGCGGGAACTACAATGGCGAGCCCGCAGATGACTTTCAGACACCAGCAGGGACTGTGGCACCCAGTGCCACTGGTTTTGGAGCAAGCTGGAGCCTGAGCAGTGGCAACGAGTCTTGTTGGCACGATTGCCATGGGGCCTGCCAGCCGTGCCCACCTTCCCTGGCAGAGCAATACGCGGCAGAGTCCTACTGCGGCCTGATCTCCACAAACGGCTCCTTCGCCCCGTGCCACGGCAAGGTGAAGCCCACCACCTTCTTTGAGGGCTGCGTGCACGACCTGTGTTCCACAGGAGGCCACAAACTGTCCCTGTGCAACAGCCTCAAGGCCTACACGGACGCCTGCCAGAGAGTCGGAGTCCGAATTGGCGAGTGGAGGAGAGGAGCTGAATGCCGTGAGTACGACTGATTGCGCAACAGGGGAGGAGAGGCTGAACTGACGTGGGTAGGCCAGCGTTTCATCTAGCAGGTGAAAAGACTTGGGAGCGTGCATTTTAACTCCTTCCGTGCTCCTGCAGTATTGGTGGTGGCTGAGTAAGGCTAGGCCAGTGGTTCCCAAACTGGTGGCTCTTTTGACCCACCGGGCCATTGGCCGTGGCTCTCTTTAGGGCTGCAATCCTATACACCATATAGGTTTTTTTTTTGCATGGAGTCAAGGCCTCACAGCTTGGGAACCACTAGGCTAGGGGCAGAGACGTCATCTGGGCATGCCAGGAACCGGAACGCCTGGATGATAGACAGCCCTCCGCCCCTATGGCGGAGGGCAGCCACGCCTCCCTGCACCTCACAGCGCCCGAATCGCTCCATTTCAGAGCGATTTGGGACGCAAGGGAGGGCAGGCAGGCCCAAGAGCAGCTCGCCCATTCTCGGGAGAGGTGGCATGGCCCGGGCCCATCCACAGAACTGGCGGAACGGCGTACCGGGCCATTCCGCCAGGATAACACCACTGGCTAGGGGTCCCATAATATGATAATACTATGTCATGCCTTTCAGAGACTCACAGCCTAATCCTATTGACATACCGCAATGCACCAATGCTGTAGGGCCACTAGCGTCAAGCTCAGCTTGTTGCCTAGTGCACTTGCACCCCCCTGCACCACTGTAGCTACACCCCTGCCTTGACCACTCATGCTACCCTGAGAAGTTGAGTGGAAAAGCCCTGCCACAACTCTGCCGCGTTGCACTTGACAACTGTCTGACTTAACCATCTAGTAGTGCTGTCAGAGCTTCCTTCTAAACACAAATCATTGCAAGTTCACACTAGGCATGTCGACAGCGCACCAAAGAATGCAAATCTGCTGCATATTTATGTATGCGTGTGTGTATCCTGCATTAGCATTTGCTGTTCTACTGCCGGCTGTTGTCTTGATATTCTGATGCTTTTCTCCGCACAGCTCTGGAGTGCCCCCCAAACAGCCACTACCAGCTCTGCGGAACTGCCTGCCCAGCCACCTGCGTGAGCGACGAGGCTGACATCCCTTGTCCGGATGCCTGCGTGGAGGGCTGCCAATGCAGGGAAGGTTTTGTCCTCAGCCAGGGGAACTGCATTCCCAAGAGCAGCTGCGGCTGTCTGTACGAGGGGCGTCCTTATGCCGTCAATGAGAGCTTCTGGGCAGACGAGGCCTGCGGGAAGCGGTGCGTGTGCACTGCAGCCAAGAGGGAGGTGAAATGCGCAGCCAGTGCGTGCAAACCCTCGGAACGCTGCCGAGTGGTGGAAGGCTTCCGGGGCTGCTACCCTACCAACTATAGCACCTGCCATGCTTCTTGGGGCCTCCACTACCTGACCTTTGACAAGCGCAAGTTTGATTTCCAAGGGACCTGTGCCTATGTGCTTACTGAAGTGTGCCACAAGCCTCCAGAACTGGAAAGATTCAGCATCTATGTTCAAAGCAAACACTCAGGAAGCCACATTGTGTCCATCCACTGGAGCGTGCAGGTCAATGTGCTCAGTGACGTTCTTATAGCCAGCAGGCGATATCCTGATAGAATCTTGGTACGTTTCAATCACATCTGGTTATCATTAACTACCCTTTGAGGTGTTCTGTACAGTGAAATCTGCAGCTGCACCTCGAATCAGTGCAGGGCAGTGCTTCAACTGTAAGCCAATCGGCTGCAGGGGAACCAAGGCTCCAATCACACAATCCCAACCTGGTTTAGGCTGGCACAGTTAGGCCAAGCTGCACAAGAGACACTGTAAAGTATGTTTGGCCCACTCTCGGAGTCAGAGAGGCTGGCACACAGACATGCGCCATCCTCCGTGACTCCGAGAGTGGTCCAAACGCCGCTCCCTTGTATCTGGCATTCTGAGGTAAAGTTCTGAGGTAAAATTCTGAGGTAAATATGAGGTAAATAAAGCAAAGTTTGGCCGGCACAAGGGGCACCATAAAGTATGTTTGGACCACTCTCAGAGTCAGAGAGGCCAGCGCACAGACATGCACCATCCTTCGTGACTCCGAGAGTGGGCCAAACACGCTTTATGTTTGTTAGGCCAAACTTTGCTGGCCTAACTGTGCCGGCCTAAATCCAGGTTAGGATAGTGCCCTTAATGTTAATAGTGAGTAACTATATTTATGAATTTAAATGTGTCTTAAATAATGCAGTTCTCCAACATCTGTCCTATGCTAAGCAAGTATGGCCATCCCTGTAATAAATTGTTGTTTCACTCTGAAAACCTTGAAAAAAGGGTTGTGTGGATGGATGGGATGAAGACCTTGTTGCAGAGACGTTTGCCCCAGAAGTCCCTGTTCATATGTTCAGCTTCAGCATCCTTTCTCCCTTTTTGTTCCAGGTCAATGGTTTGCTAACCTACCTGCCCTACAGCACCGCTGGAGGAAGAATCAGCACATTCAGGAAAGGCTGTCATCTTGTGATCCAGGCCGACTTTGGCCTCACCGTCCTCTTTGACTGGGATAACTCGGTAACGGTGACTGTGCCCAGTACATACGCCGACACATTGTGTGGTCTGTGCGGAAACTTCAATGGAAGCCCTGCAGATGATGCACCTGTGCCTGGAAGCATCCTTGCTCCTAGCGAGCCAATATTTGGGATTGGCGCTGAGGCCTCTGCCTCCAACTGCAGTGAGATCATTGATCCCCAATGCCCGGACTTGGAAGTCATAGCAGGGCAGCAGCGGGCCTCAGGCCAAGACTGCGGGCTCATCCTGGCCAAGGACGGACCCTTCAGGGAATGCCATGGGCGTGTCGACCAAGAGGCCCACTTCCGGGATTGTGTCTATAACTACTGTCAATTTCAGAGGCGGCACGCCCTTATCTGTGCAGGGGTTGCCAGCTACGCAACCGACTGTCAAGCTGCCAAGGTTGCCATCCAGGCCTGGAGATCGTCACACTTCTGCCGTGAGTGCTGAATGGTCCAAGCCAGATCCTGTTGGGAAAGACCAGTGGTTCCCAAATGCGTTCAGATGGTGGCTCCATGGGCCATCATTGGCCGCAGCTCCCCATTTTGCAGAGGCATAGCCAAAGGGTGAGTGGTGCTAGGTTTTGCAGCGCAATCCTATACCCCGCGCAGCGTCGATGCAAGAGGGTTGCATTGACGCTGCGCACTTAGCGCCGACGTGGGCGGGACGTGGGTGGAGTCCGGATTCGGACATAAGGCCGAATCCTCGGCCAGCTCAGGAAGCTGCTCGGCCCCGATTCGGGCCGCATGGTCTCCTCAGATCTGTGCCTGCTGTTTATCATAAGGGAACCAACGTAAGGGAACCAACTATCGTAAGGGAACCAACATTCCTTTGATGCTTGGAGGCTCCAGCCTCCCCAACCCAGCGTTGGATTTGGCGCTGGTCGGCCGGCCTTGCCAATCGAGCACTGGGTAGGATTGCGCTCTCAGTGTTTTGCAGATGCTCCCTTTAGCCATTGGGGCCAATCTGGGCATCTCCTGCGTGCTGCTTTCGCCGGTTGGAGTGGCTCTGATGGCAGGGGGAAGGGTCGCTTACATGGTATGTTTAGATGCCTAAAATATTTATTGTGCCGCCTCCCCTCTGGCTATGCTACTGCTCACCAGCAAGAGGGAAAGAATTAAAGGAGTTACTGAATAGTGGATTTGAGAGAGAGAGTGAGAGAGTGAAACGTCTTTCCTAATAGGATTTAAGTGTCCCAAATTTGGGATTCTGATTGCTGAGTTTTAGACCCAGGGATCTCGTATGTATTCAGTGTTCTGGGTGGATCTTCTCTCTTTTCCACTGCAGCCCCGTCCTGTCCTCCAAACAGCCACTACGAACTGTGCTCCAGGGACTGCTCCCGGACCTGCAGCAGCCTCTACCTGCCCACTCCTTGCCTCCCCACCTGCAAAGAAGGCTGTGTGTGCAACGAGGACTTTGCCATGAGCAACGGCAGGTGCGTCCCAGTGGCTCAGTGTGGCTGCTTCTACAAAGGCCACTACTACCCAGTTGGAGACGCCTTCTATCCAGATTGCCAGGAACACTGCGTGTGCCAGAGTGGCGGGAATGTGGCCTGTGTGGTGCCCCCCTGTGGTCCCCAAGAGGAGTGCAAAGCGGAGGACGGGATCCGAAAATGCCACCCTATCCAGAACGCCACCTGTTCTGCTGCTGGCAGTGCCCACTACCTTTCCTTCGATGGCCTGCCCTTTGATTTCCATGGCACCTGCACCTACGTCCTAGCCAAGGCCCACAAAGTCAAGGGGGACTTGATACCTTTCACGGTTATTGTAGAGAATGAAGCTGGGGAGAACAGGACAGGTGTCAAGCTGGTCTCCGTGGAGGTCTATGGCATCGTGCTGACTCTACTGCAGGAGAAAAGAGGACTCATTAAGGTAAGTCTTTATTTGGGGAGATGGGCAGCCCAATTCTATTAAAATTTCTCTGCACCGATGCAACGAGGCAGCAATTTTGCAGTCTGGAGGACTCTTCGAGGTACGACAACATTTGCCCTATACTAGGGAAAGCCCCAGCTACAGCAATGGGTCTACAGGGACAAGCACTTGCTGAATCGCTGGTGCAAGTCCAAGTGGATTTGTGTTGGCAGATGTTACCCAGCATGGGGGATAGGAAACCATATGTCCTAGCACCTCTGCTCCTACTCCCTGCAAGGGCTTGATCTGCCTATCCCCTATCTTAGAAACTTGCAGTCAATAGACATGGATGGGAGCAGTGGTGTTATTCTGCCGGAACGCTGGGCGGGACATCCGGGTGATTGCCAGCCTGCCCGTCGCGTTCCTCAGCATTACGCCATTTGCGTAACCAATTACGCCGCTTGCGTACGTTACACAAATGGCGTAACGCTGCGGAACATGACGGGTGGGCTGTCGATCACCCGGATGTCCCGCCCAGCGCTCCGGCAGAATAACACCACTGGATGGGAGTCTTTTATCAGTGGGAAGCCAGGCACAAAACGCAATGTGGAGTTAGAGGATTCCCGAACATCACAGCCAAGTGCTAGTCATGTTGTATCTCTGCCTACCTCCAGAATTGGAAGGTGGTGGTGGTCCAAACCAATGCATCTGGCCTTTCAATCTGCAAGTTGCTCTTTACTCAAGAAATGCTCTTCTCCCTCCAGGTGAATGGAGTTCTCCATCCCCTTCCTGTGACTCTTTCGAGCGGACAACTCCGAGTCACTCAGCACAGAGATAAGATCACGGTAGAGACCGCCTTTGGCCTTGTGGTCAGCGACGACTTGCTTTGCCGCGTACGAGTCACCGTTCCCAACATCTACCAGGACCAGATGGGCGGCTTGTGTGGGAACTACAATGGGCAGAAGGACGACGAGTTCCAGCTTCCCGATGGCAGCCTGGCCTCTGATGTGGTCACCTTTGGAGCCTCCTGGAAAATCCTGATCCCTGGAGTCTCCTGCACGGACGAATGTTTGGGGGGCAACTGCTCCATTTGTAAGAAGGGCGAAGTTTTCAAACAACGTGACTACTGCGGCCTCCTTACGGCATGCGACGGACCCTTCAGGGCTTGCCATGCTGTCGTGAGCCCCACCGTGTATCTCAGCAACTGTGTCTTCGACTTGTGCAGGAGAGACGGCAACAGGCAGGCCTTGTGCCAGAACATCCAGAGCTATGTGATCGCCTGCCAAGAAGCGAAGGTCTCGATCCAGCCTTGGCGGAACTCATCCTTCTGTCGTGAGTTTCAACCAAATACAGAACCTTCCCTTTCCTTTTTCTGTTTACAAAGGCAGTTCCTCTTCCCTTCTAGGAGTCGCTACGCATTATATGAAACCACAGGTGGGCAACCTTTCAACTTCAAGCCTTTCTGGACCTTTAACACATGTGTAGAGGAGGGAGCTAACTATGTAGAGCTATGTAGAGCTGTGTAGAGCTATGGCTAACCTAGACAACTTAATAAAAAGCCGAGACATCACCCTGCCAACAAAGGTTCGCCTAGTCAAAGTGATGGTTTTCCCAGTAGCAATGTATGGCTGTGAGAGCTGGACCATAAGAAGGCAGAGCGCCGAAGAACAGATGCTTTTGAATTCTGGTGTTGGAGAAGACCCTTGAGAGTCCCCTGGACTGCAAGGAGATCCAATCGGTCAATCCTCCAGGAAGTCAAGACTGATTGCTCCCTGGAAGGACAAATCCTGAAGCTGAAGCTCAAAAACTTTGGCCACCTCCTGAGAAGAGAGGATTCTTTAGAAAAGACCCTCCTGCTGGGAAAGATTGAAGGGAAAAGGAGAAGGGGGCGGCAGAGGAGGAGATGGTTAGAGAGTGTCATCGAAGCAATGAACATGAAATTGGGTGAACTCTGGAAGCTAGTGGAGGACAGGGAGGCCTGGCGTGCTGTGGTCCAGGGGGTCATGAAGAGTCAGACATGACTTAGCGACTGAACAGAGGAGGGAATTTCAGCAGGTGCAGCCTGTCATCTGTGAGATGAGAATTTATTCTCATGGGTGAGAATTTATAGTCTCTGTGCCTTTTCCCCTGCAGCGATCCATTGTCCAGCCAACAGCCATTATGCCATCTGTCCTGATGTCTATAACACCACCTGTGTTGGAATCAAAGATCACACCCAGTTCCCAGAGGCCTGTATTGAGGGTTGCCAATGTGATGATGGCTTCTTCTTCGATGGCCTCCAGTGCATCTCCATGAATGAATGCGGCTGCTTTCGAGAGGGACAATATTTCCCAGTATGTGGAAACAGAAGCGGGTGTTGAAGGGTGGGTGGAGGAAGGTGGTTTGCTTTGCTGCAAAAACGAACAAAAGGTCATTTTGTTTCTTCACCCTTTTCTCTCGCCCACGGTCACGCCTCCTAATCTCCAGCCGAATAAAAGGGTGCTGCTGATCAACTGCACTGAAAGATGTACCTGCAGTCCTGCCGAGGGCTTAGTCTGTGTCCCTCACGCTTGCTTGGCAGATGAAGCCTGCGAGGTGAAAAACGGGACCATGCAGTGCTCCAGGGAAGGTAATTTGTGGCAGATCCTTCCTCCCTTGGATAGTGCAAGCGGTACTCAATTCTGTACTATTGAACACGAAAGGGGCATGGGAGGGCATAGTGATCTTGGGAGCGATCCAATTAGGGTAGGAGGTGTGGTTGAGCTGCTGGTACTGCCTGAAGCTAAGCAGGAAAATCTGTGGTTTGCTTTTGGATGGGAGAGGAATGCCAGGCTGTGACAAGCTGCAGTACCTGTGGTGGCAGAACAGAGTCGCTGTGGAGCTGATTGGCTCACCGCCAGGGTGAGTTGCGGTGGAGTGTGTGAGGAGGCCAGCCAGCAAAGAAGGGAATACGACCTGGAGGACCTGTCCAGGCTTGACCTGCAATTGCCTGCTGACGCTTGATGGCAGCCAGCCAAAGGAGAGAACCACACTGTGAAGGCAACATCTGGGCCTGAGGACTGGCGGATCACAAGAATACTGTAGATTTGTAAAAAACCCATGGAAAAAATGGTGATTTAGACTGGCCTGCTCATGTAAGCCGCCTTTGCTTTGGCATGGGAAAGGCAGGGTATAAATTCTTCAAATAAATAAATAAATAAATAAATAAATAAATAAATAAATAAATAAGCAAGCCTTATCAGGCAATGAATCAATCAATATAAGACCAGAAAGGGGATGTTTAGATTCTGATGACGGTGAATTCTTGCAAGAGATCCTTGTTGTCACACAAGGTCCCTGATCATGGTGCAAGTGTTTCACAGCATACCTAGCTATTTCTGAATAAGCAATACCCTACAACGGAATCCAACCTCTGCTGACCTTTAGCATGTGATCGTTCTCTTTCAGATCCATGCAAAGCAATCATGTGCCGGCCCAAGGAAACGTGTCGGACTGAGGAGGACCAGCCTGTGTGTGTGCCTCAGTATGTGGGAACCTGTTGGGTCTGGGGTGGCCAGCACTATCGCACCTTTGATGGCTTCGACTATGACCTCCATGGGACTTGCACCTATGTGCTGGTCCAGTCCGAGGGCAGCATGAACGGCCTTGTACCCTTTTCGGTGGAGGAGAAGAACGAAAACCGAGGTGTCAGCGATGCCATGCAACAGATCATCATCCACGTATATGAGCATAAGATCACCATCTCTAAGCGTGAACTTGGAAGAATCCGAGTAAGGATGCTTCTACTTTGTGCTGGGAATTGGGAGCTCCCAAGAAGCTGAGTATCTCCAAGTATCTGCATCTTTGTGCAGTGCCTTTTTCTCATGGGCAAATCATTTCTTCGCAGACTGGTCACATGGCAGGTGCTCAACTTCGGTCTTCCTCCTTAATGACCTGGGCATCTGTCATGGCTGGCCCTCCAAGTCTCTCCACTAAGCTGAAGACAGAGAGCCACCAATAAGGTTGGAGGTGGTCATCTCCTGCTATCAGTTCTAGCAAGGAACTGCTGAGAACAGTTGGCTGGGTGGTAGGACATTGTGGGAGGTTGTGGGAGGTTTTCACCAAAAGCTGCCTTTCTAGGCCTCCAGGAGGTCTTCTGAAGTGTGAGGAGGCCACAGATGGCTTCCACGTGCCTCAGAAGGCCTTTGGATCTGCTGATTGGCACCCTCTCAAGACATGGTACCCAGGGCAATTGACCCTCTGAACCCCTTTAGCTACAGCATTGGAGGGATGGAGCTGGCTTAAGCCCTCAAAGAGAGCTTCCATCAGACCTGCATGGCAGGGGGCAAGGGAAGGGAGAGAACGCAGGAGACCTCTTGCTTGGTCTCTCACCCTCATGCATGAAATGGGCAGGTCTGGGCAAGTACCTCCCATAGTTCCAAGTTGATCATGTTTGCAGCTCTTGCTTGAACAAGGACGGGGTTTGATTCCAGAAGGTGACTTACCTGTGGACACTCTGTTTGAAACCTACCTTTCCACAGGTCAACGATGTCCTACACAACTTGCCGATAACCCTGGATGGGGGTCTGGTCTCTGCCTCCTGGAGAAGCAACAGCACTGTCGTGCATGCCCAATGTGGCCTGGTGGTGACGTTCCATTGGGATCGGCATGTGCAAATCACACTGCCGAGCAGCTACTACAACCACACTGGTGGACTTTGTGGCAACTTTAACCGGCTGGCGGAGGATGAATGGGTGGGGCCAGACGGAACCCCATGGCTCACATTGTATGAGTGGGCTGATGCCTGGGTGGTGAAAGATGGGGGTCCGCCATGTTTCCACCAATGCCAGGGAGAATGCCGGACATGTGGGGGCCCTGACCTGGCACGATACCGTGCTGAGGACCAATGTGGGGTGATCACTGCCCCAGAAGGCCCCTTCCAGAGCTGCCATTCAGTGTTGAATCCTAAGATGTTCCTTCACAACTGTGCCTCTGACACTTGCTTGAATGAAGGAGACCATGCCGTCTTATGCCAAGCCATCAGCTCTTACGCGCATGCGTGTCACCACGAGGGCCAGTCGGCGCATAACTGGAGAATCCCTACGGAGTGCCGTAAGTGTAGGCGTGGAAAATGGGGTTTAAGGGTGGTGGGAAAAGTAAAGTGGTGGTGGGCAGAAGATTTAGCCGAGAGGGTTAAGGCCTCCGTTTGCCCGAAGATAACAGCTGAAGAGCCGAAGGTCGTGAGCTCGAGACTACCGGAAGTCTCTGTGAGCGGCAGACCTTGCAAACTGCGGCTGATTAAAAGCTGAGTTCCAGCTGCCTCCTGGGAGGAGGAGTGTGCTGAAGTCAGCTGCGTCTCTGGTGGGAGCAGGGAAGCCTCTTATCAGCCAGCAGAAGACAGATGGGTGGCTAAGAAAGAAGGCTAAATCCAGAAAGAAAGTTCTGTAGGAGTGTTGTTCTTGAAAGATAGAACATTTCTGTAAATTGTAAAAACCTTCGGGTTTGTGAATAAAAGTCTGCCTATGTAAACCGCCTTGAGTTACAGTCATTAGAGAAATCTAGTGATCTTAAGAAAGGCGGTATATAAATACATGTATTATTGTTATTGTTATTGTTATTGTTATTGTTATTGTTATTGCTATTATTAAAGACATGTTAGAACAGTGGTCCTCAACCTTTTTAGCACCAGGACCCACTTTTTAGAACGACAATCTGTCCGGGACCCACCAGAAGTGATGCCATGGCCGGAAGTGTAGTCATTGTGATGCCAGAGCCTGCTGCTTTCCTGAAAGGGCAGTGATAAGTGGCGCAACAGGTTGAGCAAGAGGAAGATGTTGAAAGAACATTTGTGGGATACATGCAGCGGTGTTATGCTGCCGGAACGCTGGGCAGGACATCCGGGTGATCGACAGCCCACCCGTCGCGTTCCCGAGCGTTACGCCGTTTGCGTAACGCTCCGGAACGTGACAGGCGGGCTGTCGATCACCCGGATGTCCCGCCCAGCATTCCGGCAGCATAACACCACTGGATACATGCTGTATGGAAAGTGGACCTGACCGGGGCACAATGACACACGTGCTTATTCCTTCCCTCCCAGCCTTCTCCTGCCCCACGAACAGCCACTATGAGGCCTGCGGAACGGCCTGTCCAGCCAGCTGTTCGGACAGCACCGCTCCCTCTTCCTGCAAGGAGCCATGCGTGGAAACCTGCCAGTGCAACGAGGGCTTCATCCTCAGCGTTGACCAGTGTGTGCCCGTCGGGAGCTGTGGCTGCACCTATCACGGTCTCTACTACAAACCCGGGGAGGAATTCTGGGCCGGCGAGGGCTGTGAGCTTCTCTGCAGGTGCCATGCCAGCCAAGGCACGGCGGCGTGTCACCCAGGTGGCTGCAAGGCCAGTCAGGAATGCACAGTGGTCCATGGAGTCCGGGGATGTCACTCCACCCACCTGTCCACCTGTACGGCCTCTGGGGACTATTCCTACAGCACTTTTGATGGGCAACGGTTCAAGTTCAACGGCACCTGTCTCTACCAGCTGGCTGGAGTCTGTTCCGCCAACTCCACTCTCGTGCCATTCAACGTTTTCGTTCAGAACAGTCCACCCCCTGATGGCCACGTTGTGATCTGCCTGGTGCATGGCGTGAGCATCACCCTGCATGCTGGCTCCGGGGACAAGATGCAGGTAAGTCTCCACTCATCTTTCTGCTTTGCTCACAGCTCGACTGACAGCTCCATCCTAGGCGGGTTGCAGCCCTAAACCTGCACCATATTCAGCCCTGGTTAAGAGGTGGCTGTAACGCAACTCGGAGTAAAGGGGTGCTTGTCCCCTTACCCCAGGTAAAGCCCCAGCCACACTATGGGGGCTACTCGGATCTGCGCTGGCGAAATCGCTGGCGCAAATCCGAGCAGCCTGTGTAGGGCCAGCCGGACCAGGGATGGGGGTTAGGATCCTATCTAAATGCTGGATCCTGGCTCCACCCCCCTCCCCGGGCTGGCCCACCTACAGAATAGGGATAGGTCCAGTGGGATCTACAAATGAACAAGGGGAACGCTGGGCGGGACGTAGGCGGGACTTCCGCTTGAGTGGCAGCCAGTCTGTAGCGTTCCGTGGCTGTCCTGGCCTCAGGGGGGGGGCTCCTGCTTGCCGTGGGGGACAGGTGAGGTCGCGCCGGGTGCCTGGGCTAGCAGCGGGGGGGCGCACTAACCGGGGGCAGCCCCCTCCCGAGGCCAGGATAGCTGCGGAACTCTATGGACGGGCAGCCAATCATGCGTAAGCCCCGCGTAAGTCCCGCCCAGCGTTCCCCTTGTTCATTTGTAGATCCCATCGCTGGATAGGTCCTGTATATACTGTGACATCGGTTTGTCTCCTTCCTCTAACATTGACACTCTCCCTCTGTCCCTTCAGAAGGGAGCATAGAAGCCAATTGTCCTTGCAGTTGCAATGTAGAAGTGCCTCCATAAGAGTCTCTTTCTCTGTTGCATTCAGCTGAACGACACCGTCGTGGACCTGCCCTTCAGCCTTGAGGAGAAGATTCATGTCAACTCTCATGGGAGCCATTTGGCTGTTGTGGTGGACATTGGCCTAACCATCAGTGTGTGGAAGGAAAACCTCACTGTTGTGGTATCTGTGCCAGGCAACTATGTGGGACACCTGTGTGGGCTGTGTGGGAATGCCAATGGAAACTCCAGCAGTGATAAGTCTGGGGAGTTTGGGGAGAGGTGGCGTGTGGGGTGTGCTCCGGGATGCTCCCCAGACTGCCCCCCCTGCACTGCCGCCGAGCGGCAGAGCTACCAAGAAGATGGGTACTGTGGGCTTCTTCTTAACCGATTCGGCCCCTTGGCGGCTTGCCTGGGTGCCATTCCTAGCCAGAACTTCTTCAAGGAGTGCGTCAGCAAGACTTGCCAAGTCCGGGGCCGGCAGCCCGTGTGGTGCGATGTCATCGCCAGCTACGCGGCTGTCTGCCAGGCCAAGAATTTCCCGCTGAAGAAGTGGAGGACGGAGGCCTTCTGCCGTAAGTCTAAGCTGTTTAAGGATTAAGGGGCGTGCAAAATGGTAACCGGGCATACAGAGAGGGCAGAGGGTGGGTTCCACCCAGTGTGACACGTACGTTCAGCAGCTTGGCGTTCCAGAGTGATGTCACATCATACATGACCCCTGATTTGCTGGGCAATTGCATTGCATTTGTTGTTGTTGTTCAGTCGCTAAGTCATGTCCGACTCTCCACGACCCCCTGGACCACAGCACTCCAGGCCTCCCTGTCCTCCACTAGCTTCCTGAGTTCACCCAATTTCATGTTCATTGCTTCGGTGACACTCTCTAACCATCTCCTCCTCTGCGGCCCCCTTCTCCTTTGGCCTTCCATCTTTCCCAGCATGAGGGTCTTTTCTAAAGAGTCTTCTCTTCTCATGAGGTGGCCAAAGTACTTGAGCTTCAACTTCAGGGATTTGTCCTTCCAGGGAGCAATCAGGCTTGACTTCCTGGAGGATTAACCGATTGGATCTCCTTGCAGTCCAGGGGACTCTCAAGAGTCTTCTCCAACACCATCATTCAAAAGCATCTATTCTGCGGCGCTCTGCCTTTCTTATGGTCCAGTTCTCACAGCCATACTTTGCTACTGGGAAAACCATAGCTTTGACTATGCGAACCTTTGTTGGCAGGGTGATGTCTTGGCTTTTTATAAAAGCCCATCTCTGGACTGCCTCCAGTCAGTGACCTTCAGTTTTATCTGGGTCTAGCCCTGATTTAGAGCGCAATCCCAACCTGGAGTTAGGCTGGCCCAGTTAGGCCAGCAAAGTTTGGCCGGCACAAGGGCCACCGTCAAGTAGGTGAGGACCACTCTCGGAGTCAGGGAGGCCAGCTCACAAATGTGCGCCGTTCTCCTTGACTCTGAGTGGTCCAAACATGCTTTACATGCCCTTGTGCCGGCCAAACCTTGCCGGCCTAATTCCAGGTTAGGATGGCGCCCTAATCCTAAGCAGTGCCGACGATGCTGCTTGCACTGGGCCTGCGCCCGACTCGCTGCCGCAGATGCACTTGACGGCACGTTTGCAACGACGCTGGACCGGCACAAGAGCGTAGCGCCAGCGCAATGCAGGTACAGGATTGTGCTCCGAGCCGCATCGTTGTGATGACAATGAAGTATGCAGACTGAGAGATGGGCTAAGTGGCTGTTTTCCAACAGAGGGCCGCTGCAGACTGATGCCCGGGGCCTGGTTCTCCTCCTTCGATGGCCTTTCTGGCAAAGTCCCTGACTTTGGCACCTACGAGCTGACGTCTCTCTGTGACGCCGAGTCTGGCGATTGGTTCCGGGTCCTCGTGAGGGTTGCGTCGTGCCCAGCCAATGCCACTTTGGCCATCACCACGGTGTATGTTTTCTTCAAAGGAGCTTTTATTGCTGTGCAGGGCCAAAAGGAGGCCTGGGTAAGTGACACCCGAAGCAAGCAAGGAAGAGCATAAAGCCCAGGGCTGGGATCAGTGGCAGATCTAGGGGGGCAGGGGGGGCATGAGCCCTGGGCGCCATCTTGGGGCCGTCTAGGGAGGCGCCAGTGGCCCCTGCAACATTGCGCATGTAGACCTGGGCTCCAGAACCCAGGTCTACCCATTGGGACCAGCCGCAAGTAGACCTGGGCTCCCTCTAGGGAGCAGATGTAGCCACAGTCATTACTCATGCATTTGGACCACTCTCGGAGTCAGGGAGGATGGCTCATGTCTGTGTGCTGGCTTCTCTGACTCCGTAGTGCTCCAAACATACTTTACGGTGGCCCTTGTGCTGGCCAAAGTTTGCTAGCCTAACTGTGCTGGCCTAACTCCAGGTTGGGATTGTTTTTATTACCTTATCACAGTTTCCTCCCACCTCCAACTAGTGCTTATAGTTGGTGCTTGTGACCTCAGTGTTATGTCCACCTGGAGAAAGTTTCCTGTCTTTGTCCATTTCCGTGCTCTTCTTAACGGGTGACTGCCAACTTCTGTTTGTCTCTCTCAGGTGAATGGGCTGCCAGTTCCAATTCCATCTAAAGTCGGCGAATCAGTAACGCTTGACCTGGACAGCCAAGGGATCATCCTGCGCTTGTCTCAGGTCAAAGTGATCCTGAGCTCAGAGGGGGGAGCCATGGTGATGATCACGCCAGCTCTGGCCGGGAAAGTGTGTGGGGCTTGCGGGAACTTCAACGATAACCAGACAGATGATATGATGGGGCCAGGTGGACTGGAGCTAAGCAGTGTGGAAGGGCTGCTGGTGTCATGGATAGCCAGGGATTTTACCCACTGGTAAGTTAAACCGCTGCTGCTGGGCTTTCCGACCGGAAGGTTGGGAGTTCAAGACTGCGTGAGGGAGTGAGCTCCTGTTGCTTGTCCCAGCTCCTGCCAACGAGGCAGTTCGAAAGCACCTAAATATGCGAGTAGATAAATAGGGACCACTTCGGTGGGAAGGGAACGGCGTTCTGTGCGCTACGGTGTAGAGTCGTGCCAGCCACATGACCACGGAAGCTTGTCCTCGGACAAAACGCCGGCTCTATAGGCTTGGAAACGGAGATGAGCACCACCCCCTACAGTCGGTCACAACTAGACCATTCAGTCGTGGGGAAACCTTTTACCTTTTAAGTTAGGCTTATTTTTTTTTAAAAAAAAATCCTGATTTTTTTTGTTTCAAAAGAAAACAATTGTAAGGATATACATAAAGTAAAAGGGAAAAAAACTCATGGCAGAAATTGGGTTTGAAAAAGGTCAGCTTGCTCTGCGGTGGCAGTTTAAAACTATTGCTAGGGAACTGTAGACTCTATTCAAATTTCTGCGATGAAATTCTGCAAGCCAGCCCAACCGCCAGCCCAATCCTATCTTCTGCAGCCCCCAGAGAGCAGCGGTGACAAAATGGCTGCCTCCAGAGGCCGCCCACCACTGGGGTCTCCTTGGGGTTGCTTACCCCCACCATTGGAGTAAGCAACCCCAAGGAGGTGCTTACCCCCACCATTGGAGACTGTTAGGGTTCTGTTGTTGCTAACCCTGGTTTTAAGCTAAGGATCCCTGGAGCTGGGCCAGTGTCGGGTGGTTGGGGGCCCTGGGAAAAGCCTTTCACCAGAACCCCGTGGCATGCCCTCTTCCAACAGTTTTGAGGGTTCAGGGTTTGGTCCAACTGAATTGGCCCTCTGACGAGAAACAAAAGCAGAACTCTTTTTATACCTCGTGGTGCTTGCCAAAATCACATTAGAATTGTTTCCGGACACTGGCATGTTAATCTCTCTCTCTCTCTCTCTCTCTCTCTCTCTCTCTCTCCCTTTCTCCTTAGTGTGGGTTGAGAGAAGACTCATTTGTGAAACTGAATGAAAGATGATCTGCAGAACCTGCTGGATTGTTCTAAGCAGAATCGGGAGACAGGAAAGTTATAAACGAGGGTATTGGAGCCAAGAAGTTGACAAAATCAACTTCCTGATAGAGATTTTGTCTGGAACGGGGCTTTGTGACACAGGACTGACTCTAGTTGGAAGACAGCGGTTTGCTCCCAGTTGTCTGCAAAGCAAAAATGGTTCATCACTGCTTCTAAGACTCAAGATTAGAAAGTGAGGTCAGGTTTCTTGACTGCCTGTTCGCACTTCCAACAATTGTGCCTTCTGGCATCGAAATGGCTTCCTTGCACCAACGTGTCTTTCAGAAAGCAGATTACTGGATGAGGGCTAGTCAATGGACTTTGTTGTGTCCTCTTGATCAAGATTCAAAAACAACAACAAGGACAATGGTTTGCTTGTGTAAATGTGCTCCAATTTGGGTGCCGTACTAGCATGTTATGAACCCCCTGTATAGCTCCTGGTAAAGATTCTGGTTTTTGTTTCACAGGAAGTGTGAGTGTGCGAAGCATTTCAGTTCCCTCATTGCAAGGTGGAATTGCCTGTTTGCTGGAATTCTGCAGTCATTAGGACTGGGGACTGCGGAAATCTCTGTCTCTTCCATGCTTCTTTCCAAACACTGATGCTCTTTTCGTAGGCAGTGTAGGCCTTCATAGACACTCCTCCTTATTTTAGGGAGGAGGTGTTCTTATTTATTTATTTATCAATCATTTAGGGTGCAATCCTAAACTGAGTTAGGCCAGCGTAAGCTAAGCCAGCAAAGTTGGCTGGCACAAGGGCCACTGTCAAGTATGTTTGGACCACTCTCGGAGTTAGAGAGGCCAGCACACAGATGTGCGCCATCCTCCCTGACTCTGAGAGTGGTCCAAACGTGCTTTACAGTGGCCCTTGTGATGGCCAAACTTTGCTGGCCTAACTCCAGGTTAGGATTGCGCTCTAATTCCTAGGCAGTCTTTCAATATAAAACACCGATGGCGGCATGAAGCCAATTAACAACAACAACAACAAACGGTCCCACTTCCAATCAGACTCTGCACAAGGATCCATCTGGGTATTTTATTTGATTCAAAATGTGGAAAACATCCCACAATGCAAATTTGAGAAATCGGGGCTTAGCTACTGATCTAATCTATGTACAACCCCAGGTATTTGTGAGCCGATTGTGAGCTGCAAGATGTTGCTTGCCAGACCAGGTGCCTGCTCTTTCCTTGGCAGCCCGAAAGCAACTCTGCCAAGATGCAGGCTCGGAGATCATGTTGACACCCAAGGGCCAAGCTCAATTCTGGGTTGGGTAGGCATGGATTTTTGCAGCATCTAAAAATAAGGAGATAAAGAGAGTTCAGTCACTTGCATCTCAAACAGCTGTACTCCAAATCCTCATACTTGGTCATATTTGGGGGCAAGGGGTAACAAACTGGATAAAGACATTATTCTGGCCTTGAAGAGACTGCAATCTGCATGGACACGCTGTGAGTGTAATTCTAACCTAGAGTTAGGCCAGCCCAGTTAGGCCAGCAAAGTTTGGCCGGCACAAAGAACACAGTAAAGTATGTTTGGACCACTCTCAGTCAGAGAGGCCAGCACACAGATGTGCGCCATCCTCCCTGACTCCGAGAGTGGTCCAAACGGGCTTCACAGTGGTGCTTGTGCCAGCCAAACTTTGGTGGCCTAACTGTGCCGGCCTAACTCCAGGTTAGGATTGCGCCTTTATTTAGCTTTTGTATTAATTGTAATGCGAAGAGGAGCTCAGTCAACGTGCGTTAAAGAGCTGCACATCATATGCACATCATCATATGCGCATCATATGTCAAAGAGTCACATGTGGCTCACATGAGCAGTTTAAGAACATAAGAGGAGTCCTGCTCGATCAGGCCATAGGCCCATCTGGTCCAGCTTCCTGTACCACACAGTGGCCCACCAGGTGCCTCAGGGAGGTATGAGACAACAAGATGCCTGCATTCTGTTGCCACTCCCTTGTATCTCGCATTTTGAGGTAAATTTCTGAGGTAAAATTCTGAGGTAAACATGAGGTAAATATAATAGAATTTGCTATCCTGTCTGTGGGGAGGGAGCTACAGCCACCAGAACCAGATGTTCCTCTTCAGACATGTACTTATAGGAACAGCCCCTCTGGATCAGGTCAAAGGCCCATCTAATCCAGCTTTCTGTATCTCACAGTGGCCCACCAGATGCCTCAGGGCGCACATGAGACAACAAGATGCTTGCATCTTGCTGCCACCCCCTTGCACCTGGCATTCTGAAGTAGCCTACTTTTAATGTCAGGAGGCAGCACCACCCATCATGGCCTATAGCCCATGACGGACTTTTCCCCCAGAAATCTGTCCAATCCCCTTTTAAAGGCACGCAGGCCAGATGCCATCACCACCTCCTGTGGCACAGAGTTTGACCACTATATGTTCATGGTCACTCTTCTCATGAGAATAGATGCTTGGAACATTGAAGTCTGTTTAACCCCACGTACCCTGTTGTGTCGCTGTTGTGACTGTCCAGTGCCGGATGACTTCTGTGATGGTGTGTGCTACCTGACCGTTGGGCAGCAGCAGGTCATCTGCACCATTTCCATTGAAGTTCCCACAAGATCTGGATACTTTGTTAGCCAGGTTTCCACTGATGACCACAGTCACGTCTCCATTGGTGCCAAAGAGAACCCGGAAATGTGAGCTTTGCCTCACGGTCACCACATCCTGGGTCAGACTCACCGAGATGTTTTTGGAAGGCTGGACAGGGAGATGCACCAGCTGTCCATTCACCTATAATGCCGAAGCGATGTGGAGACACAAAGAATTATTTTTTTGAAGGAAGACAGGTTAAGCAGAAGTACAGATGGGATCCACCACAAGGTAGTCCCTGTTACTCTGTTCTGGCATTGGACACTGACTTCCTTTCTTTTTGCATCCTGGACATATGTGTCCCAAGATATGTATATGTATACGGTACTAGCTCCAACACAAAGACACCGACCGGCACCCTTGCATTAGCACAGGTGCCATTGGGCCAACACAAGAAGTTAGCATCGGTCCAAGAGCACATGATTGAGCCCTCAGTCATTGATGCCCATATGCATTCACTTCTGGGGTTGTTAGTCACAGTGCAATTACATCTGTGTTTGTTCAGAAATAAGAACTATAAGCTGATTGAATTCAATGGGTACACTTCCAGGTACGTTTTATGGGTCTGCAGTGTTATTCACACAATCGTATTGTAGTGGTTCCCAAATTGTGTGCCATACTGCCTGACGGTACCAGGACAAACCCACAGGGCCACCACGGGATGTCCCCAGTTGCCTCTTCCTGACTGTCCTTGGAGCCGCCATCTTGAATCACAGCAGATCTCACAAGAATTGCACATCTCGCGTGATCCAAGATGGCCGCACCTAAGAGAGTTGGGAAGAAGAGGCCACCATGAAAGAAGGATGCCATGGCAACAGTAAGGCTGGAAACTGCTGGGCTGTAGAGAGGAGTGGTTGAGGAAAGCAATAAAAGCAGAAAAGGGAGATAGAATCCTGATGGCTTCCGTTTTCTGTTTCTTACTGAGACGATGCTATTTCGGTTCACCAACACAATCAGATTGTGGAAGTAGACGGTGACGGCGTCCACGGCGGGCGTCGGGCATGTGGGACACTTCTGCACCTTCACCACCACTCGGAACCAGAATTCAGCCTTGGTGTCGTCGAGCGAGGAGATCTCATAGGACCCATCTGAGGGGATATTCCCGGAGACTCCGTCGTAGGAGGTGAAGGTGTGCCTCTGGGCAATGGTGCAGTGTCCCTCCCGCAGAACACAGCTCCACTTGGCATTGCTCAAGACGCAGGACTCTCTGGCTGCGCACGGGAGCGGCCGGCACACCACCCGACCTTGACGGTGGCAGGTGCATTCTTCCATGCAGTTGGCCGTGATGACCTTCACTCCAACCTGCCAGTTGAAACACAACCGCGTCAGTCGCATGCAGGGAAGGGAATGGCTGGTGAGGCGCTTGCTTGGTGCAACACCGCAAGGCCTTCTGGGGGTGACCTGGAAGCAAGCCACAAGACCTGCACCATCGCAGCACAGGCTGAGCTCTTGCAGCCACAGCCCTCTCCCCGCATAGCAGGGGTCTCCAGACTTTTTAGGTTGAGGGCCACGTTGTATATTTTACACATTTTTGTGGGCCGAAAAGAAATCAGTTTTGTAAATGATGGAGGGAGCAATCCTAACTTGGAGTCAGGCCAGCACAGTGAGGCCAGCAAAGTTTGGTCAGCACAAGAGTTTGGACCACGCTTGGACTGAGGGAGGATGGCGCACGTCCGGACATGTCATGTAGTGGGTACGTGGGGGTACGTGAGTACCCGTTCTTAGGATTAGGGCTGGCCCCGCCCATTTGCCCGCCCACTCGTCGACTCCATTGGCGCTCCTCTCCGCCCCCTGCAACGTTTGAATTGCCTGCACATTTGAGTTGCCTGCACGTTCTCAGAGCCAGGCAGGCAGGCAGGCAGGCAGCGGAGCAAGGGAGACCAATGGCAGCAGCAGTGCGAGCAGGTAGGCTGCCTGGGGCTCCCTCCCGAGGAGGCGCGGTGGTTCCGGGGAATCGGTAGCCCGCATGGTGGCCCCGGGGAAGGCCTGGGACTCCCGGGCCTTCTCCTGGGCCGCCGCGCGGCCTACCGAGGAGGCACAGTGGTTCCTGGGGGCGGTTCCTGGGTTCTGGCTATGACCTCACTTCCAGTGGGTGGGCCCCGACACAAGTGCCAATCAAAAGTGAGTACCTGTTGCTAAATCATTTAGATGCCATTACTGCGCACGTCTGTGTGCTGCCCTCTGTGACTCCGAGAGTGGTCCAAGCATCGTTTACCGTGGCCCTTGTGCCAGCCAAACTGTGTTGGCCTAACTCCAGGTTAGGATTGTGCTCTGGGGCTATTTTCCTTGGAGTAGGACAGGTGAGACTCTGCCTCCCCATACTGCACATCCCTGAACTGAGTGAGGGAGAGTGGCTGGAAATGTACCAATACTTTTAAAGCAAGAGAACAGGGGAAAGGATGGGGTGGAAGGAATTTCCTCCTCCATCTGCATGGGGAGGAAATCAATTGGGCGTGATTGTCTCAGGCATCCTCATATGCCCCATTCATGGTTCTCTCATCATGCACCTGCTATGCACTGATCACTTGCCTTGTACCACACGCCCTTGTGGAAGCACCGGCATTGACTGACGGGCACGCAGTGGTACCCGGCCATCAGGTAGCCCCGGTTGCACTGGCAGCCTTCAGCACAGTTGCTGGGGCACTTGGTGATGTTGGCGGCCTCTTTGCAATTGGCGGAACAAGCGCTGGCACAGAGTTCGTAGTGACTGTTGGCTGGGCATTTCACAGCTGCAAGGAAGATGGAGGTGAGGTTACTATATGATGGGGAAGAGGGAAAGGAGGACAAGGACATGAAGGAACAAATATTAGCAAGAGACATTGGACAGGATCGGTGAGAATGATGTTGGCTTATTAGCTTTTTTAGCTCAGCACAGCAATCCTCTGAATTCTGGGGTTCCCAAGCAGTGTAATCTGTCTTTAAGGATTCTGCTTGGGCTTTTGGATCCTTGAAATGCTTCAGAAAGAGACCAATCCTGTGGACCATTTATTCCACTGGAACGAGCGTTCCGGCAGTATGAATGGCTTTACGGCTGTCGCAAATGCAGCAATGCCAGTGAGCATGGACTGGCCACCATAAAGTGTGTTTAGATCATTCTTGGAGTCAGGGAGGATGGCGCACGTCTGTGTGCTGGCCGCTCTGATTCCAAGAGTGGTCCAGACATACTTGACAGTGGCCCTTGTGCTGGCCAAACTGTGCTGGCCTAATTGTGCCGGCCTAACTCCAGGTTAACTCCAAAGCGCCGAAGAAAAGATGCTTTTGAATTATGGTGCTGGAGAAGACTCTTGAGAGTCCCCTGGACTGCAAGGAGATCCAACTGGCCAATCCTACAGGAAGTCCAGCCTGATTGCTCCCTGGAAGGGCAAATCCTGAAGCTGAAGCTCAAATATTTTGGCCACCTCATGAGAAGAGAGGACTCTTTAGAAAAGACCCTCATGCTGGGAAAGACGGCAGGCAAAAAGAGAAGGGGGCGACAGAGGAAGAGGTGGTTAGATAGTGTCACCGAAGCGATGAACATGAAATTGGGTGAACTCCGGAAGCTAGTGGAGGACAGGGAGGCCTGGCGTGCTGTGGTCCAGGGGGTCGCAAAGAGTCGGACACGACTTAGCGACTGAACATCAAACTCCAGGTTAGGATTGCACTCTATATTGAAGAGTTTCAATGCCAGGGGAGATGCATTTCATGAAGGAAGCATGTTGGCAAAGGTCTTGCAGGTGGGATGCTTAGGTCCTTGCAGAATGGACAACTTCAATTTGGAACATGGGGAGTGGGAGTACTTACGGCAGAACTGCTGCGTCCTCCAGGGATTGATCTTGATGCCGGCCGCTTGACAAGCAGTGACGTAGCCGTGGATCACTCGGCAGAGGATCACCGGGTTCCCTCTGGCTTTGCAGAGGTCGTGCACGCAGTTGTCGAAGAAGGCGGTCGGGTTGATGGTGGCGTAGCAGGCGCTGAAAGGGCCGTATGGAGCGCGCAGAATCCCACACTGGCTGGTGTGCACGTAATTGGCCTTCCGGCTCTCTCGACAGGCTCCACACACAAACCCCCCACAGTCCTCGGTGCACACCGCCGGGGGGGCATCCACTTTCCAGCCAGCTGCAAAGGCGGAGATGATGCCTGTCGGCTGACGATTGGGCAGGAAGAGGTCATCCCGGGAATTGCCGTTGTAGTTGCCACACAGCCCACAGGTCTGGCCCCGATAGGACTCGGGCACCATGACGAGAAGATGATAGAGCTGATCGAAGGAGACGAACAAGCCAAAGTCTGTCCGGAGCACCACGTTGTCACCATGGTAGTACACCCACATGCCATTGCTCTCCAAACCGAAAGGCAAGTACAAGGTGGCGCCATTCACCTGTGGCCGTGGTAGGGGAGAATTAGCAAGCATCAAGAAGGAAGAAAGCTCAACCTGCCAGTTACCCCTGTGCTTTTTCCAAGTCACCCTACTCTCTCTCTCTCTCTCTCTCTCTCTCTCTCTCTCTCTCTCTCTCTCTCTCTCTCTCTCTCTCTCTCTCTCTC
>JAJKFI010000022.1:7567706-7606800 GCA_029204185.1 Lerista edwardsae
ATCAATCAATCAATCAATCAATCAATCAATCAATCAATCAATCAATCAATCAATCAATCAACAGTATCCTCCCCACCTTGATTCTTCCTGTTTCCTTTTGCTATTCTTACAAATCGCAACCACAATTTTTACATGACATATTTTTTGTTTTCTGGGATTTTGTTGGCCATAACTTTTGGTAGGGTAAAGATATTACACTCTGGTTTATTTCATTGCATTCTGCATTAAATTCCCTTTCCAATGATATATAACACAGTGGTATTATTTGTACTTACCAAGGTTTGCAACATTTTGGCCACTAGGGTCAAGCTCAGCTTTTTGCCCCCCCCCCAAAAAAAACTTGTTGCCCGGTGCAATTGCACCCCACTGCACTTCTTTAGTTATGCCTCTATCACCAATGATCCCCCCACTTTTCCACATGGCAGCCTTGTGCCATCCCTGGGCCCTGCCCCAGAATCCTTCATGATTTGATACAACTGACCTGACAGCTCTGCCCTTATTGGAACCTGTCGCTGATATTCTGTTGAGAAGCAGAGCAGAAGGTCTAGTCAGGTTCTTCTCCTGACCGTGGAATTTCCTCCTGAGTAAATGAGGATAGCATCAGCTGATGAGAGACTGAGGGCACAATCCTAAACTGAGTTAGGCTGGCATAAACTAAGCCAGCAAAGTTTGGCCAGCACAAGGGCCACCATAAAGTATGTTTGGACCACTCTTGGAGTCAGAGAGGCCCGCACACAGACATGTGCCATCCTCCCTGACTCCGAGAGTAGTCCAAACGCGCCTTCTGGTGGCCCTTGTGCTGGCCAAACTTTGCTGGCACAGTTTTTGCCAGCCTAACTCCAGTTTAGGATTGTGCTCTGACAGTCCAGCCTCATGCACAGTTGCTCAAAAGTCAGCCCATTGTGTTCAATGGGACTTTCTCCTATGCCAATAAGCAGGGAAGTGTGTGTGTGTGGGGGAGTATTTAGAGTGCCAATACCTGCAAAGACCAGCAGAAGGCGCTTTTGGACTAATGTAAGCTGGAAAATAAAGTTCAATGCATGTTGGAAATTCTTGATTCTTCAGCAATCAATGGCAGGGATGGCTTCAGATTATGAATTGTAGGGGTAGGAAAGTGAGCCATGATTGGTGGCCAAGAGCAGTAGCCCCTCGACTTGCCCTCCTTTGCTGCATAGTAGACAGGTAGGAGGAGGACCGTCCAGAAATGCATTTATTTGTTTGCTTGTTCATTTTCCACATTTTTGTAGCACTCTTTCTCCAAGGAGCTCAGGATGGTGTATGTGGCTCTTCTCCTCCCTTTGCCCTCACAACAACCCTGTGAGGTAGGTCCCGACCCACAGTTTGAATAACACTGAACATATATACATCACCCTGCCCACAAAGCTTCGCCTAGTCAAAGCTATGGTTTTCCCAGTAGCAATGAGTAGTGAGAGCTGGACCGTAAGAAAGGCAGAGCGCCGAAGAACAGATGCTTTTGAATTATGGTGTTGGAGAACACTCTCGAGAGTCCCCTGGACTGCAAGGAGATCCAGTCGGTCAATCCTACAGGAAGTCAAGTCTGATTGCTCCCTGGAAAGACAAATCCTGAAGCTGAAGCTCAAGTACTTTGGCCACCTGATGAGAAGAGAGGACTCTTTAGAAAAGACCTTCATGCTGGGAAAGATGGAAGGCAAAAGGAGAAGGGGGCAGCAGAGGATGAGATGGTTAGACAGTGTCACCGAAGCAATGAACATGAAATTGGGTGAACTCCGGAAGCTAGTGGAAGACTGGGAGGACTGGCATGCTGTGGTCCAGGGGGTCGTGGAGAGTTGGACACGACTTAGCGACTGAACAGCAACAACAACAGAAGACTGATGGACCAGCCAGGCCCACATACTGCATAGAAAGGAAACCCCACAGAACCTAATAATGTGAGCCGAAATCGGATGAAGACAATTGGCATCAGAAGAGGCATGGAAGGGAGGTAAGAGAGCAGAGGTATCATGGTGAATTTTGAAGTGTGGGAACTGGTTACAACACACCCACTGCCACACCCTGCTTAAACTACCACACACACAGAAAATCAACGTTGGATTTGTTCATTGTTTTCAGGGTTGGTTGGTCCATTTTTTTAGTAGGTGTGTTGTGTTAGACGTTGACTCTGCATTCACTCCCAAGTCAATATGCATAGTTTTGTATCTGTGGCCCAACATAGCCTGGATATCAACATAGGGCCCTAGGCAAATTTCTCAGCTGGCCTCCTGTTGAGACTTACTTCTCAGTTCAAGTCCTAAAAAAAAATGTTTCAAAGCACTGAGATGTTGGACTCCTTGTAGTTGTCAGTAGGTGAGACACAACTGTGTCTTTGTTCAACACCTTCAGCTAACACTCAAGTTTCTGTGTGTTCTTGCTTTGAATAATGCACATGTACACAGATATTATGAGCAATGTAAACTTGCCAGTGATAATTTTGGCTGCGGGCCACACACAGAGAACAACAGGAACTCTCAGAATGTAAGTGAGCTCTGACGTTCCAATTAAGGTTCAGATTCCAGGATCGATTCCTTAATTTAGATGTTCTCCTCCAAGGCTACAAAATGTATTTCCACCGAAACATTTTTTTCAAGGCAAAGGCTGATCTGATGGGAGTCTTGTGTTTTGGTTTTGTTCCAAGGACATAAAGCCACAGTGTAGGCCAACCCTATTCTGTAGGCCAACCCTATATGTGTGGTAAGGTCCTTGTGAATCACAGAATGTTAGAGTTGAGGACGAGCCACGCAAGCAAGTTAGTGGTCAAAGAAGGGCCCCCCAATAATCTGTTGCCTGAGGCACCGATCTCAACAGGCCTCAATGAAGGGCTGGCCTTGTCCTCCTCTCTTCTTCTTCTGCTTCTCTTCCTTTTAAAATCCATGCCATATGAATCAGATAAGAAGCTGAGGGCAAGAAGCAGGCATTTTAACATTTTTAAAATGAATCGTGTTGAGATAATGCATCTGGAGGAACAAGGAAACATTTGTATTGATTGCAGCACGGCCATTTGTTTAGGTGCAATCAGCCTTAAGCCTCAGATTTAAGATAAGTGGTGTTGGCACAGGGGGAGACAGTAAACAGAGACATATCTGTGCCACCGGCTCTAATTAAGAACGACGACAGGTGGCGCTTTTCGTTGTACAAATCGAGATGCCGGATGGCGTTGTAGCATTTTGGTCGGACCCACCTTGTGTTGGAGTTCTTGAACCCGGCTCCTTGGCCGCTGTGCCCTGGGGTGTCCATCAGTCCGTAGCCTTGGGCAAGCAGTTCAACAGCTTTTAATGAGATGGCATGGCTTGTTTTTCCATCTGGCGCCACTGGAGAAGCACCTGTCATGATCAGGCAGGGCTGGGCATGTTTGCCTTAGAGCTTTAGGGGAAAGAATGCATTTGCCCTGGGGGCCTTTAACTTGTCCCTTCTCCTGTGCACAGGTTACAAAGAACTGCAAGTCCAAGCCTTGTTTTGCAGGTTTCAGAGGCATCTAGCTGGACCAGGAGCAGTGGTGTCATCTACTCTCGCGGAGACGGAACGCTGGGCGGGATTTACGTTTGATTGGCTGCCTGCCCGTTCGCTTACGCTGTCCTTCCTGCTCGCCCAGGCACCCAGCGCGCCCCCCGTCCCCCCCCCGTGTCCATCACAGAGCTGGGCGAGCAGCGGTGGGGCACGGCGACCGAGGGCAGCCCGCGTGGTGGGGGAAGGCGGCGGAACCACACGGACCGGGCTGACAATCAAACATATGTCCCGCCCAGCGTTCCATCTCCGCGAGAGTAGATGACACCACTGACCAGGAGCATAGCTAAAGAAGTGCAGGGGGGTGTAATTCCATCGGGTAACAAGCTTTAGGGGGGCAACAGTCTGAGCTTGACACTAGTGGCCCAAATTGTGAAAACCCTGGTATGTATGAATACCACCATCGTGTTCTATATCATTGGAAAGGTAATTCAATGCAGAAGGCAATGCAACAAACCAGAGTGTGGTATCTTTGCTTTAACAAACGTTATGGCTAAAAAGCAGAGAAAAATGAAAATACAAGGGTGACGTCACTTCCTGTTGTGATGTCACTTCTGGGGCAACGTTTTGCCCGCTGCCCTGGGCTATAATTTCATTAGCTACACCCCTGAGCTGGGCTCTTTTGGAACAGAAATCTGACCATCTAGCAAGCTTTCTTGAATGGAAGTGGTCATCCCGGGCCTTCTGCAGCTTGCAGGCAAATTGGGTGGCGTGTAATGAGTTCTAGAGAGCTGTTGGCAGGACTCTTAATCCTCTTGCTATACATGGTTTACGTCAATAGTGGATTAAGGACCCATGACCAGTGGGATCCCGTTCCATCCCGTGTGAAACCAGCTGACAAATATTGACCCAATGGCTCAGCAAACGCTTCTGAGAAATGTTGGACTACTAGGTGTGGTTGTGTTGGTGGGCAAAGGGAGGATGGGGATGTTGCAGGGAGAAATGGGGCAGGTTGGGTGGAAAGGGGAAACAAGGCTGGGTTGTCAGAGGGGTGGAGATGTTCAAGGAAGAACTGCATTTTTCTCCAAACTCTATGTACAAACCAAATGGTAAGCATGAGGATGCTTGTTTGTCTTTAGTGGGACATCCACTAAAATTGAGTGTGGGGAGAGTTCGGACGGATGAAAGGAAATTTTTTTTTTTAACCCAGCGGGTAATTAATCTGTGGAACTCCTTGCCACAGGAGGTGGTGATGGCATCTGGCCTAGGTGCCTTTAAAAGGGGATTGGACAGATTTCTGGAGGAAAAGTCCATTGTCAGCTGTAGGCCATAATGGGTGGTGCAACATCCTTACATTAGTAGTAGGCTCCCTCAGAATGCTAGGTGCAAGGGAGTGGCAACAGGATGCAGGCATCTTGTGGTCTTGAGTGCTCCCTGCGGCACCTGGTGGGCCACTGAGAGATACAGGAAGCTGGACTAGATGGACCCTTGACCTGATCCAGTGGGCACCCTCCCCACAGACAGGATAGCAAATTCTGTTTTATTTACCTCATGTTTACCTCATAATTTTACCTCAGAAATTTACCTCAGAATGCCAAATACAAGGGAGTAGCAACAGGTTGCAGGCATCTTGTTGTCTGGTGTGCTCCCTGAGGCACCTGGTGGGCCACTGAGAGATACAGGAAGTTGGACTAGATGGGCCCTTGGCCTGATCCAGCAGGGCTCTTCTTCTGTTCTCCTGTTCTGAATAGCACCCCCACTCTGGCTATGCATCTGAACTCCATTGATCAGAGCATGTCTTACTTCCGTGTAAAAAAAAAAAGCCCAAGTTGAAGCGGTTCAAGGGGTTGCAGCAGTTCCGTTCCTTTCCTTTGGATGACGTCCCAGGTTGATTCTAGAAGGTGTCACTCTCTCACCTCCTAATCCCTGTGTCCACACAAGAAACCAAACTGATGCCCCATTAGCTAATCCAAACTTCTTCGTCTCAGCACACTTCCATGGCGGGGAGAAATGTACCTTTGTGCTGACCCGGAACCCAGCTGTGGGTCCCTCCTTCAGGAAGCGATGACTCATCCTGCCCTACACACGCAGCTGTAGATGCCACCATCCCATGTTGGGGACTCCCTGCTATATAAACATGGCTGGCTCAGACGCTGAGACTGGCAGGTGCTCCCGGCAGGTAGGTGCGATCTCTCTTCCTTGTAATGGCTTCTGAGGGCACAAGCCCAACCTGGAATTAAGCCGGCACAGTTAGGCCAGCAAAGTTTGGACCACTCCCTTTACCATACCAAGGGCCATGGTAAAGCACGTTTGGACCACTCTCGGAGTCAGGGAGGATGGTACACATCTGTATGCTGGCCTCTCTGACTCCAAGAGTGGTCCAAACATACTTGACGGTGTCCCTTGTGCCGGCCAAACTTTTCTTTATTTACTTCATATTTACCTCAGAATTTTATCTCAGAAATTTACCTCAGAATGCCAGATATAAGGGAGTGGCGTTTGGACCACTCTCAGAGTCAGGGAATATGGCACATGTCTGTGTGCTGGCCAATCTGACTCTGAGAGTGGTCCAAACATACTTGATGTCGGCCCAGCTGTGCCAGTCTAACTCCAGGTTAGGATTGCACCATGAGATGGACATGAAGGATGATGGAATGCAGTGTTCTACCTTTCTGTCTCTTCTTGCATCCCCCAAAGGCATTCCTAGAGGAGGGGCCAAAAGGTTAAGTTCTGCAGCAGCCTGAATTCCTATGTAGCCCCCAATGGCCTCTGTGGAGAGGGGTGGGGGAGCAACCCCATTCCCTCATGCATGTATGATTGCTTCCACCTCCAGATTGATAGGGCAAGGGCATGGGGGCGTTCTGTGATAGTAGGGGGTTGGCAGAGAGGGGAGGGAAGTCTCGGAGCTCAGACGCAGGGAAGAGCATTGGCGGTTTTGCACATTCGTTCATGTGGGGAGGGGTTTCTTCATCCCTAGCCAAACCTTGGAAAGGTTCAGTGCCTTCTCTGTTGGTAGAGGTGGGAGAAAATGGGCTCTCTCTCTCTCTCTCTCTCTCTTTCTCTCTCTCTCTCTCTCTCTCTCTTTGTGTGTGTGTGTGTGTGTGTGTGTGTGTGTGTGTGTGTGTGTGTGTATTTTCCAGTGTTTTCCAGTGGCAGTTCGGAAAACATAATTAGGACTTGATGTGAAGGTGGACCACCACTGTCCAGTGGCGTTTCTATAGGGATGGCAAAGCTCTAAGTTTTGCAAGAAGCCTTACCTTGCAGCGGAAATCACTCCTCTCCTGCACCGTTTTAGCCAATCCTCACAGGGAACAGCAACATCTTGGCGTTGCTTACTGGCTACAGCAGCAAGGGAGAGGAGGGATTTACATGACAAGGTAAGGCTTCCTGCAACACTTAGAGCTTTACCATCCCTGTAGAAACGCCTCTGCCACTGTCCTAGAGCTATGATCTCCAGCCTCATTCATCTTCATTCATCATTCATCATTCATCTTCCTTCCTTTCATTCATTCAACTTCATTCATCTTCCTTTCTTTGCAGTCATGGGGGCCAGGATGCTGCTTCCAATCGCCATCGGGCTGGCCCTGCTGGGTGGTAAGTAGGACATCAGTGGTGGTCTCAGCTCTGAAGACACACTGGCAGAGTGACATCTGGGGATGGGGAACCAAGAATTCAGCTGTGTGCCAAGAGAAGAGTGAGCAGTGGGCCGGTCATCCTGCAGTTGGGGAGCCGCCGGTCTTTAAGAAAACAGATGCTAGTGCCTCGACTGAGATGGGCTATGATTTGGAATGGATGTCGGGATAGTTGGCATTTTATGCACATGGTTCTGGGCTGCGGGATGCTGGGTTAACATTGAGGATGCTGGGTTAACATCCAGCTTTATGGAATTCAAGTGTGGGGGTGGTGTGACTCAACAGTCCTGCATACAGGCACCTCCGGCCCATACTCAGGGGGTTCCTTTCCATACTCCCCCAGCATGGATAAAGGGGAAACCTATATAAATAGCAACCCACACACACTCTCCCCTACACCCATTACTTCGTTTTTCTTTAGCTACAAGGATGGGACCAGCTGAATGTTACCAGGAAGCAGAAAGCTTCCTGCTTCCTGCTAACATTCTAGTTGTGTCCCTCTAGCACGCAGGCTGCCTGCCTGCATGTTCTTCAGAGTGCAGTCCTAACCTGGAGTTAGATAGGCCAGCAAAGTTTGGCCGGCAAAAGAGGTGTTTTCAAACACCTCTACTTATAACGGAAGACGTTTTCCCATGCCTGAATTAACGCGCGCGCACACCTATATGTGGCACTGATTTCTTGCCTCTTCCGCTCATTCCAGGCCTCCAGGCCGTAAGCCCCCTTGGCCGGGAGTTCATCACAGCCTTCATGCAAAACTACAAGCTGGACTACTCTCAGGGTCAGTTCCAGCTCTTTGTCACCAGCTATGCGCCCTCCACCAGTTTCACGGTCTCCATCTACAAATCCCGGTTCCGACGGGCCTTCCTCCTTGCCCAGAGTCAGACTGTGTCAGTGAAGATCCCGGCTTTTGTGGAGATGGGCGGCACGGCCAAGTCCTGCTACACCGTCCTGGTGCAAGCCAACCAGGACGTCACCATGTTGGCCCTCAACTCCAAGGACAGGTCGACGGACACCACCATTGTCTACCCTGCCCAGAGTCTTGGCACAGAGTACTATGTCCTGACTCCAGCTGGAGAAGCCCCCGAGACATACAAGGAGTTCTCCATCATCGCTTGGCGTGACCGTGCTGCAGTGGAGGTCCACCTCATGGGCAGCGTGAGGTTCCAGGAGCGCATCTACCCAGCAGGCAGCAAGCTGAGCATCTCCCTTTCACCCTTCGAAGCCATCCAAATCCAGAGCCGTCAAGATCTCTCCGGCACGCGCATCCGATCGGCGCAACCAGTGGCGGTGCTGAGTGGGCACAGCTGTGCCTACAAGAACTCGAAGTGCAACCATGTGGTGGAACAGCTGTTGCCGGTCTCCAGCTGGGGCCAGACCTTCTTCGTCCTCCCACTCTCCTTCCAGAAGAAGTATGACCTCGCATATATCGTCGCCTCCCAGACCACCCTCCTCAACTGCATCTCTGGTGGGACCCATAAGAGCTACAACCTCAAAGCCGGGCAGGTGTTGCAGTTGGAGGTCACCCAGCCATCCCCCATCTACATCACGTCCAACGTCGGCATCCAGGTCTTCTTCTTCTGCACCGGTGGTGTCCGCAATGGTGTGACCTTTGACCCCTTCTTCCTGAGTGTCCCAGACGTGTCCAGTTATTGCTCCTCCTACACGCTCAGAGCCCAGGTGGGCTTTGAGAATTACGCGCTCATCGTCACCAAGACGGCTGCTGCTGCTGGCATCGTCCTGGACAGGCGCTCATTGGGCAGAGTCTCCTGGACGCAGATTCCGGGAACTGAGTACTCCTGGAGCGAGTACAGCTTGGGGAAAAGAGACAGTGACCATTCCATGGAGCACCCCAATGTCCCCTTTGGCCTGCTGAGCTTTGGCATTGCCTATGAGGATGGCTATGGCACGGCTGCATTGTGCCGAAGAGGTGAGTAATGGGTCATCAGCGTAGATGAAGACAAGCGGGCATTATGGTAGAGAGAGTGTTGGGCGCAGACTGGGAAAACCTGGATATGAATCATGACCTTGGGCTAATCATTGGGCTAATCATTGTCTTTCAGCCTAAACTACCTCTATGCATTGGTGTGAAGACACAATTAATAATTAATAATTATCAATTAATTATAATTAATAATTAATTGATAATTAATTAGTTATAATCAGTGGTGTCATTCAAATGATTTAGGAACAGGAACTCACTTTGGATTGGCACTTGTCGGGAACCCGGAACCAGCCACGGAGCCCGTTAGGATCTGGAACGCCCGTTCTGGTCCGTTCCCCCTGAATGACATCACTGCCTTCGCCCCCCTAGGAATCCGGAGTCGCTCCCTTTAACCCTCTGAGTGCCGGCCAACCAAGAAGAAACGCTCTTTGCAGAGGAATTGGGAGGGGGGAGGAGGGAGAGTGAAGTAGGCGGAGTCAGCCCTAATTTTAACTAGTGGAATTGAGTTCCCTCAAGTTCCCCCTGCATGACATCACTGGTTATAATTAATAATAATTAATTGTGCTCAGTTCCACCAACTATTTGCTTTTTCTCCCTAGCCTCTCAACCAGCCCCTAAGCCTTCCTGCAGCTCCATCCAGTGCCGAAAGAAGGAGACTTGCCAGATGAAGAATGGCCAACCGGTGTGTGTGGCCCAGTCGAGGGCCACCTGCTGGGCCCTGGGCGACCCCCATTACCAGACTTTTGACAAGCGGAACTACAACTTCATGGGCACCTGCACCTACACCCTGGCCAAGACCTGCGGCCCAGACATGACCCTCCCGGCATTCCATGTCACCGCCAAAAATGAGAACCGGGCCAGGCAGAGTGTGTCCTATGTGGGCATGGTGACGGTCCAAGTCTATGGGCAGAACATAAGTGTGGCCCGAAATGAGTACGGCTTCATCAGGGTAAGGATGGTGTTCCTCTCCCTGGGTAGTCGCACAAACCTCTGCCTGGTGTGGGCATGCAGAATGGATGATCTACCAAAGCAAACCCAGCCTGCCCAGTGCGCACAGCCAACCTCCTTTTCCCTTCCCATTTTTGCAGTTCCAAACAGGCAGTTTACTAAGAGCACAATCCTAACCTGGAGTTAGGTCAGCACAGTTAGGCCGGCACAGTTAGGCCAGCACAAAGGACACCGTAAAGTATGTTTGAACCACTCTCGGAGTCAGAGAGGCCAGCACGCAGACGTGTGCCATCCTCTCAGACTCTGAGGGTGCAATCCTAAACTGAGTTAGGCCGGCATTATCTAAACTAGCACGAGGGCCACCATAAAATATGTTTGGAACACGCTTGGAGTCAGAGAGGCCAGCACACAGACGTGAGCCTTCCTTCCTGACTCTGAGAGTAGTCCAAACACACTTTATGGTGGCCCTTGTTGTTGTTGTTGTTGTTGTTATTGTTGTTGTTGTTCAGTCGCTAAGTCGTGCCCTACTCTTCGCGACCCCCTGGACCACAGCACACCAGGCCTCCCTGTCCTCCACTAGCTTCCGGAGTTCACCCAATTTCATGTTCATTGCTTCAGTGACACTATCTCGAAGGCAGATTCCAGGCCACACCTATACACCTTAGATACTATATTTGCGGATCTGGGGAGATTGAGGAGGTGGTGCATTATATTCTTTTTTGCCATTTCTATCATTCTCCCAGGCAGAGATTTTTAGGTCATATTTTGGCTTCCACTCAATTGGAAAATCCTTTTTTGATTGTGTGCTATCTTCTTTCTGATATTGATCCTCATGTTACTTATATGACCTCTTTGTATGCTAGGGCTGCTAAGGTTATTCGTTACAATTTTGTAAATTCTGGTACTGTAGTTCTTGAATTCTAAATATGGCGGGGGGCCTTCTGATCGAGGCACTGGTTTTATAAGGCCTGTAGTTTGATGTTTTGATGTATTAGCATTTTTTCTGCTGTTTTAGAAGTTATTGTTTGTTATTTACCTTTTAATTGTTTTGTAATTGTCATGGCTTTTAGCCTTAGTTTATGCCAGCCTAACTCCAGTTATGCCTAACTCCTTAGTTATGGCTTAGTTTATGCCAGCCTAACTCCAGTTTAGGATTGCACTCTGAGAGTGGACCAAATGCACTTTATGGTGGCCCTCGTGCTGGCCAAACTTTTCTGGCCTAACTGTGGCGGCCTAACTCCAAGTTAGGATTGCGCCTCGAGTCTCTGCTAGGCTGCTAGGCATGGTGGATAAGCTGTGGTTGTCTTGGCAGGTCAGGCTAGACCTTGACAAGAGTGCTTGCAGGAGGAGGGTGAGCTCTAGAGAGCCACGTCTGAATGGCATCTGTGCTGCGTCTTTAACCCTAACACTTGTTATCGCCAGGTGAACAACCAGCGCTCCCAGCTCCCCAGCTCCTTGAAGGACGGGAAATTGTGGCTCTACCAGAGTGGGAATTCTGTCTTTCTGGAGACGGACTTCTCCCTGACGGTGTCGTATGATTGGAGGAGCCACGTGGAGGTGAAGGTCTCGAGCAGCTTCTCGGAGAACGTTTGCGGTCTGTGCGGCAACTACAACGGCGACCCTGCCGATGACTTCGCCACGCCAAGTGGCGCCTTGGCCCCCAGCCCCGTGGAGCTCGGGCAGAGCTGGAAGGTGAAAGATGGCGACCTGTTCTGCTGGGATGACTGTCATGGAGACTGCAAAGAGATCGCACTAGAGGTGCTCGTCCGGTACAAGTTGGTGCCTTTCTGCGGCTGGATCAGCAAGAAGGAGGAGGGTCCGTTCAGCCGGTGCCATGCCGCCGTGGATCCAGAGATCTTTGTGGACAACTGTGCCTATGACCTCTATACCTATGAGGGCCACAGGGAGATGCTCTGCCAAGCCTTGACGAGCTACGCGGATGCCTGCCAGAGAGAAGGAGTCGTCTTATCCGACTGGAGGAAACTCACAGGCTGCCGTGAGTAGAACAAACGGCTTATGAGATACCATCCCTGCTGCTCACCATTGTCTCGCCTTCTTTGCTGTTTAACTGCTCTGCTTGATTATAAGGTTTCTACTCCTTGCACCCATTACCTTCTGTTTCCTTCATTGCCAGAATGCAAGAAGCAGGCAGGCAGCCTACATGGTAGATGGGCACAATCGGAACTTTTGTCTCCCTCTAGCATGCATAAGAACATAAGAAGATAAGAAGAGCCCTGCTGGATCAGGCCAAAGGCCCATCTAGTCCAGCTTCCTGTATCTCACAGCGGCCCACCAGGTGCCCCAGGGAGGCATGAAACAACAAGATCCTGTTGCATCCTGTTGCCACTCCCTTGTACCCGGTACCAGTAGCCAGTACTTGTACCCGGTACCACCTTTGTAAGGAGGTTGCACAATCCATCATGGCCTATAGCCCACGATGAACCTTTCCTCCAGAAATCCGTCCAAGCCCCTCTTAAAGGCATCAAGACCAGATGCCATCACCACCTCCTGTGGCAAAGAGTTCCACAGATTAACTACCCGCTGGGTCAAAAAGTACTTCCTTTTATCTGTTTTAACTCTCCCAACCCTCAGTTTTAGTGGATGCCCCCTGGTTCTGGTGTTTTGAGAGAGGGAAAAGAACATCCCTCTATCGACTCTATCCCTTCCATGCATAATTTTGTATGTCTGCTTGTTTCCTGCCTTCCTGTTCTAGTGTCCATAAAAGCATGAAAAGTGCCTACCTGGTAATGAGGAAAATGGAAAGCAGTGGCAAGGGGGAGGGGTGACATGAACCACGACAGTGCCGCAGTGACCCTCTTGTTCCTTTGCTTCCAGCTCTGCCCTGCCCTGAGAACAGCCAGTACCAAATCTGTGGCTCTCCGTGTCCTGCCACCTGTAACGATCAAGCGGTCCCCCGCAATTGCTCCTCTGCCCGCTGTGTCGAGACCTGCCAGTGCAACGAGGGCTTCGTGTTGGACGCGGGGCGATGCATTCCCGAGAGCGCCTGCGGGTGCGTCTTTGAGGGCCGCCTGTTTGCACCCAACGCGCAGTTCTGGGGGGACAGCACCTGCACCAAACGCTGCACCTGCGACGCGCAGAGCAGGCAAGTGAAGTGCCAGCCGGCCAGCTGCAAGGCTGGGGAGCGGTGCGCGCTGGAGGACGGCATCCGGAACTGCTACCCGGCGGGGTACGCCACCTGTTCGGCCATCGGGTACTCTCACTACCACACCTTCGACGGCCAGAGTTTTAACTTCCAGGGGACTTGCCTCTACAAGTTTGCGGGCTTGAAGGAGAAGAGTCGGGACTTGGTCGACTTCCAGGTCTTGGTGCAGAACTCGCGCCAAGGTGGCTGGTCCAAGTCCCTCAACAAACTGGTCAAGGTGCAAGTGTACGGCTTGGAGATCACCGTCAGCTGGGCGTACGAGGGAAAAGTCATGGTGAGTCCAAGTCGGCATGCGTTTTGGGGGACACTGAGCTATGGCCCACGCACCTAATAGCCCCTGTGTGCATGTCAGAATACAAGTTCTCAGCCCAGCTTATACATGTGGATTAGGGTAGGGTTGTTTTTTTTAGTTCAGTGGTAAAGCTCATACCTTGTACATATGACAAAGGTGCCAGATCAATCCCTGCCATCCCCTGTTCAAGGCATAAGATTTTGTTTTTATTTAAGGAGGCGTTTAGCTGCTGACATGCTGGGCTGGCATTTTAACTTTCAATAGTGGGATCCATTGGGACCTGTTCATTTTTAAATGGTTTTATGCTATTGTTTCAATCTTGTGGGATGTGGTGGCACAGAGTGAGCTCCCGTCGCTTGTCCCAGCTCCAGCCAACCGAAAGCACCTAAATGCAAGTCGATAAATAGGGACCACTTTGGTGGGAAGGGAACGGCGTTCCGTGCGCTACGGCATAGAGTCATGCTGGCCACATGACCACGGAAGCTTGTCCTCGGACAAAATGCCGGCTCTACAGGCTTTGAAGGCGGGATAGAAATTCTAATTCTAATAATCTACTTCTACTTTGAGGCTGTAGAGAGCTGCTCTCCGGCTTCCCTAGACTGATGCTTAATGCCCTTAAAAAAGAAAAAAAAAGTATCCACATTGGATTTCCAAAGAAAAAAAATATTCAAAATGTGAAGATAAAAATGTGAAATGCTATTAGTCCATTTGATATAATAATGCAGTCAGATTTCAGGCAGGAGCATCCTAATTGGCTGTCTCTTATTCCCAGGTGAATGGCTTGCTGACCCACCTGCCCTACAGAATGGGCCTGGAGGAAATCTACATTTACCGCAAGGGCTGGAATACAGTGATCCAAACAGGTTTTGGCCTCACTGTCACCTTTGACTGGCAAAGCCATCTCACTGTCACCGTGCCCAAAACCTACCAGGGGGCTCTTGAGGGTCTCTGTGGCAACTTCAATGGAGACAACCAGGATGATGTAACTACTGGTGACGGGAACTCGGCAACTTTGGACCAGAGCTGGAAGGTAGCAGAGTCCCCAGGGTGTGGGGAAGCCGGCTTCAGGGAGTGTCCTGAGTTCACAAACATTGCCCAGCGCCAACGAGGCATCAGCGTGGAGTGTGGACTCCTGGTGGACAAGAGCGGCCCCTTTAGGGAGTGCCATGGCAAAATTGACCCCGAAGTGTTTTTCCTGGACTGCGTCTATGACTACTGCACGTTCGGTGGCCAGCAGGCAGTACTGGGGCATGTCGTGGCGGCTTATGCCTCGGCCTGTCAAGCCACTTGGGTGACCGTCTACATCTGGAGGATCCACATCTTCTGGAGTGAGTATGCATTTAGTTTGCTCCGCCATGCGGTGAGAAGCACATAGTCTACACTGTCGAGTCGAGAAACCTTTATTGGCACTACACAATAATACAGACAGTAACAGAAGAATAGGGGCGCACATTAAGAAAATCAGGAGGGGGAAGAAGCAGCTTGAGAAGGTAGGAGAATCAGAATTAGAAAAGGGATTTCCATTTAAGAATTGAAGCTAAAAATTCCACAACAGCGTTGGTAACGTCCTCTATATCATCACTCAGAAGGGCAGATACAATTTCATTAGGAGTACCGGATAGTGAGGACAATAGGAATTTCAAATGGTTATCATGGAGTGATTGAAAGGATGGACAGCGTAATAGAATATGGGCTATTATATCTGGTTCTTGAGCGCAAAAAGAACATAATCTGCAATCGTGAGGAGTACTGGAGAATCTACCGGAATGAACTGCAGAGGGAAATATGTTGAATCTTGCTAACATAAATGCTCTTCTTTTAATGTGATTAATCAAGTAGCTAAATATTTTAGTCTACACTGTCTAGGACATGTCTACACTGAGATTCTGAAAAGACACGAAAGTGTGTTTAGTTATACAGCCCCCCCCTTACAGTATCCGCTGGTCTTGTATCCGGGGTTTCACTTATCCGTGATTCACAAACCCTTTTCCATTCCAAAGCAGAGGGAAGCCAACTTTGTATACCGAAAGAGTCTTCCCATGCGCTGCACATGCTTCTGGTTTACTGCTTCGGTGCATCTGCCTTCAGCCAATAATCCCTAGGCTGCTGCTCTTGTGTATTTGAACTACTGCATGTCAAACACAGATAACATCTGCAAATAATGTGTACTCGGGAGTGATTTTCTGAGTCACAAAAACCAATGGAGGGATCCGTGTTCAATTTCCCACTTTGCAATTTTTTTTTTCAAAAGTGGGCAAGTATGAATTATGTGACCAGAAGGAACATACCAAACAAGCCACATGGAAGTGATGGAACATGCTTGTCCTTCTCCTCTCGTTTCAGAGCCAGGCTGTCCCCAAAACAGTCATTACGAACTCTGTGCAAGCGGGTGTCAGCAGACCTGTGGCAGCCTCTTCTCATCCCTTCCCTGCTCAGCGCAGTGCGCCGAAGGCTGCGCCTGTGACGAAGGCTTTGTGTGGAGTGGTGACCGCTGCGTCCCCATGTCTCAGTGTGGTTGTGTGCACCAGGAACAGTACTACTCTGCTGGCGAAACCTTTTACCCAGCACACAAGTGCAATGTGGAATGCACGTGCCAATCTGGTGGGACTGTTACCTGCAAGGAAGTCTCCTGTGGCCCAAACGAGGAGTGCAGGGTGGTGGGAGGCATTCGGAAATGCCACCCAGTTGGTTCGGCCACTTGCTCTGCTTCTGGTGACCCTCATTACATCTCCTTCGATGGAGTCCACTTCAACTTTCAGGGCACCTGCACCTACATCCTTGCCAAGACCTCCATCGCCGACAAGGAGCACCTGGTTCCATTTACCGTCACGGAGGAGAATGAGGCCTGGGGAAATGGCAAAGTCTCTGTCGTCAAGATGGTCTCTGTGGAGGTCTATGGCACCAAGCTGACCTTGGTGCAGAACAAACAGGGGCTGGTCAAGGTAGGTGAGGAATCAGAGTTGCCCAGCCCAACATTTGAAAAAGGGACATTCAAAATCATTCTTGGGGCTCCTGCCTTGAAAGGAGAAATTCAAGGGAAGCCGGACAAAGTTCTGTAAGACGTGCCGGATGTCTCAGGGGGTTTCTGCACACCCCCAAAGTTGGTTGGGTTGGCACTCAGTGGCGCCACAGCAAACTTCATGGGGCATCCCTGGGATGTCCTCATAGAGTGTCCCTATGGTATGCAAGGAGATTACGGTTGGACATCAGAAAGAACTTCTTGACAATTAGGGCGGTTCAACCGTGGAACAGATTGCCGAGGGAGGTGGTAGATCCTCACTGGAGACCTTCAAGCAGAGGCTCGACAGGCATCTGCTGGAGATGCTCGAGGAGGATTTCCTGCAACAGGCAGGGGGTTGGACGAGATGACCTTGTGGGTCCCTTCAAACACTATGATTCTGTGTTTCTATGAACATACCAACATTCATACCCTACATTCCCTCCTCTTCCTGCAGGTGAATGGAGTATTCCAATCCCTCCCTATTGCTCTTTTTGATGGGCATCTCAGAGCCTATCAGCATGGAAATAAGGTCTTGGTGGAAACGGACTTTGGCCTTCTTGTGAGCTACGACCTGGTTTATCGTGTGAGGGTCACCGTCCCAGGCAGCTACCGAAAGCAGATGTGTGGCCTCTGTGGGAATTACAACGGGCAGAAGGACGACGAGTTCCTGCTTCCCAATGGCAAGGTGGCTTCAGATGTAGCCGCGTTTGGGTCTGCCTGGAAGGTCCCCGTTCCTGGAGCGGCCGGAGTTTGCTCAGACGGATGCTCTGGAAACAACTGCCCGGTCTGTGAGCAAAGGAAGAAGGACATTTTCCAACAGCGCAACTACTGTGGGATCCTCACTGCCGCCGATGGTCCCTTCAGGGCTTGCCATGGCAAGGTGGACCCCGATGAGTATTTCAGTGACTGCATCTATGACCTGTGCTTGGGCAATGGGGACAGTGAGGCTTTGTGCCAGAGCATTCAGAGCTATGTGTCTGCCTGCCAAGAGGCTGGCGTCTCGGTCCAGCCCTGGAGGAGTCCGTCCTTCTGCCGTAAGTACTCTGATGCTGAATGATTTTTATTTCTAATTGTCGGCACAATCCTTAACTGGAGTTAGGCCGGCATAAACTAAGCCAGCAAAGTTTGGCCAGCACAAGGGACACTGTCAAGTATGTTTGGACCACTCTCGGAGTCAGAGAAGCCAGCACACAGACGTGCGCCCTCCTCCCTCACTCCGAGAGTGGTCCAAATGCCACTCCCTTGTATCTGGCATTCTGAGGTAAATTTCTGAGGTAAATATGAGGTAAATAAAGCTAAGTCTGGCCAGCACAAGGGGCACCATAAAGAATGTTTGGACCACTCTCGGAGTCAGACAGGCCAGCACACAGACATGCGCCATCCTCCCTGACTTTGAGAGTGGTCCAAACATGCTTTGTGGTGGCCCTTGTGGTGGCCAAACTTTGCTGGTTTAGTTTATGCCGGCCTAACTCCAGTTTAGGATTGCGCTCCGTGTGTGTTTGTGTGCAAGCCTCACAGGGTGTCCCTGGGATGTCCTAATGTTCTATGGGATGTCCCTGGCAACCTCTTCTTACTGCCACTTCTGGGCGCCACCTTCTTGGAACATATGAGATTTCGCACAATTCATGATGGCGGCAACCAGGAGAGATGGGCAGTGGTGCCACTGCAACAAGACTAAGGGTGCCGTCCTAATCGGGAGTTAGGCCGTCACAGTTTGGCCGTCACAAGGGACACCATAAAGCACGTTTGGCCCATTCTCAGAATCATGGAGGCCAGCACATAGATGTGCACCATCCTCCCTGATGGATGTGCGCTATCCTCCCACGTAAGCATGTGTAGAATTGCAGGTGAGGTATCTGTTTCGTCCCTTTTTAAAAACACACATTCTCCCTCTGCTATAGCTCTGACTTGCCCACCCAACAGCCACTACGAAGTCTGTGCCGATTTCTGCTCCACCGACTGTGCCGGGATCACGGACTCGAGGATTTGCCCTGAGACTTGCTCCGAAGGTTGCCAGTGCGACGATGGGTTTTTCTTTGACGGCCTTGCCTGCGTCACTGTGGAGGAATGTGGATGCTCTGGGAATGGAAGCTATTACAAGGTGCTGCCCCCTAGAGGAGATAGCAACACTGTCCCTGGTGCTGTCTTGCCAGGCAGATACATTGGCTTCCTCGTATCTGAGCTTGCAAAATTTCAAGTTATACAGATTATTTTTCGTTTACTGCCCAGAAGATTATTGGTTGTACCCTTCCTTCCTTGGAGGAGCTTTATAGCTCAGAGTGTCTGAAGAAGACTTTCAAAATTCTGAAAGACCCATCACATCCTGGTCGTCAGTTTTTTGAATTATTGCCATCAGGTAGAAGATATAGGGCGATAAGAACTAAAACAAATTAGATTAAAAAACAGCTTCGATCCTAGTGCAGGGTCTAGATTAAATGCGGTGGTATAGTGATATGTTGAGTAGAGTTTTAAGCAAAGTAGTGACTGTATGTGATGTTCTGATTTTGTTGTACTGATGTTTTGTTTGGTCTTTGTTTTTACCATACAAAAGCACCTAATTTCGTTGTACATGTGTAAACGTGTGCAATGACAAATAAATTTCTATATTTCTTTTTTTGAAGATAATTTTATTATTTTTCCCACTATATAGATATGGGTAAAGGATAGATGGTTATACATAGAATAAGGAAAGACAAACGAATATACAATTTCTGTATTTACATATGAGTCACATCTACTGAGTTCTCTTCCCAGATCTGAAAGAGAAAGAAACAATATAATGGGTAGAGAGTAAAAGGCTTGGGAATCAGTATTTGGGGCTTCTGTTCCTAATCTGACCTCCATGTAACTGAGGGCACAATCCTAACCTGGTGTTAGTCCAGCGCAGTTAGTCCAGCAAAGTTTGGCCGGCACAAGGGACACCGTAAAGAACGTTTGGACCACTCTCGGAGTCAAGGAGGATGGCGCACATCTGTGTGCTGACCTCTCTGACTCCGAGAGTGGTCCAAACATACTTGACGGTGTCCCTTGTGCCGGCCAAACTTTCCTGGCTTAACTGTGCCAGCCTAACTCCAGGTTAGGATTGTGCCCTGAAATGTGTTTGGCAGTAAAAAAAAAAAATGCATTGGTGGTTATTCATGCAATGGTTGTGCTTTCTCTTGGCAATTGCCCACACAGCCCAATGAGAAGGTCCTTCTGAACAACTGCCAGCAAATCTGCAGCTGTACCCTCGGCCGGGGAGTCACCTGCGAATCCCACACCTGCGCCAGTGATGAGGAGTGCAAGGTCCAAGATGGGATCATGGGCTGCATCAATAAAGGTGAAGGACCATCGCTGATGGAAGGAGTCTTCAGAGGGCACTCGGGGGTTTCAGTTTAGTTGGGACCTTTAGGTGGTTTTGCAGCACAGATTTAGCCTGGGGATGGGCAATAGATTGGTTGATGTACCTATGCATCCCCCAATAGTTGTGAATGCGCGGCAATCCTCCTTGGCGGGAAAGATCTGAGTCAGCCATATTGTTACGCCCATGGCTTCAAGAAAATGATGTCATGTCCCCTCCTGTTATCTTACCTTCATGGCTAGAGTACATCAGCCAGGAAGGAGACAGCCAGAATGCTAACAGGAAGCAGGAAGCTGTCTGCTTCCTGTTTGCCTTCTGGCTGCCTCACCCCTCTAGCATTCCGGCTGACTGCTTCTCACTTTCCGGCTCTAATGTTCTGCAATGGGAAGGGCTGCAAAGGGAGAGTGCAGTAAAGGAAGTCAGCCAAGTAATGAGTGCGAAGTAGGTGGAGAGCCACAGTGAAACTGCGGATAAGGTATTTGCGGATAAGGTATTTGCGGATATGGAGGGGTGCCTGTACTTTACCGAGACTCCCGTATGGTTGTGCCAAACTAATTGCAATTTTTTTTCAGATCCTTGCAAAACTCTCAAGTGCCGGACCAAGGAAACGTGCAAGGTGGAGGATGGCCGAGCCAAGTGTGTCCCCGACTACAACGAGACCTGCTGGGGCTGGGGAGATCCACACTACCACACCTTCGACGGCTGGGACTTTGATTTCCAGGGCACCTGCACGTACACCATTGTCAAGTACTGTGGCGATGACCCTACGCTGGTGCCGTTCAGAGTGGACGAGAAGAACGACAACCGGGGTAGCCAGGCCATTTCCTTTGTGAGAATGACGACCATCTACGTGTACGGGCACAACATCTCCATCCATCGGAGGGAAGTTGGCAAAATCCGGGTGAGTCCCGAAATAGCATTGATGTAGCCAAGTATCAGAACATGATACTGAAGAGGAGGAAAGGAGCTTGGGGAAAGTGATAAATCTTGCAAGTTTTACAGCACAATCCTAACCTGGAGTTAGGCCAGCACAGTTAGGCCAGCAAAGCTTGGTTGGCTCAAGGGCTACTATAAAGTGCATATGGACCACTCTCAGAGTCAGGGAGGATGGTGCACGTCTGTGTGCTGTCCTCTCTGACTCCAAGAGTGGTCCAAACATACTTGACGGTGTCCCTTGTGCCGGCCGAACATTGCTGGCCTAACTTGTGCCGGCCTAACTCCAAGTTAGGATTGCACTCTTAATATGAAACACATGTCAAAGTTGAAGCAAGAGGCAGATTTAAAATGCAGCATTTTGGCCAAAACAGAATGGCAAAATGCTGCTTGGGAGTAGATTGCCGCTATGGGGTAGGGCAAATCTCTGGACCTTGTCTGGACAAGCTAAGATACTGTTGCAAAAGAAGACAGATATATGATTCTGTCCCATGTTTCCAGCTGAATGGGGTCATCACAAGCCTGCCTGTGACTCTGGAGGATGGAAAGTTGTGGCTTTATCAGAGTGGCTTAAAAGCTGTGCTGGAAACCGACTTTCAGCTGGTCGTCTCTTTTGATTGGACGTGGCTGGTGGAGATCACCTTGCCCAGCAGCTACTATGGCGCCACCTGTGGCTTATGTGGGAATTTCAACCAAAACCCAGATGACGACATGGTGACGCCCAGAGGCAACAAGGCCAGTTCTGTGGTGGAGTGGGCTGGCAGTTGGAGAGTGAAGGACCGCGACCCTTTCTGCTGGGACTTCTGCCAGGGGAACTGCCCGACTTGTGAGGAGAGCCAGCGCCAACTCTTTGAGAGTGAGGAATTTTGTGGGCTCCTCACCAAGCTGGACGGCGGACCCTTCCACAAGTGTCACCACAAGATCAGCCCCGATGACTTCTTTGATAGCTGCATCTACGATGTCTGTCTCAACGGCGGGGCCAAGAACATCTTGTGCCAGGCCCTGGGTGCCTACGCTTCCAGCTGCCACAAGGAGGGGGTGGTCGTTGGCGACTGGAGAGTGCAGAGTGGTTGTGGTGAGTACAAAGTGACAAGGCGGGGTCAGTGGTGGGATTCAAATAAATTAACAACCGGGTCTGCAGAATAGGTGAGAACTGGATGAATTTCACCACTGGGTGGGATCAAGGATATATGAGCCAGGGTTGCTGTTGTTGTCGTTTTAATAACTTGACCCTTATAGTGAAAAACCAACAAAAATCAAATGTGTGCTTATATTTAGTACTTTATTATAGTGCACTGCCCTTTCTCCAAGGAGTTCAGAACACCTAGAGTGCAATCCTAACCTGGAGTTAGGCCGGCACAGTTAGGCCAGTTACAGTCCATAGAGTTAGGCCAGCAAAGTTCGGCTTCCACAAGGGACACCGTCAAGTATGTTTGGACCACTCTCTGAGTCAGAGAGGCCGGCACACAGACGTGCGCCATTCTCCCTGACTCTGAGAGTAGTCCAAACACCACTCCCTTGTATCTGGCATTCTGAGGTAAAATTCTGAGGTAAATATGAGGTAAATAAAGCAAAGTTCGGCTGCCACAAGGGACACCGTCAAGTATGTTTGGACCACTCTTGGTGTCAGAGAGGCCAGCACACAAATGTGCACCACCCTCCCTGACTCCGAGAGTGGTCCAAACGTGCTTTATGGTGGCCCTTGTGCCAGCCAAACTTTGCTGGCCTAACTGTGCCGGCCTAACTCCTGGTTGCGCCCTTAGATGGAGTAGTAGAATGGCATCAGGCTTGATTCCGTTTGAACAGACAATGGCAGACAGTATAACAGGGCTCAACAACACTGTTGAGCTGATCACATAGGATATGGCTGGCCAAACTCACTTAGGGCGCAATCCTAACCAACTTTCCAGCACTGACCTAGCCGTGCCAATGGGGCATGTGCTGCATCCTGCAGTGGAGCAGGAGTCACGGAGGTCTCCTCAAGTAAGGGAATGTTTGTTCCCTTACTTTGGAGCTGCATTGCCCTTCCTTGGTTCAGATTGCCCCCTAAGCAGTGATGTCATTCAGGGGGAACGGACCAGAACGGGCATTCCGGATCCTAACGGGCTCTGTGGCTGGTTCCGGGTTCCCGACAAGTGCCAATCAAAAGTGAGTTCCTGTTCCTAAATCATTTGAATGACACCACTGCCCCTAAGTAACACTCTTGTGTGTTGCCTGGGTACCTGATTTCTTTGCCTTCCACAATTTCCCTGCTATTCTTCCAGCTCTGCCATGCTCAGAGAACAGCCACTACGAGGCCTGTGGAAATGCCTGTCCTGCCAGCTGCTCTGACCGCTCGGCCCCTGTCGCCTGCAGCAAGCCCTGCGTGGAAACCTGCCAATGCGACGAAGGCTACGTGCTCAGTGCTGACAAATGCGTCCCCGTGGGCAGCTGCGGCTGCACCTACAACGGCCTCTACTACAAGCCCGAGGAGGAGTTCTGGGCCGACGAGAAGTGCAGCTCTCGCTGCAGGTGCGATCCCGCTCTGGGCATGGTGGTGTGCGAGCCTGCCGGCTGCAAGGGCAGCGAACGATGCGCCACCGTCGACGGGGTCCGGGGCTGCCACGCCATCAGCCACTCCACATGCACGGCCGCCGGGGACCATCACTTCACCACCTTCGACGGGCAGCGCTACAATTTCACCGGCACCTGCGTCTACCAGCTGGTGGGGCTGTGCTCTGAGGACCCCTCGCTCACTCCGTTCACCGTCACCATCCAGAACAGCCAAGGGAGTCGGGTGATGCCGTTCTCTTCCGTTGTGACTCTGAAAGTCTATAACAGAACCATCGTTGTCAGCCAGGAGCATCCGCACACAGTCCAGGTATGTAGATCTCATCGCCAGCCCCATCTCGTATACTGTACAGCCCAATCTCATCTACAGCCCAATCTCATACGCAGCCCAGATCTCATGCATAGCCCAGTCCTGAAGCTGGCAGCACGCTGGGCTCCAGAGGTGGCGAAATGGTGACTGCTGGATCCGATGGCCAGGGGCGGACCTAGTCAAAATGGCGCCCGGGGCACCCAATAGAAGTGCGCCCCATGGGAGCCCAGGTCTACCCACCAGAAGCAGCGCCGGGTAGACCTGGGCTCCCCTCGAGGGAGCCCAGGTCTACCCATTAGAAACGGCCACGGGTAGACCTGGTCTCCATTCAAGGGAGCCCAGGTCTACTTACAGCTGGTCCCAATGGGTAGACCTGGGCTCTGGAGCCCAGGTCTACCTGCACAATGTTGCGGGGGCCACTGGCGCCCCCCTAGACAGCCCCAAGACGGTGCCCAGGGCTCTTGCCCCCCCTGCCCCCTAGATCCGCCACTGCCGATGGCCATCAAGGCTACTGCAGGAGTCTCCTCTGTTCCCTTCTGTTCCCTTGTCTTGGGTAATGCTGCTGTGGAGCCAATGGGACTTCTCAGTTCTGTGCCTGAGTTGCAGTGGATGCAGAGCTGTGGAGACCCACCCTGGGCTGCCCGACTCGGGAGGGGAGGAGCAGAGGCATCTCTACATGGAGGGCAGAGCTCTAAGTGTTGCAAGCAGCCTTACCCTGTCATGTAAATCCCTCCTCTCCCTTGCTGCTGTAGCCAGTAAGCAATGCCAAGATGTTGCTGTTCCCTGTGAGGATTGGCTAAAATGGTGCAGGAGAGGAGTGACTGCCAGTGCAAGATAAGTCTTCTTGCAAAACCTAGAGCTTTGCCCTCCCTTAGATCTGCCTCTGGGGAGGAGGCAGCCCCATTGTCCTGCCTGCAAAAGTAGACCTTCAGAATTTTGAAAATAAATGGGAGTGTGAACATTTTCAGATCTTTGTTCCTGTTTCTCTGAAGAGGTTCTGCGTGATTCACCGGGGGGGGGGGAATGGCTTTGTAAGACGAATGTGTTAGCATAACTTTTATCTATATGTATTGATTTGCAGAGCTTTAATCTATATGTATTGATTAGGTTTCCTTTGATTTGGTACCTTTGATCTGGCGTTCTCCACCTCTCTTGTAGGTAGACGGAGTGTTTGTGGACTTGCCTTTATATGACGAAGACAAGGTCAAGGTCTACATCAGTGGAGCTCACGTCCTTGTAACAACCAAGTTTGACCTCGCTTTGACCTTCAGCTGGAACAGGCTCGTCCGCATCACCCTCCCCAGCAGCTATCTCAACGCAGTTTGTGGACTCTGTGGCAACGACAACCGGAAACCCAATGATGATCTGACCATGAAGGATGGAAAACAGGCAGCCAACGTCCTCCAGTTTGCAGAGAGCTGGAAGGTCGGTGAGATTCCTGGCTGTGTGAATGGATGCTCTACGGACTGTCCCATGTGCGGAGAAGCGGAGAAACAAATCTACAGGCGGGATCCGTACTGTGGAATCCTCACTAAGACAGATGGACCGTTCAAGCAGTGTCACGGCGCCATTGACCCAACGCCCTACTTGGATGACTGCGTCTTGGATGCCTGCCATTACAAGGGCCACCATGATACCCTCTGCAGTGCCATCAGTGCCTACGTCACAGCCTGCCAAGCTCAGGGCATCCAGATTGGGCAATGGAGATCAGCATCCTTCTGCAGTAAGTAGTGGAATCTGCATTATCTGAATGCGACTGAGGGTATATAAATTTTCCATTTCAATAAACTTTATTGGCATAAACAAAGAAAGAGTCCGGGGAAACAGTATATAAACTGGTTATAAAAAGAAGGTAATGAAAGAAAGAACGTGATAATTGGAAGGATTATAGTGTAAGGGTTAATTTCAGAATTTCAGCTAAGAAACCAGCCACAGATGCTGTGATAGGGGGATAACGATCACTCAATAGAATAGGGAAGGGGTCTGCGAAGGAGGTAGAAAAAGAAGGAAGCCAAGGTTTAAGATAGATATTGTGGAAATTTTGATGAGATGGACAGCGAAGGATAATATGATACAAAGTATCTGGGGCCAGATGGCAGAAGAGACATAGTCTTTCGTCACGGGGTACTTTGGAAAACCTGCCAAAATGATTTGCCGAGGGGAAAATATTTAGGCGAGCGAGCATAAAGGCTCTTCGCCAAAATGGATTAATTAGTTGAGCAAAATAATTGAAAGCGCGGCCCCCTGAAGGAGAAAGGCCAAAGAATTTAGGGGAGCAAGTAGGATTAAGATTCTCACTCAATTGGGCTAGTTCAGTTTGCCAAAGCTTAAGTTTGATATGATGGTGGGCTCTTAATATTAAAAGATAGGTATCCACTAGTGACTCAATGGATAGGCCAAGGGATGTAAGTTTGGATTCAAGGTATTGTAACCAGTTGGGGGAATAGGAGTCTTTTAAAAGGGCAAATAATAAAGAATTGGGAGAAGTATGGAGGAAGAGGCGAAGCCAATATTTAAAAGTTAAAGACCAAGCTAGGGTTGAAGGAAGATGAATTCCCAATTAAAGATGGTAGAGAGTCTGATGGAATTGGGAACTGAGGGTATATCAATGGTCGTTTTGTGGGGCAACGCTTTGTGGGGCAACCGTTTTCTTCCAAAATTCCCTAGAGCAGTAGTTCTCTAACCTGTTAGCACTGGGATCCACTTTTTAGAATTAGGCCTCATTCAAGGCTGTCCCCAGATCATGAGGCCCCGATTCAGGCCGTGTGGCATCCTTGGATCTGCTCCTGCTGTAGAGGAACCCATAGGGGAGGCTATGGGTTCCTATAAAAAGCAGAGTTAAAAGTTACAACTAACTCGATCAATTTACTTCCGAGGAGCAGGATAGAATGCAGATTCAAGCAGCACGATTGTGTTCTTGCTGAGCCAACCCCTAGCCTTCAAAGGCGCATTGATGCAATTGCTCTTCTTTCTTAGCTCTTCACGGCCTCGTCGTTTTTCCTTGCAGGCCTTTCCTGCCCACGTAATTCCCATTACGACCTCTGCGGAAACGGCTGCCCTGCCACGTGCCACGGTCTCTCGGCTCCCGACGGGTGCGCCATGTCCTGCAAAGAAGGCTGCTACTGCAACGCTGGGTTTGTCCTGAGCGGGGATCAGTGCGTCCCCATCGGGGACTGTGGCTGTGTGTATCAGGGCAGGTACCACAAGAAGGGAGATGACTTCTTCCCCAGTGCCGCCTGCCAGGAAAGATGCCACTGTGCAGACAATGGGGTTGTCGAATGCCAGAAGGTCTCCTGTGGGGTCCACGAGGAATGCAAGGTGAAGGACGGTATCCAAGGTTGCCACCCTGTTGGGTGTGGCACGTGCAGTGTGACTGGAGGAGGCCGCTATCTCACCTTTGATGGGCAGAGCTTCAACTTCCCAGGGTCCTGTGCGTACACCTTAGCCAAAGTCTGCAGCACGGATCCTGAGCTCATACAATTTTCTGTAGTGGTGGAGAACGAGAGCGCCGGTGATGGCCAAACTGCGCCAAAGATGGTTGTCATCACCATTCATGGTTACGTCATCAGCCTCGCACAAGGAATGAACTGGAAGGTTCTGGTAAGTTCCTTTTTCTGTTCAGACTTTTATTGTTCACCTCCCACAGATCTCTCCTCCAACAATTTCTAGCCACCTACAGCATCCCTTCTATGGTGTGGAAGTTCCTTTCTTGTTTAGGGAAACCTCATGAGTTGAGTTATGCTCCCGGTAGGAATGCTTTTGTACTTAAGAAAATAAGAAGAGCCCTGCTGGATCTGGCCAAAGGTTACTGTCTCTCACAGTGGCCCACCAGGTACCTCAGGGAGCACAGGAGACAGCAAGATGCCTGCATCCTGTTGCCACTCCCTTGCACCTGGCATTGCACTCCATTGGGTGCAAGGGAGTGGCAACAGAATGCAAGCATCTTGTTGTCTCATGCCTCCCTGGGGCACCTGGTGGGCTGCTGCGAGATACAGGAAGCTGGACTAGATGGGCCTTTGGCCTGATCCAGCAGGGCTCTTCTTATGTTCTTATGAAGTAGCCTAACTAACGTAAGGAGTTTTCACCACCTATCATGGCCTGTAGCCCACGATTAACTTTTACTCCAGAAATCTGCTCAATCCCCTTTTGAAGGCATCTACTTTATTGAAAAGCAGTATATAAATACGGACGGACAGACAGACCAAATTTGAAATCTGGTTATAATTGAACATGGCTGAGTCAAGAGGATGAAGGTCTAGATATTGATGTATGAGGGATTCCTGCTTCCCACTTTCCCAGTGTAACATGCAAGCAGAAAAAAGCTCTCACGCATTGCAGCACGTTGAGTTCCCCTTTGTGCGTTTTATGGAAAGAGGAAGTGCACTCTCTTTGGTTCTCTGATCGGTGTTCCTTCCTTCCCTGCTTGCTGGTAAACATGTGCATTAGTGTCGTGCTTGTCTGCATTCTAATTGTGGCTTCTCCTTTGGCCGGCACAGGTGGATGGGGAGTACCACGCCCTGCCGTTGGTGATAGAGAGGAGGAAAATCTGGGTGAACCGAGAGGGGAGGAACATTGTGGTCCAGACCGACTTTGGCCTCAAGGTCCTCTATGATTCCTCCCAGTATATCCTGGTCTCGATCCCCAGCGTATACCAAGGACACATGTGTGGTCTCTGCGGCAACTTCAACGGTGAACAGAGAGATGAATTCCAGCTGCCGGACGACAAGAGCACCCAGAACGTGACCGAATTTGGAGCCTCCTGGAAGGTCTCAGTGGAGAACAGGGCCCATTGCTCCGACGGCTGTGGGCAGACCTGCCCTGACTGTGAGGCGCTCCAGACAAGCCCCTATCGAGGCGAGAGCTCCTGCGGGCTGATCCAAACTCCCTCTGGTCCATTCGGGGCCTGCCACTCTGTGGTGAAGCCTGAGCACTATTTCAACCACTGTCTGTCGGCCATGTGTGCAGCCAACGGGGAGAAGGAGACCCTTTGCCAGAACCTTCAGGGGTACATGGCTGCCTGCCAGGCTGCTGGGGTGGACATCAAAGCTTGGAGGACATCCTCTTTCTGCCGTGAGTTTAAAAAGGAACCTGCTTCTGCTGTAATCAAATGCGTTAGGAGCAGCGATGGGATTCACAAATTGACAAGGGGAACGCTGGGCGGGACTTAGGCGGGACTTCCGCTTGAGTGGCAGCCCGTCCGCAGCGTTCCGCAGCTGTCCTGGCCTCGGGGGGGCTCCCGCTCGCCGCGGGGGACAGGTGAGGGGCGCGCTGGGTGCCTGGGCAAGCAGCGGTGGGGCGCACTAACTGGGGGCAGCCTCCCCCAGGCCAGGACAGCCGCAGAACACTGCGGACGGGCAGCCAATCACGCGGAAGCCCCCCGTTAGTCCCGCCAAGCATTCCCCTTGTCAATCTGTGAATCCCATCGCTGGTTAGGAGGCCTGAAGTCAAAGATGTCTGTCTGTGTCTGTGTCTGTGTCTGTCTCCCTCTCTCTCTCCCTCCCTCCCTCCCTCTCTCTCTCTCTCTCTCTCTCTCTCTCTCTCTCTCAAATCCATTTGGGATTCATCAATAGCTCCTGAGCTCCAGAGTGCTCCTCTCTCTGTGCATTTTCTCCCCTCTCTGTGCTTTCCCCTGCTCTCTGCTGGATCAGTGTTTTCCAAACTGTGGGTCAGGACCCACCAGTGGGCCGTGTGTAAATTTTTGGTGGGTTGTGAAAAGTTTTTTGAAACAAAAGCAAGGACCCTTGCCCAGTTTGCTGAGGCAAATCATTAGCTGGAGGGCTAACCTGTGGTATGATCGTCATACCTCCCACAATTAAAATGTCACATTTAAAATTAAAATGTCACATTTTCCAGTTTCCCCTAGACCAGTAGTTCTCAAATGATTTTGCACTGGGACCCACTTTGTAGAAAGACAATCTGTCCGGGACCCACCAGAAGTGATGCCATGGCTGGAAGTTCTGTCCAATGGTTAACAATATAACAATATAAGAAGAGTGAGGTCTGCAGTTTCCAAGATGGCTGCTCCCAGCTTTCTGCAACCCACCTGACATCAGGCCCACATGTGTCCCGACCCACTGTATGAATAACACCAAGGGACATGGTGGCGCAGCGGGTTAATCTGCTGCTGCTGGGCTTTCCGACCAGAAGGTTGGGAGTTCAAGACTGCGCGACGGAGTGAGCTCCCGTGGCTTGTCCCAGCTCCTGCCAACCTAGCAGTTGGAAAGCACCTAAATGCAAGTAGATAAATAGGGACCACTTCGGTGGGAAGGGAACGGCATTCTGTGCGCTACAGAGTAGAGTCATGCTGGCCACATGACCACGGAAGCTTGTCCTCGGCCAAAACGCCGGCTCTACAGGCTTAGAAACGGAGCTGAGCACCGCCCCCTACAGTTGGTCACGACTAGACCATTCGGTCGTGGGGAAACCTTTACCTTTATCCTATAGTAGTTCAATTAAGCTTTCTAGACAATGTGGTTGTGTGTTAGAATTCTTTTTTTGCATCTCTCTCTCGTCTTTTGTGTTTGAAATCAATCTGTTTGTTTTTAGCTTTCCCTGGCCTATGTTAATTTTGTGTTCCTTTCTGTCTCCAGCCCTCACCTGCCCATCCAACAGCCACTACGAACTCTGCACCAGGTCCTGCGATCACACCTGTGCTGGCCTATCTACTCCCGCCCTCTGCACTCACAAATGTTTCGAAGGCTGCCAATGTGAAGCGGGCTACATGTCCGATGGAGGCACGTGTGTTCCCATGGACAGGTGTGGCTGCGTGCATGACGGCCGCTACATCAAGGTGAGTTCCAGTGTGGATATTTGACATTCAAGGGCCATAGCAGGGCAGTGAGACAATGAACAGATCCTCACAAGTCATTGTGTCCTGGACTAGATAAGCAGCAGGATATGGGAGGAAGTTGGCCCCCTCCTGAAATGGTAAGTGTGGGTGGTACTATTTCAGACTGCGAGCTGGGAGTGCTTCTTCCAGAAGAAAATTAGCACCTCAGGGAGAAATGTTCTAGCTCAGCCTCTCCCAGTTAGCTTTCAAGAAAATATTTCTTGACCCAGATTGTAATTAATCTGCGGAACTCCTTGCCACAGGAGGCGGTAATGGCATCTGGACTAGGTGCCTTTATAAGGGAATCAGACAGGTTTCTGGAGGAAAAGGCCGTGGTGGGCTATAAGCCATGCTGGATGGGGCAACCTCCTTATTTTAGAAGTAGGCTAACTCAGAAGGCCAGGTGAAGGGGAGTGAACACAGGATGTTGGTATCTAGTTGTGGGCTCCCTGAGGCTTCTGGTGGGCCACTTAGAGATACAGGAGGCTAGACTAGTTGGGCCTTTGGCCTGATCCAGTAGGGCTAATAGTCTTATGAATGGGAACACAGGGGTACTCACTTCAGCAAGTATTTTAAAATGCTCTTGAACAAAATACTATCAGTATTTTCTTGTGGGTCAACATTCCACAGCATGATGCATGAGCTTGTCTGTCTGGGAATTTCCCTCTTAGGCCGAAGAAAGTGTCCTCTCAAAGGACTGCTCAGAGAAGTGCACCTGTCATGCCTCAGGCCGGCTCACCTGTGAGGAGACGGGCTGCAAGGAAGGGGAAACATGCACGCTCAAGAACGGCGTGCGTGGGTGTGCGAAGCAGGAAGGCCACTGTACCCTCGCCTTAGGGGGGCAGCTCACCACCTTCGACGGTGCCTCTGGGGAAATACCCTACATGGGGGTCTATGAGGTGGCCTCCCTGTGTGACAACACGGCCCACAGCTGGTTCCGGGTGATTGTGGACGTGAGGGAATGTGGCGACGGCGAAGGGATGGCTGGCGCTGCCATCTACGTCTTCTTCCGAGAGGCCTTCATCGCCATCAGCAAGAACAAGGAGACTTGGGTAAGAGAACCTGGCTTGGTGCCCCCTGTCGTGATGGAAGCACCGAGGCCTTGCGGGTGGGAGTAGACAGGCCTTGTGAGGGGAGAAAGGTGGAGCACCATCCCAGGTGAGTTGAACGATCTTGAAATATGCCACGCTGTCTTTCCCTGTGTGAAGGCAACAGCAGAAAGAAGGTGCCCGAGGGGGACATGGTGGACTCATATAAAACGATGCATGGGATAGATAGATAGATTGGATCAGTCGCGGATCTAGGGGGGGCAGGGGGGCATGAGCCCTGGGCACCATCTTGGGGCTGTCTAGGGGACGCCAGTGGCCCCTGCAACATTGCGCCGGTAGATCTGGGCTCCGGAGCCCAGGTCTACCCATTGAGACCAGCCGCGGGTAGATCTGCGCTCCGGAGGCCTGGTCTACCCATTAGAAACGGCTGCGGGCTTCCTCTAGGGAGCCCAGGTCTCCCGCGGCTGGTCCCAATGGGTAGACCTAGGCTCAGTGGAGCCCAAGTCTACCCTTGGCTGCTTCTGTTGGGTAGACCTGGGCTCCCGTGGGGGCGCACTTCTATTGGGTGCCTCGGGCGCCATTTTGACTAAGTCCACCCCTGGATTGGATAGAGGGATGCTCTTTGTCCCTCTCACGCAACCCCAGAATCAGCGGGCGTCCACCCCAATTAAGTGGCAGGAAGAGCAGGCAAAAGAAAATATTTCTTTACCCATTGTGTCATTAATCAGTGGAACCCCTTGCCACAGGAAGTGGTGATGGCGCCTGTCCCAGATGCCTTTCAAAGGGGATCGGACAGATTGAGGGAGGGAAAGTCAATCGTAGGACACAAGCTGTGATGGGTATGGGCAGCCTCCTGGTTCTAGAAGTAGGCTATCCTTGAATGCCAGATGCAAGGGAGTGGCAACAGGATGCAGGCATCTTGTTGTCTTGTGTGCTCCCTGAGGCATCTGGTGGGCCACTGTGAGATACAGGAAGCTGGACTAGATGAGGCTTTGGCCCGATCCAGCAGGGCTCTTCTTATGTTCTTATGCATTCCAGGTGAACGGTCAGTCAGCGAAGCTCCCAGTGATAGTCTCCGAAGCGGTCTCTGTGAGCCTGTTCCAGGATGTCCTCACCATCAACCATGGGACGGCACTTCAGGTTGTCTTTGGGCTCCAAGGGGAAGTGACGGTGAAGGCCCAGGACAGCCTGTCAGGCAAGCTGTGCGCGTCCTGCGGCAACTTCAACAGGGACAGTTCCGATGACCTGATCCTGCCCAACGGAAAGGTGGTGGGAAACCTTGCTGAGGTTATCGATGCCTGGAAGGCCAGAGATTTTGGTGGCTGGTGAGTGGCTTTGCAGCAGCTTTGGTGCTTCACGTGTTCCCTGATTGTGGAGATGAGGCAATGCGGATTCCCTCGAGGCAGAGCCTAGATGCTTTTCTTTCTTTTCTTCACCCCACAAAACATGTCATCTGACACACGCAACCTGTGTCCTGATCTGTTGGAAATACAGACAATTCTTTTTGCAGGCAAATTCGCGATCTGCGAATTCATGTATCCGCAAAGGGCAGAATTGCTACGTTCCTCTCCGGGCGCAGTCCTTACCTGGAGTTAGGCTGGCACAAGGGCCACCGTAAAGCACATTTGGACCACTCTCGGAGTCAGGGAGGATGCCGGCCTCTCTGACTCCGAGAGTGGTCCAAACGTACTTTACGGCGTCCCTTGTGCCAGCCAAACCATGCTGGCCTAACTGTGTTGGCGATGTGCTGTGCTGTTTGGTTCAGCTGTAGTTGCCCAGAATGGCTGACGACAAGTGGAAGGGGCCGCGAATGGCTGACAGCAAATGGAACGGTGCATTGCCGTGCCTGCAGTATTCACCATTTCCTCCCCTCTATGCCACTGAAGTAATTCATTTAAAGAAGTGTTCAAGTTCTTTTCCCAGCCTGTCATTAACCTGTGGAACTCCTTGCCACAGGAGGTGGTGAGGGCACCTGGCCAGTGTGCCATGTCACATGCCATGTCACACCACCAACGGTCTGCAGGTATGCTGCGGGAGCCTGGGGGAGGATCATTGATTAGCAGGGCCATTGGGGAATGTGATACACTCCCGCCGCCTTGTCGATTGCCCCAAAATAGTGGTGTGCCTTGACCATTTCAGCACCTTGTCAGCTAAAGTGTCATGATGTGAGAAAGGTTGGCAATTGCTAGTCTAACACAATGGATGTTCCTTCTCTCTCTCTCTCTCTCTCTCTCTCTCTCTCTCTCTCTCTCTCTCTCTCTCTCTCAATCTTTCTTCTCTTCCCCCCCCCACCCTCCCCCAGCGAGCAATAACTCTAAGTGATCGTACGATCGGAACGCACCAGGAACATCGGGGATCCTTACCCGGAGCGGCTTTCTCTGCAGTATTGCCCACGAATGTCATTGAAGAGGCTGCCGTGCAATAAATCACAAAATAAACGAAGGAAGGAAGTTGTAAAATAGAAGCGTGTGGTCAGTGTCTGTGAAATGAGCTGCAGGCTTGTCTCGAGAGAAATCAGGCTTTCTGAGCGCGTATCACAGACGCTTGCAGCTTCTCAGCCTCGAGGCTGGGCGGGATAATTGTGCCGCTTACATAATTCGTCTGTCTAATCTCAGGCATGATGGGGGGGACGCGCTCTGTAATTCACTGGATCCTTAGAAACCCCTTTGGGAGAGGGGATTTGAATCTGAGAGCCTTCCAGCCGGTGGTTCTTATATCATGCAGCTCAGCGATGCAGAGCAGATGGCAAAACACTGCAGCAGCCTCTCTCGAAGGACTGCTTCTGCAGGCACAGGTTTTCAGGGAGAAATAATGTCAACTTGGTAAGTGTCGCAAGTGAGTCACACAACAGCCTTCAGCTCCCCCTCCTCTACAGCCACCCGTTCTCTGCAGCAGCAATGGTGGTAGAGGAGGAGTTCGGGTGTAGCATTACTCAGTCCTAACCTGGAGTTAGGCCGGCACAGTTAGGCCAGCAAAGTTTGGCCGGCACAAGAACCACCATAAAGAACATTTGGACCACTCTCGGAGTCAAAGAGGCCAGCACACAGACGTGAGCCATCCTCCCTGACTCTGAGAGTGGTCCAAACGCCACTCCCTTGTATCTGGCATTCTGAGGTAAAATTCTGAGGTAAAATTCTGAGGTAAATATGAGGTAAATAAAGCAACGTCTGGCCAGCATAAGGGACGCTGGAAAGCGTGTTTGGACCACTCTTGGAATCAGAGAGGCCAGCACATAGACGTGTGCCATCCTCCCTCACTCCGAGAGTGATCCAGATGTGCTTTACGGTGTTGGCCTAACTGTGCCGGCCTAACGCCAGGTTAGGATTGCACCCTCAGTGGCATTGTATGCCTCAGTGGCCTCAGTGTATGCCCTCAGAGGCATATACCCATCAGTAGGGGTGTGTGGACCTCACCAGGTGACACCATTTTTTTTGGAGGGGAGGGTTGACACCATTCCCACCATTCCCGTACCATTCCCACCTTGAGTTCTCCCCCTTTATTTAGAACCACCCAGCCACCATTGTCGTAACATCATCCTAGCGCATGTTTCCTGAACCCAGCATTAGATAGGAAGATGGATGCACACTGAAAGTGCAATCCTCGTGAAATGTGGAGTTTCCTTTTGAATTATTTTGGATTGTAAAAAATTGTGCGTTACACCTTCATCTGCCTAAATCGAGTTGAGCCTGTGTGTGAGACGCACTTCACCTCATGCACATGAACATGTGCATGCAAAAAAAAAAAAAAAGGTTTCATGAAACACCAGAGGGTTGCCCATGAGTTTAGTTCTTCATAGATAAGCCTGTTGGTTTTTATAAGAGTTAGAGTGCGGTAGCTTGATACATTTTTTTACAATTCTGAACATGTTGCAAGCCACCAAAAGGGTCTCAGTGCTGAATTCCTATAAAACTCAGAAACACACATATTGAAGACAACATCAGATCACAATAGCCTGACTGCATCAGAGCAGAAGTATACTAACAAAACAACCCTATACACTTTACATTGTGTTCAATGGGGCCTACTCCCACGATAGTGTGTACAGGACTTGCAGCTTTCATCAAGCACTCACTGCCTTCCATAGGGGCCAGCCAAAAAGCTTGCAAGCCAGCCACAAAAGAGGATAGCCACCTCCTGTCATTTTTTCTGCACAGTCTGTACTCCAGAGATATGGATATGGATATGGAGGTTCAGTTAGCTGATGGCTGCTGCTAGACAGGTCCTCTATGAATTTGATGCCAAGCCCCTAGTTGGCACGGCAATGCATTTTGACATTCGCGATTGCAGGACTAAAGATTTTGCCGGTTCTAGCTTCTGAAGGTGCTTCTGCGGTCCAGTACATTTTTCCAGACTGTGTCAGTCTATGACTTTACTTGGATGTAGCTGAGAAAATAAAAGACATCAAAAGAGGTGTTATGCTTGAACAGTGAGCTGAGCCTGTTTCTGCATGGGTACTTTTAGCCAAGAACCTCCCCCTAAAGACTTCCTGGCAACCTTCCCATAGCATTGTGCTTCTCTGCCTGCCTGCTTGGAAGAACAACATGGCAGTGATCCAGCAGATTCACTAGAAGGCAGTGCTACTGCCCTCAATGGATCACCTGATCTCTGGACTCTGGTTAGAAAAGGGATCAGCCACAGACACAGTAGTGGGTTAAGAGCGAATGCCAAAAATCCTCAAATGCTCTAGTGCACCATGGGTGGTCTTCTGGGAGAACGATTTCCAAAGCACCATTATGATGGGAAATGTCAGAATAAATCCTTAGAAATGGCAGCAATCTGGAACATAGGAAGCTGCCATAAATGAGCCAGGCCCTTGAACCATCTATCTCAGCATTATCAAGCCTGAGTGGTAGCCCCTCGAGGATTTCAGATTGGATTGTTTTCTCTGCCCTACTGGGAGATGCTGGGGACTGAAGCTGGGATCTTCCACATGGCGTTCGCTTACCAGTCTGTGAAGGAGCTGGTCTTTCGGGTGTCAGTAACTGTGGAAAGAAGTACAGAAGAGTGTCAGGCGGGAGCAGTCCTCAAAAGTGTGCATTGTGGCTGGTGACCTATTACTTCTGTAATCAGATTCCCCAAGGGCTATATTTGAAGACAACAGAGCAAACACGTTTTGTAGCTGCCAAGAACTAGACAGATGTGGCTGCTTTTAATCAAAATAAAGGGAGGGGAGTGCAGCATTAAGAGAGGATAACTGGCTAGACTACAGGGAACTCGGAGGGGCTAGAGCAGGGTGACAAACTCATTTCATACAGCGGGCTGAATAACATGCATGATGCCTGCTGAGGGCCAAAAGCGATGTCTAAGCAGGAAGTGATATCATCAGGCAGGAAGTGATGCCGTTAAGCAGGTGATTATCAGAAACAAGCACTTTTTTCCTCAGCAAATAATTAGCTGCAAGAAAAAGCATGCAAATCGTAATCATCTTCTCAAGATACAGGAGAGCCTAATGATCTCGTGGGCTGCCCTTTCAGCAGTGACACCTCAGCTCAGCTCAGCAGCTGAGAGCAGATGATGGTGGTGTTGGGAGAGCCCGAGGGCTGGATAAAGAGCTTTCCAAAGGCCGCATCTGCCCCCGCTGGGCCTTATGTTTGACTCTCCTGGTTGGACGTTGGAGGCATGCCGTAGCCAGTGATGTCATGCAGGCAGTACGCGGGGGTACACGAGTACCGGTTTCTAGGATTACAGCTGGCCCCGCCCATTCGCCCGCCCACTTGTCGACTCCGCCCTCTGCAACATTTGAATTTCCTGCATGTTTGAGTTGCCTGCATGTTCTCAGAGCCAGGCAGGCAGGCAGGCAGCGAGCGAAGCCTTTCCTTTCCTTGCCACTGAAAAATGAGTTGCTCTGGGGTTTTAACATGATGCCAGGCCTCCTTAACATGTTCTGGGGGGTGCTGTGGAATACTGTTGCAACTGTTGGGTCAGTTTAAAATCGTCTGAGGCCTCAAAAAGGGCTTTTTTCATGTCACTTTCTGCCATGACATGACTTCTGGCTTATGACGTCACTTCTGGTGGGCGGGTCCCGACACGTGCCAATCAAAAGCGAGTACCTGTTCTTAAATCATTTAGATGACACCACTGGCCATAGCTCTCTGGCTAGTGTGTCCAGAGAGCCAGAAGAAAGCTTGGGAGAAAGGCAGGGATCATATCGTTGCAAGCCCAGTAATCCTCCATGGCCCCAACACCCGCCATACCTACAGCCAACCACTTCTGAAGCTACTCACCACTCTGAGAAGTCCCTGGCCTTCCAGGCATCAATGACCTCAGCAATAGTGCCTGCAATCTGACCGCTGGGCAGCCTGAGGTCATCGGAAGCGTCACCGTTGAAGTTCCCACAAGGGGCGCACATTTTCTTAGCCAGGCTGGCTGCCACCGTCACCGACACCCTGCCATTGGGGCTGAAGACGATTTGCACCCTGGAGCTTTGAGTGACAACAATGCTGCCCTGATCCTCAGTGATGGACACGGCTTCGGAGATTTTCTGGGGGAGCTGGACCAAGAGTCCGTTCACCTGAAAGGCAAGGGAGGCAGGCTAAAGAAGAGTGCCGAGGAAAGAGGTTTGGGGCCACAACCCTAACCTGGAGTTAGGCTGGCACAGGTTAGGCCAGCAAAGCTTGGCCAGCGCAAGGGACACTGTAAAGTATGTTTGGACCACCCTTGGTGTCAGAGAGCCCTCCCTCTTTCCAGCATCCCAATTTCCCATATTTTCAATATGGCTGCTCTAGGGGCTTCGTGACCCACCTGAAATTGGCTTGCGACCCACTGCTAGGTCATGACCCACAGTTTGGGCGTGGGTGGGCCGGCAGGCATGCCGGCCTGGGGAGGGGGCGGGGCCAGGATGCGGGTGATCGGCTATACAGCAGGTGCAGATCCAAGGAACCCCAGGGGGCGGCCAGAGCCTCCCCTGGGGAAAGGGGACAAACATGCGCTTGCCCCAGGGAGGTTTCCCACCTGGATTTAGTGCGGGCCCCCAGGCCTCTCCAATCCAGTGCAACTTAGAATTGTGCTGCCTGTAGGGGCCGAAGACCGATAGGGTTGTGCAAAAGGCTTCAAGGGAAACACTGGGTTTTGGGAAGGATTTGTCCCTCCTTGGTCAAGATTATGCATTTGTCCCTTTGGAGACACAGCTGTGCAGCAGAATGCATTCAGTTTAGCGGAGGACGTCTGCCATTGGCTGGGTATGCCCCGCGCTCACTTTCTCTTACCCAAGTCTCCTGATGGTTGGTCACAGTGATAAATGCCTCCCGGAAGAAGACGTAGACAGCTGTCCCGGCTGGGACACTGTCCTCTCCGCAATCGCTGACGTCCACCACCACTTTGAACCAGGCTGCCGACTTCTCGTTGCAGAAGGCGGCCAGCTTGTAGACCCCGTTGGAGAGGAGCTTTCCTTTGGCCCCGTCAAAGGAAGTGAGCCAGGCGCCGGGCTCAAGCGTGCACTGGCCATCCTGTCTCACGCACCTGCGCACTTTGCCGGTGAGTGCGCATGTCTCTCCCACGGCACAGCGGCTTTCCTCACAAGTGAGCTGGCCTGAGGGATGACACGTGCATTTCTCCAAACAGTCATGGGCGAAGATGGTTTCTCCCGCCTGTAGAGAAATCCCCCCAAAATCTTTCAAATCATCATCATCATCATCATCATCATCATC
>JAJKFI010000022.1:7613032-7639030 GCA_029204185.1 Lerista edwardsae
TAATAATAATAATAATAATAATAATAATAATAATAATAATAATAATACATGTATTTATATACCGCCTTTCTTAAGATCACTAGATTTATCTAATGACTATAACTCAAGGCGGTTTACATAGGCTGACTTTTATTCACAATCCCCAAAGGTTTTTACAATTTACAGAAATGTTCTATCTTTCAAGGACAACACTCATACAGATCTTTCTTTCTGGATTTAGCCTTCTTTCTTAGCCACCCTTCTGTCTTCTGCTGGCTGATAAGAGGCTTCCCTGCTCCCACCAGAGACACAGCTGACTTCAGCACACTCCTCCTCCCACGAGGCAGCTGGAACTCAGCTTTTAATCAGCCGCAGTTTGCAAGGTCTGCCGCTCACAGAGACTTCCGGTAGTCTCGAGCTCACGACCTTCGGATCTTCAGCTGTTATCTTCGGGCAAACGGAGGCATTAACCCTCTTGGCTAAATCTTCTGCCGAGATTGACACAATTCTCCTTGCAAAGATCAAGGATCTGGATCCCGAAAAGCAAAGAATGGCAAGGGGAAAAAAAGAGAGAGAGAGAATGAGAAGCAATGATACTGACCATGACTTTGCCAGGGTGATCTCTGCTGATCACAATTGAATCACCATAAACAGTGACCTGCACGAGCTTTGTGAAGGACACAGACTGGCTGCCGCGATGGTCGTTTTGGACATAAACGTGGAAATCGATCAGGTCGTCTCTCTGCACGCACACCCCGGCATACTGATAGACGCAGGTGCCCTGGAAGTCAAATCTCAGGCCGTCCAAGCTGATATAGTGAGGATCTCCAGAAGCAGAAGAGCTGCCGTCGCTGGCTGGGTAGCAGTTCCGGATGCCGTCCTTCACCTTGCATTGCTCTCCAACCTTGCACTGCTCAGCTTGGCACGTCACTTGCTTGCTTTGGGGATCACAGACGCAGCGTTGTGTGCAGCTGCTGTCCCCCCAGAACTGCTCCCCAGGGGCAAAGAGTTTCCCCTCAAAGACGCACCCACAGGAGGCCTTAGGGATGCATTCCCCAGCATCCAGCACAAAGCCCTCATTGCACTGGCAGGTCTCCACGCAGGGCAACGAGCCACAATTGCTGGGACCAGCTTGGTCATTGCAGGTGGCAGGACAGGGAGATCCACAGGCCGTGTACTGGCTGTTCTCGGGGCAGGGCAGGGCTGCAAAGAGACAAACATACATTACATGGGGCCCCATGTTAAGCTCTGTTTTTTTTCCCCAGTATGGTGTAGGGCAACAGTTCCTCATTTGTGGGTCATAACTGGACCTTTTGGTGGGTCAAATAGTGCCAAGCAGAGTCCCTTTGGGAGATGGAAAGATCAGCTAACTAATTGCCTCAAGCCTTGAGGCTATACAAAAATCAGATAGCTATTAGTCCCCTGCCTCAATTTCCATCACTGCCTCATAAGAACATAAGAAGAGCCCTGCTGGATCAGGCCAAAGGCCCTTCTAGTCCAGCTTCCTGTATCTCACAGCGGCCCACCAGGTGCCCCAGGGAGGCATGAGACAGCAAGATGCCTGCATCCTGTGGCCACTCCCTTGCACCCGGTACTCTGAAGTAGCCCACCACCTTTGGAAGGAGGTTGCACAATCCATCATTGCCTATAGCCCACGATGGACTTTTCCTCCAGAAATCTGTCCAATCCCCTCTTAAAGGCATCCAGACCAGATGCCATCACCACCTCCTGTGGCAAAGAGTTCCACAGATCAACTACCCGCTGGGTCAAAAAGTACTTCCTTTTATCTGTTTTAACTCTCCCAGCCCTCAGTTTTAGCGGATGCCCCCTGGTTCTGGTGTTTTGAGAGAGGGAAAAGAACATCCCTCTATCGACTCTATCCCTTCCATGCCTCCTCCCTTTGCTGTCCTCCTCAGGTCTCCAGAACCCAATGATGCCCGCGCACTCTGTGGCAACAGCTGTGCCAGTGTGGCAACTACAGGGGTCCATACAGTTGGTGCACATGTCATCTGGGAATCTGCGGTATCTGGACCAATCTCCACTGCTTGAGCAATGACGGCTATTCTTCGCTCCAAAGCTGCTCTTACCACCCAGGGATACTCACAGCAACCGGTGGGCATCCTCCAGTCTGAGATCGTCACTCCCTCCCTCTGGCAGGCATCTGCGTAGTTCTTCAGTGACCCGCACAGTGTGTTCTTGCGGCCGTCGTTCAAGCAGAGGTCGTAGACACAGTTGTCCAGAAAGACGTTGGGATCCACCACCGAGTGGCACTGGCTGAATGGACCGTTGGCCTCTTTGCTGATCAGGCCACAGGATGCTTCCGCTTTATACTTGGCGGCCTCCTCCGCTGGGCAGGTTTTGCAGCCTCCTTGGCAGTCATCCTGGCAGAATGTGTCCCCATCCTCCACCTTCCAGCTTTGCCCAAACTCTACGGGACCGGGGGCCAGGGCTTTATCAGGGCTGCTGAAATCATCGGCGGGATCTCCGTTGTAATTGCCACAAAGGCCACACAGGTTTTCTGAGAAGCTGCTGGAGATCTTCACCACCAGGAAGCTGTTCCAATCGTAGGAGACCTTCAGTGAGAAGTCGGTCTCGATGAAGACTGAACCCCCACTCTGGTAGAGCCGCAGTTTTCCCCCATGCAAGGAGATGGGCAGCCGGGACTGCTGGTAATTCACCTGCAAAAGAAATCAGGTGCGTCAAGGAGCGTAAGAGAATGCCACATGCGAAGGAACACATGCAATGACTCCGTAGAAAGAGAGGAGCAGGAAGTTTGGAAAAGTGAATGAGGCTGCAATTCTATGCACATTTCCCTGAGAGGAAGCCCCGTTGAAGGTGAGAATAGGATTGTGCTCTGAGACTGAGGATGAAAGTGGTTGGTCTTTCAGACTTACCCTCACAAGTCCTGTCTCAAGACTGACCACAGAAATGGTGATGTTGTACACTCTGATGGTCACAGAGGCAGCGTACGAGACACGGGTGTTGCCTCCTCTGTTCTCGTTCTTGGCCTCGATGCTGAAGGAAGGCAGAGTCGTATCGGGGCCGCACGTCTTGGCGATGGTATAAGTGCAGGTGCCCATGAAGTCAAAGTTCCTCCCGTCGAAGGTGTGATAATGAGGGTCTCCCTGAGCCCAGCAGGTGGCTTCTGACTCCGGCACACAAACCGGCTGATCCTCTTTGATCTCACACTTCTCCTTCTTCCTGCACTGGATCAGACTGCATTTGCCTGGCATGGAACAATTCTAGAGTTCATGACAAATGCCGCGACAGTCTGAGACCCATGACGGGTCCCTGTGAGCAGCAAGCAATTAGACTGTATCCTGTCCACTGAAACTGACAATATTATGTCTGTATGAAAAGACTGAGAGCGCAATCCTAACCTGGAGTTAGGCCAGCAAAGTTTGGCAGGCACAAGGGCCACCGTAAAGCGCATTTGGACAACTCTCGGAGTCAGGGGGGATGGTGCATGTCTGTTTGCTGGCCTCTCTGACTCCTAGAGTGCTCCAAACATACTTTATGGTGTCCCTTGTGCTGGCCAAACTTTGCTTTATTTACCTCATATTTACCTCAGAATTTAACCCCAGAAATTTACCTCAGAATGCCAGATACAAGGGTGTGGCGTTTGGACCACTCTCAGAGTCAGGGAGGATGGCGCACGTCTGTTTGCTGGCCTCTCTGACTCCTAGAGTGCTCCAAACATACTTTATGGTGTCCCTTGTGCTGGCCAAACTTTGCTTTATTTACCTCATATTTACCTCAGAATTTAACCTCAGAAATTTACCTCAGAATGCCAGATACAAGGGAGTGGCGTTTGGACCACTCTCAGAGTCGGGGAGGATGGCACACATCTGTTTGCTGGCCTCTCTGACTCCTAGAGTGCTCCAAACATACTTTATGGTGTCCTTTGTGCTGGCCAAACTTTGCTGGCCTAACTGTGCCGGCCTAACTCCAGGCTAGGATTTCGTCCTGTGTCACACCAAACATTGCAGATTTACAAAGCACAGCTCAGGTACAAATCAATGTATTTAAAGAAAAAAAATATTTCTTCCCTACAAAGCCTTGGAAAGCTGTTGGTGGGAAGAGGGGCATCAGAGAAGAGGGTATATGATGCTACCATAGCTATTCAACTATAGTAAAAAAAAGTGTTTGATACAGTGCCCAAAACAAATGAGATACTTACTGGAAGAGCAAGCTGCCACAGAGCCGTAGCCATCATACTGCGAGACTCCAAAATTTAAGACCCCAAAAGGAACGCTGGGGTGCTCTAGGGAAAGGGCACTGTTTTCTGTGCCCATGCTCTGGTCCGCCCAAGAATATTCTGTGCCAGGGATTGGTCTCCACTGCAGGTTTTCAATGGCTGCCTTCTGCAGTGTGATTTTGCTGGATTCCGAAGTTTTGGCTATGAGGGCGGCATAATTATCAAACTCGTTCATTCCATCCACGTGGTACGAAGTGCAATAGCTTGTAATGGCTGGAATATTGACCAGGAATGGGTCGTAGGCTGCACTTCCTTGTATGGCACCACCAAAGAAGAAAAGGACTTGGATTCCGGCATTGGCAGAAATGAACAGCGGCTGGGAGTCCTGCACGGCCAACTGGAGAACCTCCCCAGCGACCACGTCACGGGTGCCTGATGGAAGTGTGATGGAAGTCTCTTGGGAGGCGACGACGTACACAGAGTCGAATTGAGTTGGGAAAGGCAGTGGGAGAGCAATGAAGGCAGTGCCCCAGCTGGATGCTGGCAAGAGCTGCTCCACAACGTGGTCGCAGCTGGTGACTTTATAGGCACAGCTGTGCCCACTCAAGACAGCCACTGGTTCCTCCGATTCAACCTTGGAGCCGGATAAATCGTCTCTGCTTTGTAGCTGGATCGCTTGGAAAGCCGTGAGGTCAACCACCAGCTTGCTCCCTGGAGAATAAGTCTGACCTTTGAATGTCACACTCCCTTTCAGGTCTATCGTGACTTTGGTGGGATTCTGATAGGCGACCACGGCAAATTCCTTGTAAGTGTCTGCCCAATCTCCTGCTGGAGTTAGCGTATAGTATAAAGTGCCCAATTGGTTGACGGGGTACACTACTGTGGTACCCGTTGTTTGAAATTTATTGTTGCGGGCGAGGACAGAGATATCTTTGTCAGCTTGGACCCGCACAGTCCCATCAAAGAGGTTGCTTCCTACCATCTCGATGTCCGTCGAGAGCCGGACTGGGATTGTCTCTCCCTCGTTGACAGTAATGGTTTTCTGGAATTGTGGCTTGGCCACACTCACTGTGACGGTGGTCGCAGGATGGTATCCGGTGATCAGGACCTCAAATTTGGGACGGGATTGGGTTTTCCAGCTGTTGGCAAGGAAGGCAGTGACAAAGTCCCTCCCAAGAGAACTTGCGGCACAAGGGCCTGAAATAAAGAAAAGAGGACTGCCATGTTAACTTCAGGGTGTGGACATATGTTGAGTAGTATCCCTGTACTGTGAGTTCTGATTGTCCCATCCCAAAAACAATTCCTCAAAGCTGGAGAAAGGGCCATTGTGAGACTGGACGAGATGGGCCCTTGGCCTGATCTAACAGGGCTCTTCTTATGTCCTTATGCTGCAGATGTTAAGGACTCAATCCTTAGGTCTGCCTGCAAAACTCCTTCCCAAAATCTATTGCTCCTTACTGTCTCCTCAAGAATTCACACACACACACACCCCGGCCCCTTCAGTCCCAAACTCACCACACAGGAGGGCCAGCCAGGTGCAGAGCAGCTTCACAGCCATGGCTACAAAAGAGCAGAAGAAACCAGCTCCATTAAGTTAGAGGTCCAGCGTCCAGGGCATATCCCTTACTCTGATTATTAGGAGACACCATGGGTTCTTTAAGGACTTGGAGTGGAACAAAGGTGTTCTGGCTTCTAAGCAGTGGTGTCATTCAAATGATTTAGGAACAGGAACTCACTTTTGATTGGCACTTGTTGGGAACCCAGAACCAGACACGGAGCCCTTTAGGATCCGGAACGCCCTTTCTGGTCCGTTCCCCCTGAATGACATCACTGCTTCTAAGCCTTCCTCACCTGACCCAGCAGGTGCAAGACATCTTGTGCAAGACATCACAGGGCTTTCTTTCATTACCAGGCATGCTCTAAGATACATGTTATATGCACACATGTGAGTGTACAGGGACCAAATGGCTCATGCTGTTTCTCAAGAGACTAGCAACAAATAAGGAGGACAGGGAGCGAGGTACAATAATAATAGGATAAATCCACACTAACTAAGAGAGGGCATAGAGCATTGTGCATTATTTTTCCCCAAGAGATATATCTTTGAAACAATTGTAATCACTACTGTTTCCCACCCCCTTCTTTTGCCAAAAGGACATATTTCAGTCAAAATAATGTTTGGCAGCAAAAGACCCTCGCTATTTCCGTTGCAGGTTTAGAACGGTTGGAATTTGTTTGAGCTTTTTCTTTGAAATGTGAATAGCTGGCAGTTCAAGGCGGCCTTCCCATTTGGAAGAGTGGCCCAGATTGGATAAGTTCTGTAAGGAATACAAAGTTCCTGCATTATAAGTCTTGAATTTCGGGGGAATACTGATGCTTTAGTTATTCTGTTACCCCTACCACTGGATATTTTGACTGATTGCATGTTGAAATGTGCTTCTGCAAGCCAAGGTCCTAGAATTTGTAGTCAGCCTCCCAGGGGCGGACCTAGTCAAAATGGTGCCCAGGGTGCCCAATAGATGTGAGCCCCATGGGAGCCCTGGTCTACCCACCAGAAGCAGCCGTGGGTAGACCTGGGGCTGGTCCTAATGGGTAGACCTGGGCTCCGGAGCCCAGGTCTACCCATGCAATGTTGTGGGGGCCACTGGCGCTCCTCTACACGGCCCCAAGACGGCACCCAGGGCTCGTGCCCCCTGGCCCCCCTAGATCTACGACTGCAGCCTCCTGGGGGAGGAGAAAAAGATGTTCTGCTTCCCTATTGCAGCCCCCCCAAATGCTGCTGACTCTCCTGCCACCACACTCTCCTCTGCCCTAGACTTCCCCCAAGTTAAGACCATCTGGCAAAGAGGACCGGAGAAACGCAAAGCAGCAGCAGCCAGCCCCACAGATTCTCACAGCACCATTTTACAGCCATGGATTTTGGGACCTGACTCAGATTCCTGGCATATTCACATCAACCTGTGCCCCCATCAACAATGCCAAGCTTACTGAGAAACCATATATAATGAGTAAAAACGTCAAACCATCATAAATGCTCTGGCCGAAAAAAAAAAGTAATTGTGGGCAGAATAAAAATCTTGTGGCAGGCTGGCTGTGGCTACCCAGGCCATAGTTTGGAGACCCCTGCACTAGAGCAACAGAGAAAGGAGCAAACCCACTTACCTTCCTATTATATAAGCCTCTGGCTGGTCAGTGCTTGGAGTAGCTGGGTTTATATAGTAATTTTGCATCGCAACAACCATTGCCTGAAGGAGAATCGGTAGCACATTACACAATGCATTGCAAGGAAACACTGATAACACAGTTTGAGCAATCAACATTCTGAAATTGCACATATAGATTGGCATGATAATATGCAAAACTGGCAATGTAGACAAACTGAGGGTGGGGTTGGAGGGCAGGGAGGCAGAAGATAGCAGTTCTGAGGAACTCTCAGAACTGGCAAGGAGAATGGTATTTATTTTTGAACATGTCTCCTTCTAGTTGACACAGTGGTCCTGTGCTGGAACCTGGCAGATTGCTTAGTACAGAATTGCGGAAGAATTTCAGGGTTTTAAGGTGTCCTTAAAAAATAAGAGCTTATGATTATCTTAGGAAGAGCTGCAGGTCCACAGAAGACAATTGCCTTTTATTACCAAGGGAGGGAACAGGTTGAAAGGTTTACAGCACTTATGCTATGATTATCAGCCTCTGGTTCCTTCCTTCTTGAAGACGGCCAAAACGTGGCCACTTTTCAAGGGTGACAGTTTTTCTAAAAAGAAGCTCCCATTTTGGCTGAACCCTATTTTAAAGCTCAGGTCAAGACACAATAATATGTCAGCCACGGATCCAGAAGGAACGAGGCTAAGCAGTTATGGAGCATCTTCTGTGCCAAATTATTCTTGGAGTTATCCTTTCAAAGCCTCTAAGGTTTGTCATATTTTCCCCACATAGCAAATAGGGAAGGCTGAGCGTTGGAGCTAAGATGTATTTACATGTAATATAAATACATCTTAGCCCGTATCCGGTCAGATTCGGCACGAGTCTTTCGCCACCGACGCTCTAGTCGTCTGCTCTGTCGCTTCATCGTTCGCAGCTCCTCAGAAAACCAAGGAGCGGCTCTGATTCTGCGACTGGGCAGAGGACGCTCAGGAGCAATCTCATCCAGGGCCCTGGCCATCTCCATATTCCAGAGGTCCACCAGGGCACCGGGTGGATCTCCAACTCTGGCAACAGGAAAATCCCCCAGAGCCCTCAGGAATCCGTCTGGATCCATGTATATAGATACAAGTTCCCTCATATCAGGTCTGGCTCATCTATGAGGCCAACTGAAGATGTTGCATAAGGCAGATTGGGGGATGCAATCAATTCAGTCCACCTCCTTGCTTTCACTTCTCCTTTCGCTCTTGGATTGAAAAAGGAAGAGGAAATGTAGAAGGGAGAGTTTCTAGACTATGCTAGAATGCTGATTTGTAGGAGGAATAGAGGCTCTGCCTATTTTAAGTAAAGGGGGAAAATACCACAGGCATTGGGACACCTTTGGCCAGTTTGATTTCCCATAATCAATAATCATGCGTATTCCCAATAATTCATTAGTGGTATCCAGTAGCTCATGTAACCCACACAGTTCCATGTCAGTTAGCAGAGGTAAAATTAACAGATGCTACAATAAGGGCTGGGCTGAATTTTTGTAGTGTTCCTTAAAAAATAAAACCTTAAAGTTTTGCTTAGGAACTTCAGCGCATTTACAGAAAACAGTTGCCTTTCATTGCTAGCCCTGCCTCATTTTCCACATTGGCTATTGATGGATTAATTTCAGGAGGTTTATTTGGGGTTGTTGTATTACCACCTATCATGTTCTTCATTCAATATTTCCAAAGATCAGGACAGCAATAATTACAGTGGCTTTGTTTCAAATGAATTTCCAAAACATTAGATATCCTCACTCTTGTAAGACCTTGGGCCCATTTAGGGCACAATCCTAACCAACTTTCCAGCAATGGGATAAAGATAATGCAGCTCTAAGGTAAGGGAACAAACACCTTGAGAAAAACCCCAGAACTCCCCCCCCCAACTGCAGGATGCAGCACATGCCCCATTGGTAGGGTTACCAGATACAAATGGGGACAGGGTGCCTATATCTTTAACCAATGTATAGCAGAGGAAATTTGGGCAGGTGCAGCTCAGCATGGAAGGGTTTCAAATGCTGCACCTGCCCAAATTCCCTCTTCTATACAATGGTTAAAGGTATAGACATGATGTCCCAGTTTGTATCTGGTAACCCTACCCATTGGTACCACTATGCCAGTGTTGGAAAGTTGGATAGGATTGTGCCCTTAATCACACAGAATGTTCTTCCTCATATTCCAAGCATAAAAAGCATAAACAGCAGCTGTGTTCTCTAGTCGACTGAAAGGCTCTCTCCAACTCAATGAAGCCATACAAAGAAAGACATTTTAGGATCAATTTCAGAGGCGGAAAATCAAGGGAGATGGCACAGTACCAAGGATTTAAACAGACTTATATATTTTGTGGGTGGAGGGAGGAAGTGACTTTGATTAGGCTTGTGAATGGAGATAAGGCTTCCACAGAACATGTTCAATGTTTACACATGCGAATAAGTCCTGCCATAATCACTTATGGATAAAATCATGATCCAAACATCAATATAATATGACTTGCGTGAATGTTGGAGCTATCCTACGCCAAATACATCTCCAATCTGAACTATTTCAATTCCTTGTGACCCTGTGTAGGGGGCTTAATGCTGCCTATAGCAGCTGTACAAGTCTGCTGTAAGCTACTTCTCCTGCTACAGGGGCATCAATCAATCAATCAATCAATCAATCAATTTTTTTGACTGTTGAAAAAGGCACACCGTGCTGCCAGTGGCAGCCTCATATCCCCAACAGCCCCATCAATAAATTACCCACCTTCGGACGATTCGCGCTGCACCAAACTGCCAAAGTACACCGGTTAAAAATCATTGTCCTAGATTGCTAGGACCCCCATATCATCCTTCACATTTTCAAAACTGTCATGAGGAGGGGACGGCCAATCGTGTCACCTCCTCACTCTGAAAACCCGATGCATGTCTGTCTCAATTTTTTTTTCTAGGTAGTACCCGTGGCCCAACTGCAAGAGATTGACTCTGAAAAAGCATTTTGTATGAATGAGTGACACATTTGCTTGGACTTGTATGTGATGCTGGGGGACCAACTGGACCACCTCACTGAAGGCTAAGGGGTAGTCCTATGTGGGCCAGCGCTAGTGGTAAGCCTTTATGCCGGTGCTGGTGTTGCAAAAGTGCCATAAGACACTTCTACTACCGGAGGTAAGGCCTTAATGCTGACATCAGTTGCCTTCATGTCACTACATGGCTACATCCTGTGTCTGTGTTAGCTGTTCGGAAAGATGATGGCTGAGACGTTAACATATGACCCTAGGCAAATATCTCATTTTGCTTCCTGCATCCTTTCACAAGCATTCTCATAGCACTGTACAATATTTAACAAACTTTCCAATGACCTTGCGTGTCATTTTTATGGCTTCCATATTTGCAAAAGATGGTTTGTTAGACTATGGTAAAAAGGGGGGGGCAAATATAAGTGGAAGTTGTGGACAAAATAAATCCTTGAACTAAAGTGAAGCCATTTTGACACTTAAGGTGAACTGCTTACTAGCATGCTGAGAGGGCTAGCTAATTGGGAAATCTGGAGCTGAGAGAAAATAGGGAGTAACTCATGAGAACATCTGAATGTTGATATATGTGAACTAACTGTATCCTTGAGAAGATCAAAAGTTTGTTTATCTTACTGTGTCTGTGGGAACTGGGCAATGTCTTAGCAATGTTGTGACATTTCACACCTGCAACTTGTTGTAGGATTGCTAATTGGATTTGGCTGTGTCAGGGAGGGGGACAGAGTTTGCTCAGCAACTTGAGCTCAGATTGGATGTGGTTTGTAATTGGGTACTAATTTTGATTGACCGGTACAAGCTAGAAATCCCTATAAGAACTGGGTAAGGGAAAAGTTGCTAGCTGTTGGGAAGGGCTATGCCTAGATGCTGGAACACGCATTTGATTTTCTGGGAGACATGCTGAGGAAATTGGAGCAAGGCTTGAACCCCTTGGCTGAAAGACTGTGTTGTAAGTTTTTTTTTTGGGGGGGGCAACTGCTCAGCTGTCTGTAAGGCCTAATATTTCAGTTACGTGTAGTTATTATTATTATTATTATTATTAATTGAATTTATATCCCGCCTTTATGCCCAAAGGCACTCGGTATGATAAAATACAAAATTTAAGATTAAAAACAATTTAAAAACAATATTAAAACAATACAAAAAACAAAATTAAAACAAAACAATAGACTTTAAAAAACAACCTGTCCAGTGGATCATAAAATATAAACATATAAAAGTATAACCAGCCAGCCTGTCAACAGTTAAAAGCTTTTTGAACTAAAAGGTCTTCAGCCCCTGCCGAAATGTTAACAAAGAGGGGGCAGTTAAGTAAGCAAGTAAGCTTTAGGAGTTAGCCTTTCTTGTTTTTCTTTGGCACTTGTAAGTTACCACTGTGCCTTTATGTGTTTGTTTTAATAAACTTTTAATTGGCATCTAAAAGATTGTTGATTCATGCTGGTATCATAGCTACTCAATAAAATGGACCTAAGGGGAAATTAGTTAACATATCCAGGCTGGAGCGGTCTGCTGTAGTTGGCAGAGACCGATCGAAGAGCCAGGGGTTTTAAAGAGTCAGTTATTTTCCCCTAAAAGAAAAAAATCCTCCGTTCTGGCAGGTTTGGGGCTTGTGTAGCCAGCTTGGCCAGAACTTGAGGTCGGCCCGTGTGCCTCTCGGGAGAAGAGGGAAAAAGGGGGGCCTCGATAGCAGTATAACCCCCGGCCCTGTCAGTAACATTGCCAAGTGCAAAAATGTTGTGGGACAGTTGGACAAGTGACTTCCTATAGTCCACAAGAATGAAATCCAGCACTCCATATTGTTGTCTTCAGATTCTTCAGTCAGGGTGAGACTATGAGCCCCCCCCCCATCCCACCCTTGTCCAACTCACACATCCTTGGAGCCAAAATCATAAGACAACTGGAGGATCTTTCTAAAAATAATTTATTGATAGGCAAAACAAACAAACCACCATCATTTGATCAGTAGAGTACATTCAATAGGGACTGAGCCACATTCAATATGGCATTAGGGAATGCTGTGTTCCAAAGCAATGTGCTCCGGCGCTCTGGACAGTTGCTAGTGGTGAGTCATTTGGGGAGATTCCACCAGGCCTCTGACGGCTTTTAGGCATCACTGGAAAAGAAAAGGAGGGAGAAAGAAGTATGAGCTTGCTCGTGGGGCAGTGAGAAAATCCAGCACTTCTTCCCAGGTAGAAGTGCATTCAAAACATAATGGTGAAAGATCACTGATTAATAAGGCGTTCTGAACACGAACAATTTAATCTGGATTAAACTGTTTTCTGGCCTTAAAGATGGTTAGCGCATCACCTTTTTATGCTATTGGTCAATTTTACTCTATTAAAATCATCCTTTTCCCATACCACCAGTCAACTGGGAGGATACCAGATACTTTGCTTTGTGTGACTGGCAACACTGATTGCCAAGTGGAAACCATAACTTTCTTCATATTTTATTTTGCATTTCAACATTTCATTGATTACTTTATGTATACTTCATTTATTTATTACAAACCGGAAGTCACTGCTGGGCACTTCTATGGGTCATTCTGAAGCCGGCGGAGGCCAATATGGTAGGTTGCTGTCCCAGAGAGACCTGGGAGAGGCTTCCGGGGCCTCCGGATGCCACTGGAATGGCTGCAACATTGAGCTATCCAGAAACAAGGGCGGGCAGAAATGCCCAGGACATAACCCACCTGCCTTGGGGTTTGGGAAACCCTGGTCTAGTGTGCTCTCCATTGTATGCATTTATTTGGTCAGTTTTGAAGGCTTGGTACCTGCAGACCCAATGCGACCAGCTCATCTATTTTCTGCATTCTCCTGAAGCAAGCCCACTCACCAGCCAGAGAAGTCTTTGGCTTTCCAGGCATCGATAACCTCCGCGATGCTTCCTGCAACATTGCCATTGGGCAGCTTCAGGTCATCGCTGGCGTTCCTGTTGAAGTTCCCGCAGGAGGCACAGAGTTTTCCTTCCAGGCTTGCACTGACTTGCACCTTCACTTCCCCACAGGCTCGGAGGAGCACTTGCACTTGGGAGCCCAACTGAATCACAACTCCATCTGGAGAGAGGCTTATAGACACATCTTCAGGGGCTTGTGCTGGGAGCTGAACTTGGTACCCGTTTACCTGAAATGGAAAAGGAAAGTCATCGAGTTGTGGTGAGATGGAAGAGCTGTAAAAGTGTTTTGCGTCCATATTATAGTCTCTTGCTTGGGTTTTTGGAAGGCCTTTTTATGGGGGGGGGGGGAGCAAGAACCCTGGGTTTGAAACCGTCTTAGCATTCTTGGTCTTCTAATCCAATCACCATACCACACCTTCCCTCCTTAACAACAGCTCCCTGCTGTATACTTAAGAGAGCTTATAAAAGCATGTTATATAAGAGGTAAGAGAGACATATAAAGCAGACACATGTAGCAGGCGAGGCGCAGAGCTGACTGGAAGAACCTGAGATGATGATGATGATGATTTTTATTTATTTATTTATTTATTAAATTTATACCCTGCCTTTCTGCCCGAAGGCACCCAAGGCGGCATTACAAAGTTAAAACACAATAAAACAATTACATAATAGTTAAAAGACAATAATTAAAAACAATATTAAAAAATAAAATATAAAACAGCCAATCCCATGGATCATAAAATATACAAAAGTATAAAAAAGGATGCAAAAACCAGTCAGCCTGTCAGCAACTAAAAGCCTGCTGAAACAAAAAGGTCTTCAGCCCCTGCCGAAATACCGCCAAAGAGGGAGCAGTTCTTAACTCTAAGGGGAGGGTATTCCAAAGTTGGGGTGCCACCCGCTGAGATGCTTAATAACTCTCTCTCCAGAGAGTTATTTATAACAAATTTCTCTTAACACACCTGCCTTGTTCCACACAAGTGCAAATCTCCTTGCCCTTTCATTGAAACTTTCTATAATTTTTTCCTAGTCTGGACCATTCCAAGGAGTGATAAACAATAAATACTTGAGTTAGTCTAATTTCGGCTGTTTTCATGCATTCAGTCGCTTTTGTTGCTTCATAATCCTTCTGTAGCATACTCAGCAAATGGCAAAAAAATAATAATTGGTAATTAGTAGCAAGGCCAGCAAAAAGGGCAGGCAGCACCAATAGGTGGCAGTAGGTTGGCTGCCATAACTGTCAATGTGAGGGATGATGAAAACCCCACTGGAGAACCAGATTTTCATGTCATGATTCTAGAATGGCGTTATGGTGCCCCCCTTTCAACCAGCTGCTCCTGGTCCTTCTTACCCATGTCTCCTGGTCCTTCTTCACAGTGATAAAAGTTCCTCGGAAGAATATATGCAGCGTCGACACAGCTGCCACGTCTGAGTCGCGGCATTCCTGGATGACGGCTACGATTCTGAATCGAGAAGGGTCTTCCTTGTCACAAAGAGAGGCCACCTCGTAGGCCCCGTTGTAGAGGACTTGGCCGGAGGCACCATCGAAGGAGGTTAACCGTGCGCCGGGAGTGAGGAGGCACTCTCCATCCGGCCCCATGCAATCACGCACTCCGTCATGGACGGCGCATAAGTCCCCTGCCTGACAGCTGCTATCCTTGCAGTCGAGCAGGTCCAAGGAGTGGCAGGTGCAGTTCTTCAGGCAGTCGTCCAGGATAACGCTCGATCCAGACTGTCAGATCAATAGCAAATAGAAGGGGGGGAAACTCCGGTAAGCACTAAATATAAAAGTGGGTTAAATGGTAAGGTAAAAGGTAAAGGTTTCCCCACGACCGAATGGTCTAGTCGTGACCGACTGTAGGGGGTGGTGCTCATCTCCATTTCAAGGCCTATAGAGTCGGTGTTTTGTCCGAGGACAAGCTTCTGTGGTCATGTGGCTGGCATGACTCAATGCCGTAGTGCATGGAACGCCATTACCTTCCCCCTGAAGTGGTCCCTATTTATCTACTTGCATTTTAGGTGCTTTCGAACTGCTAGGTTGGCAGGAGCTGGGACAAGCGACGGGAGCTCACTCCGCCGCGCAGTCTTGACCTCCCAACCTTGCGGTTGGAAAGCCCAGCAGCAGCGGATTAACTCGCTGCGCCACCACGTCCCTACATAAATGGTAAGGACACATGGTTAAAAAAAGAAGCACCAAAGCAGCTGAGAGGAGGCTACAGAGTGAGTGTGTGTTTGTGTGTGTGTGTGTGTTCATTGTACTCAGCCTGGGATCAAAAGGGGGCCCAGGACTCAAATTCACATTTGAAGGGAGAAGGGAAGGCCCCCCCCCCAAAAAAACTTGGCAGACATGCTCAGTCCAGTCACAGGACTGCTCTCCTTACTTGGATGTAGCGCCCGTCATGCAGACAGCCACAGTTCTCCATCGCCACGCATCTGTCGCCATCAAAGAGGTAGCCGCCGTCACACTGGCAGCCTTCAAAACAGTTTCCTGTGCACTGGCCTGGAGTGGACAAGCTGGAGCAGGTCAAACCGCAGGTCCTCGTGCACAGCTCATGATGGCTGTTGGACGGGCAGGTGAGAGCTGAAAATAAAGCAAGGGAGGATCAGTGGGGAAAGTAGGAGCGATTTTGAACATCAGGGACACCCGCAAAAGGAGCTGTGGGCCTCCCAGACCCTCCCGGTAGCCAGCACAACTCCCAGGTAAGGGCAAAAGCCCCCGGGGGCCCATGGTGCAATGATAGCTGCAGTGCCATCAGGCACCTCCCCAGCCCTAGTCTCGGCCAGCAATTACAGCGACAAAAACGTCCAAGCGGACCGCTGCACTGAACCACTTAGTACAACAGTGCTGCATGTCGATCAGCTCTAAGAGATTAAACTGCAGGCTGTTGGGCAAACTCACGGCAGAAAGTGTCGGATCGCCAGGCTTCAATTGTGACGCCAGCAGCTTGGCACGCAGCTGCGTAAGCTTGAATGCTCCGACAGAGGGTCTCTCCAGCCCCGTTGGCCACACACATGTCATGCAGACAGTTGTCGAAGTATGCCGCAGGGTCAACCAAGGCATGGCAGGCTCTGAATGGGCCAGAGGTGGCTTGGATCATGCCACAGGAACTCTCTGGTCTGTATGGCGCTGTCTTGGATGCATCACAGACGGGACATTTTCCGCCGCAGCCATCCGAGCAATTGGCGCCGTCGGTGGAAACCTTCCAAGCAGCTCCAAATTCACCTGTGTTCTGAGTGTTTTTTCCATTGGGCAGAGTGAAGTCATCAGAGCTGTTACCATTGAAATTGCCACAAAGGCCATTCACGTGACCCTGATAGGTGCTGGGTACAGACACAAGGACATAAGAGGAGGTATCATAAAGGACTTTGAGGCCAAAGTCAGCTTGGACAATGATATTGTTGCCTTCCTGGTTGGCCCAGAGCTTCTCATCGTTGGTACTCATGGGCAGTGTGTAGAACTCTCCATCCACCTGAATATACAACAAAGAACATGATTACGGATGCTGCTGGATATTGATGGCATGTATACGTACAAAAGATGCAGAGATAATCACAGCATAAGGTACAAATGTCTTCAAAGAGATTAGACTAAGAAAGGACATCACCTTGACCTTCCACTTCATTGCCAGCTCCATGGCAACAGTGTATCCATGGACATATACCACAACTCTCTTCGTCAGGGAGCCCTCATTCTCCACCAGCACGGAGAAGTTGGTCAGCAGAGAATCCGATTTGTCGAGCTGAGCTAAAATGTAAGTGCAGGTTCCCTGGAAGTCATAGGCCCTTCTGTCAAACGTCAAGTAGTGGGATCCTCCAGCCACGCTGCATTTGCCATAGCCCAAAGGATGGCAGCCTTGGACTCCGTTCTCCACTCGGCATTCTTCATGAGCCCCGCAGGAGATCTCCTGGCATTCAACCACTCCATTGGCCGCACAGTGGCATCTCTCCTGGCAGGAAGCACCGGGATAGAAAACCTCCTCCTTCCTGTAGTACTTGCCCTGGTACACGCAGCCACAATCCCGAATGGGAACGCACTGGTCACCGCTCAAGAGGAACCCAGCATCGCAGTAGCAGCCTTCTTGGCAAGACACCTCGCAGCCTGCGGGAGCTGCAAGGCCACGGCACGTGGCAGGGCAGCCGTTCCCACAGAGCTCATAGTGAGAGTTGTCAGAGCAGGTGGGACCTGGAGGAGAGGACAAAACAGAACGTGCAGGTAACAAAGTTGTTGCTTGAGACATAGAGGCAGTTTAAGGAGCACTGGGATTAGAATACGTCTGCACTGCTCTGTGGGTGAGTCTGTTCATGGAGCGACACCTGCTGGTTCAACTCTTATCTCACTCAAATGAACTCTGCCACTGTTGGCCTATCAATTGATGAAATTACTTAAGAACAAAACAAAATAGGACAGTATCTCAGTTCATGTGATACACCTGATTTTCCTCGTGCAGGATCTGCAGTTTACTTAAAAAAAAAAAAAAAGACACACTTGAACTGTTCAGATGGAACAGACTAAGACCCCAATCCTAGGCTCTATAGCGCTGGCAGTGGAGGAGGAGACGACAGCCGGGGGTGTCCCAATACCCTTCGAATACAGTGATTGCCATTTTGGATCCGCTGTAGCTGTGGGCGCTGGGAAGTTTAGGATTGGACTGCCCAAAGGAAACCATCCTAGTTTATTAGCTGTGCATCCCCCCAATGAAGCCACGAGAGACAGATGAGTATGGATCAATGGGCCACTTTATTGCAAATATATACAAAGAAGAGGAGCTGGGAACCGGCAGCAATTAACTAAGGCAGGAAAACGGTGGGGGGCAAGGCCTTAAACGAAGATGGGGGCCAGCTACTGGCCAGCCCCCCTTTGCGGGCCTTTGCTGACCTCCGGATGCACACCAAAAGCCTCCTTCCAGCCTTCGTGCCCGTGCCAACCTGCAATAAAGCGACCAAAATTGCCGTCTGTGTATGTGGAACATACACAACCCCCCACCCCAGTCCAGCGTAGGCAAAAAATCTGCTAGCCGACCAGGCAGGCAGAAAAATTCCTACCCCAAATACGGCAACCAGTGTCCCTTGGGATCAACAGAGGAATGGCCCCTAGGAGACCTCTCGAACACCAGGAGACTTCCAGTGCCACCCCTCACGGCCAACTGCCCCAATTGGGTAGTATCTGTCTCGCGCGGCTGGGGGGAGCCAGCCAATTACGAGCACACAGCTATATGCTGCAGCTCGGGATTAGTTGGGTTTTTTTGGTCCTTTAAGATTTAACGATGACCAAGAAAATATAAACATAGGTGATAGTTGCTGTGATGACTTGACAATCTGAATAAGTTTTTTTTTTTTTTTTTTAGAGATGGAAACTCTGATCCAAAACCTCTCCTTTCAAAAATGGATGGATTTCAAGGCTTTTCCCACCTCATTTCTGTTTATACTGATACACACTTGATCAGCAATTTCCTGGCAAAATTGTGCATAAGGGGATTTAAGAGGTGACACTTACTACAAAAGGAGTCTGATCTCCACTCTTCAATCCGAATGCCCTGCGCCTGGCAGGCCGCAACGTAGGCACTGATGGCACTGCACAGAGCATCTTGTTGGCCATGGTACTGGCAGGTGTCAAAAACGCAATCACTGAAGAAGGGTGCTGGGTCAATGGTCCCGTGGCATCGTTTGAATGGTCCATCTTTTTTGATGAGGATCCCACAGTACTGGTCACCCTGGTAGATTTGATTCTGTGCCTCCCCACATACTGGGCAATCGTCAGAGCAACCTGGTGTACACCCAGGGACCTCTGCCACCTTCCAGCTCTCTCCAAACTGGTTTCCACTGGTCGCTTGGCTGCCATTTTTCATGGTTAGGTCATCTTTGGGGTTTTGGTTGTTGTTGCCACAGAGGCCACAAAGCGCATTGGTGTACGTGTTGGGTACAATGACCCTAGCATAGTTTTTCCAATCAAAAGTCACAGTCAAGTCAAAATTGGTCTTGATGACACCGTTGTTCCCACTGATGTAAACTTTGATCTTGTCTTCATGGTTGAAGGGCAGATTCTCAAAGATGTGATTCACCTGAATGGGACGCAAGAGAGATTGGTCACCGCTCATCCTGCTATGGAAGAAAAGATGGGTGGGGATCTATATACTTGAGGTTCCTTTCAACGTATATACTCTTCACGTAGTATATAGTAGTATAACACCCAAGTAGTGAGACTGAGAATGCATTTGAAATCCCACACCTGAATGTCCACATATAAAGATGTGATTTAGAGAAGACTTGGGGAAATAGCTGGCATTGATGCATGTTTTAGGATGCCTCATTCTTTTTATTTTTATTTTTAGAGGATTTATAAGGAAATTCCAGAAAGTATAGTGGGCAGGTCTGGGAATGGGGTTCACAGATAACTTACAAAGAAGGCTATATGGACCTTGTCAAAAAAATACCAGGCATCCATTATGATTAAAGCAGAAAATGCTTTAAATTGGGTATTCCACTGCAGTGTAGTTCCATCCCTGCTGACCTGAGGCTGGAGGGAAGAAAGTCAGACATACTTTTCCGAATTCAAGTTCCTGGCCTGCTACTCAGTGGTAATCTAAACAACAACAGGCTGGCATTCAGCCTATGCACCACATGTCAAAGGAGGAAACTGTAGCAAGGTCATCTTGGAACAGCCTCCGCTGATAGGAGTCTAGTTTGGATTTGATATTCCTTGATGCCTGTAAAAGCTTGATCATTTATCTGAGCAACTAAGGAGTCTTGGCTGGCTATGAACTGCTTTAGTACCCTTTAGGAGCTATAGCTGACGGACACTGCTGATGGTCAAATACTGAAGAGGTCCTGATCACCTCACTGAAATGTGTTTTGGTTACTTCAGTTAGATTCTAAACAGGCAGAGGTCCATTAATACTCAAGAGTCTGCACAGTCTTCCTAGTATACAATGGATTCCAGGCTCCCCTTTTGGCAAGGACCCCCAAAGCTACAGCCAGTCCCCAAAAGGGTTCTTTAGTAATACAAAGGAATCCACTCATCAGTTTTGCCCATGTCCATACCTGTACCCGACGTGGATAATCCCGACTCAGCACAATGGTTACATTGTAGACCTCCAATGCCACTACTTTAGTGTAGGACACTTTTTTGTTGCCTCGGTTGCTATTCTGCACGTAGACAGCAAAAGGCTTGAGAGTTGGGTCATCAGAGCACAGTCCAGCCAATTGGTAGATGCAGGTGCCCATGAAGTTATATTTCCTCCCGTCGAAGGTGGTATAGTGAGGGTCACCGGATGCTGAGCAGGTAGCATAGCTGAGAGGATAACAATCCCTGATGCCATTGACCACTGTGCATCTCTCATTGGCTTTACACCCAGCCTGCCTGCACACCACGATGCCCAGGCTGGGATCACACCTGCAGCGAGAGCCACAGTTCTCGTCGGCCCAGAATTGCTCCCCAGGCTTGTAATAGAAGCCGTTGTAGGTGCAGCCACAGCTCGCTACAGGCACACACTTGTCGACACTGAGGACGAAGCCATCGTCGCACTGGCAGGTTTCCACGCAGGGCTCTTTGCAGGTATCTGGAGCGGAGCGGTCTGCGCAACTGGCTGGGCAGGCGTTTCCACAGAACTCATAGTGGCTGTTCTCAGAGCACTGTGGGACTGGAAGAATGGAAAGGAGAAGCAGAAATGTAACCAGTGACAAAATGGGCTAAAACCCCAATTTGAAAATAGCCAGTGATAATATGGTATATATGCAGGATCTTTTCTACAGCACATCGGCAAGGGGCATGGGGTGGTGTGCCAGGTCGTGCCATCTCTCTATGCAGGGCTACTACTATGATCAAAATTCATGAAATGTTCCTCCTGTACCAGAATAGGATCATCCACATTCACTTTAGGCAACACACAGGGGAAACTCTAGCTCCATATGTCCTTAAGCTAATCGTGTAAGCCTATGCGTGCTTATTGGAAAGTTCTCCAGTATCTACAGTGTCTTACGTCTTAGCCAATGTGTTTCAGGTTTGTAGCCTAAGCCAATGTATCAATCAATCAATCAATCAACAGGTACTTATATACCGCTTTTCAACATGTACAGGGTTGGGGGGGGGGACAGGCACTCACAGCAACCCGAAGGCGTCCTCCAATCCTGTATGGTGGCCCCTGCTTTCTGACAAGTTTCTGCATAGGCCTCCAACGCCTGGCAAAGGAAGTCCTTGGCTCCGCCATTCAGGCACACATCATAAATGCAACTATCAAAGAAGTCGTCTGGATTCACGTTGGCGTGACACTCTCTGAAGGGACCGTCAGAGATTTTCGTGATCAGCCCACAGAACTCCTCCTTTCCATACTGCTGTTTTTTGGCCTCATCACATGTTGGGCAGTTCCCTCTGCACTCATCCCAGCAGAAGGGATCCCGGTCCTCGACTCTCCAGGTGCTGGCCCAGCTTACGATGGAGGGGGCTTTGGTGCCATTGAGAAAATGCATGTCATCTCCAGGGTTTTGGTTGAAGTTCCCACACAGCCCACACATGGCTCCATAGTAACTGCTGGGCAGGGTGAGAGTCAAGTGCGAATTCCAGTCGTACGTCACCTGGAGACCAAAATCTGTTTGCAGGACAGCATTATCGCCACTCTGGAAGAGCTTGATCTTTCCATCTTCAAGAGTCAAAGGTAGGCTCTTAATTGCATCATTTAACTAGAGCATGGATAGAGTAAGGAAAAAGGCAAGAATTATTGGTTTGTAAGGAGCTCAGTTCTTCTGAGATCGTGTTAACAGTGCCCATGTTTTATATGCAAAGAAAAATAGTTGTGACTAATTCCCAGTGAAATTTGGCAAAGAGGGACTTTTTTCTAACATGGTGGCTCTTATATTTAGTGGTGTGGGGTCTCATTTGTTAGCCTGATATTGGACTTTCAAAGTAGTTCTATTCCAGAATGAATCCCATGGTACTCAGAAGGACTCAACCCTCCCCACAGCTCCTTGAGGTGTCTGACATACCCTGATTCTGCCAGTTTCCTGCTTGTAGATGGAGATCTTGTACCCATAGACATAGATGTTGGTCTGGCGCACGTAGGACACAGCCTGGTTGCCCCTGTTGTCATTCTTCTCATCTATGGTGAACGGGACCAGCGTAGAATCATTTCCACAGTACTTGGCAATGGTATAAGTACAGGTGCCCTGGAAGTCAAAGCTCCATCCATCGAAGGTGTGGTAGTGTGGGTCCCCCCAGCCCCAACACTGTACGGTGAAGTCAGGGACGCAGGTGGTTTGGTTGTTCTCAGTCTTGCATGTCTCTTTCTCTCGACAGGTCAGGGCTTTGCAGGGATCTGAAATGGATGAATGTAACAGAACTGAGTGCTAGTCGCCACTGAGCATAAATGCCCAAGGCAGCAATGGCGACAGCAGTCATCAGTTTCACAGTGATAGAAAAAAAGAGGCAGAAATACTACAAAGATTTCACATCCTGCTTCCATTGTCTTTAGCTAAGTATTAATTTATGGACATAATAGCTTTTCTCCAGCAAAGTGATGGCTGCGTTTGGAAGCCTCCATTTGGGTGGCAGTAAGTACCATGATATGGCCAAGAGGGGGGGATTAAATCATTCTACAACTGCAACTATATCTCTATGGGACAAGCCCTATTTGCCTGGACTTGGCCATTACTCAAATGTTTGTCTTCCAATGGGAACAGGAAGTGTCAAAATGTATTAGCCACCAGCTTCAGCAAGAAAATATCACTTCTGGGTGATATTGGGGAATGTTTACAACCCGGGAGCACATGATTGTGTTATTCTTTTGACATGATTTTCACTGAATGCAAAATGAATCGCTTCTTACCTGTATTAATGCATCCCATTATTCCATCCTGGATCTCGCATTTCTCGTCAGTATTGCACCTGTGGGCCTCGCATGTAACCCCTTGGCCAGGGATGCAGGTGCAGCTTTCCTGGCACTCATTCAGCAGAACCATCTCATTGGGCTGGTGGAAGATGTGAAAATAATACAGAGAAATAGAAATTTGGCAGATTACAGATTTCCATCGTCAACAAGCATACGTATACAACTAAGAGCGCAATCCTAACCTGGAGTTAGGCTGGCACAGTTAAGCCAGCAAAATTTGGCCAGCACAAAGGACACCGTCATACTGGATCAACTCCCAGAGAGGAGAGCATACAGACGTGTGCCATCCTCCGTGACTCTGAGAGTCCAAACGTGCTTTATGGTGGCCCACCCAAACTCTTATGACAACAATGAAGGGTGGGAGACCAGGGATCCGAAGACCACCTACCTTGTAATAGCGCCCATCCTCAAAGCACCCACAGTTGCCTGCAGTCACACACCCAAGGCCGTCAAAGAAGAAGCCATCGTCACACTGGCAGCCCTCAGCGCAGGTCTCTGGGCACGAACTGGGGTCGGTGATCTTGGCACAGCTGGTGGAGCAGAGGTCAGCACAGACTTCATAGTGGCTGTTGGCTTGGCAGCTCAGAGCTAAACAAGAAGGGCAGGTAGGTTAACGTAAAAGTAGGAATTGAAGCTGGAGCTGTATTGATTGGGAGGAAGATTTAAGCCAATTCTACTAACCGGAATACTGTTCTTATTTTTGAAACAGATATTTAAGACCACAGAAACAATACTTAGTGCACCCTGAAATTATAAAGTCAGGTGCAGCTCTTCTCCTCCCCCTACTCGATTTTGCTTCTCTAACCTTAGAACTACGCCACTAATACTTACGGCAGAAGGATGGCGTCCTCCAGGGCTCAAGGAAGACCCCGGTCTCTTGACAGGCAGACACGTAGCTCTCCAGACTCCTGCACAAGACTTGATTTTCCCCATTGCCCAGGCACAGATCGTAGACGCAGTTGTTGAAATACTGATCAGGCTCCACCACATCGTGGCAAGCGCTGAAAGGACCGTTGTCTGCAGTGAGGATCCCACAGTAGTTGCGCTGTTTGAACACCTCCTTCTTCCTCTCCTCGCACACTGGGCAGTGGTTCCCAGAGCAGCCATCTGAGCAGGCTTTATCTGCCCCGGGGACCAGCACTTTCCAGGCAGCACCAAATGTGGTGGCATCAGTGACGACCCTGCCATCTGGGAGCTGAAAGTCATCGTCCTTCCGGTCATTGTAGTTCCCACACAGGCCGCCCATGTGGCCCTGGTAGCTGCTGGGGACAGTGACGGCCACGTCGTAGACCAGGTCGTAGCTGACAGAGAGGCCAAAGTCGGTTTGCATCAGGACTCGAGTGCCGTGCTGAGAGGCTCTGAGCCGCCCTCCAGAGAGGACTGCGGGGAGGGGCCGGAACAGACCGTTCACCTGCAGAAGGCAAAGCATTTGCTGGAGTCAGGCTACTTTGCAGAGTTGAGAGAGTTGCCATGAGGCACTCAAAGAGGTAGTACGTCTCCCAGTGTCCTGGGAAGGACCATCAGGTATGCAAATGTACACTGCAAATGTACACTGGACTCACCTTCACCTGTCCCCACTGGTTCTGCAGCAGCGTGAGTGTGATTCCATAGACCTCGACAGAGACCATCTTGGTCACGGAGACCTTCCCGTTCCCCCAGGCCTCGTTCTCGACAGAGACAGCGAAGGAGGTCAGGGTCTGGTTTCCTGCAATGGCTGCAGCCAGGACGTAGGTGCACGTTCCCTGGAAATCAAAGGCCAGTCCGTCGAAGGAGAAATAGTGGGGATCTCCAGAAGCAGAACAGGAGGCACCGCCAATGGGGTGGCATTTCTGGATTCCATCTGACAACCGGCATTCTTCGTTGGGGCCGCAGGAAAAGGCTTGGCAGAACACGGCCCCGCCAGCCGCGCACACGCAACGCTCCTGGCACGAGGGGTAGAAAGTCTCTCCGGCCAAGTAGTAGCGGTCCTGGTAGTAGCAGCCACACTGGGAAATGGGGACACAGCGGTTGCCACTCTGCACAAAGTTCTCATCGCACACACAGGCTTCCTGGCACGTGGCCGCACAAGGGACAGGCACGTAGATGCTGCTGCATGTCTGGGCACAGCCTTGGGCGCAGAGCTCATAGTGGCTGTTTGGAGCACAAGGAAATCCTGCCAGTGTGAGACAATGGGGGAAAGAGAAGGAGGGGATAAGGTGAGTGGGTGCATGGATTTCATGCAATGGAAACAAACCTCCCTGACTGGGCTCTGCCTATCGAGCCAAGCCTCTGCTCCACAGTCCCCGGCATTGTGAGCTGCTAAGCAGCTCAGACAGTGAGAATCCCACAATGACACTGTCGGTTTGGCACCCCACCCCAGTGTGTCACCACAACACACAACCAGGGGACTGCTGGTGTGGAGAACTGCAGCCTCAAAAAATGAAATGGCTTTGAAATGTTGCAATTCAGTATAGATTAGATTGGTTTAGATGGTTTAATCCAGAGCGTTTCTTCAGGATATTTCTACTTACTGCAGACGTCGTCTGATCTCCAGGGATAGACAGTCGCCCCAGCTGCCTGGCAGGCTGCCGCATAGCTGGCAAACAGAGGACAGATCACCGATTGCTGGCCTTGAAAGGAGCAGTAATCGTAGACACAGTCGCGGAAGTAGCCCTCGGGATCCACTTTGCCGTGACACTCTCTGAAGGGGCCGTTTCTGTCGAGGAGGAGCCCACATCCCCTCTTGAGGTTCCGTTGTTGCTCCTCAATGGCTGCCAGGCCGGGGCACTCTCCGGGGACACCGTCTGTGCAGCCTGGCACATTCTGCACCTTCCAGTTCCGACCAAAGGCTACTGGAGTTGGAGCCACGGTGCCATCTCTCAGGAGCAGGTC
>JAJKFI010000022.1:7639040-7657269 GCA_029204185.1 Lerista edwardsae
TCGTGCAATGAGATGGGTAGACGGGATTTCTGGTGATTCACCTGCAAGAGAAGTCAGATGCCATTAAGGATGTTACCCTAACTTTAGTGATTTGTACTTTATTGCACTTTCTTGTTTCTGTTTCTCTTAATTAGTTCGTTCTGGTATTATGTGGATTCACTGTTTTCCCTCTGATTGTGTGTTGCTGTGGAGGGATTTTGCTAAAAAGCTATAGATGTTAAAAAGAGAAAGAAAATATGAAACAGCACATCTTTCACTGTCATCAAAGGGGTATGGGAGACTTACTTCTTCGGATGAAGCATGAGGAATGAGAACCTTTAATCAAACGCAGAATTCTGTATCTCGGCATGTAAACCAAATGAAAGGATGTGGAGATTTGTGTGTAACCACCTAGCAAAAGGTGGAAGTAGGAAGTTGGGGAAAGCGAGTGAGAAAAACATGTTTGCCTTCCACTCTTACCCTCACAAATCCGACCTCGCCTCGGGCTACAGAGATGGTGGTGTTATAGACTCTGACTGTCACCAAGCCAACATACGAAACACGGGTGTTGCCCCTGTTCTCATTCTTAGCCTCAACGTTGAAGGAAGGCAGAGAGGTATCTGGACCGCACGTCTTGGCGATGGTATAGGTGCAGGTGCCCATGAAGTCAAAGCTTCTCCCATCAAAGGTGTGATAATGAGGGTCTCCCTGTGCCCAGCAGCTGGAGTGTGACACTGGCACACACACCGGTTCACCATCTTTGATCTCACACCTCTCATTCTTCCGACACTGGATGGAGCTGCACGAGGGTTTGCCTAGAATGAAAGAATGGCATGGTCACTGCAAAGGCAAAAGGAGTTGGACACCAGCAAAAACCTCCTATTGGCAGAAATGAGCTTTTTCCAGATGGTGGCATCCCTTTTTTGACTGTGCCTTTTCATCTCAACAGCTTTATCCTGAACTTGTCTGCATCTGTTTGCTTCATATGCATTTTATTACTTACAAATCACATGGATGATTTTCCTGTTGAAGCGTGGTGTGTACATTTCTCCCCCCTCCAACTAAGACAAAATAAAAATGTGAAAACCCTCCCAATTAATACCCCAGACATTGTAAAGAATGAGCTCTCCATCACTCTCAGCCTTCATCTGTTACCTATATAGGTAGGTGATTCACCAGGTGCCAAAAAGCTAGATTCTAATATACAGATGAGGATACTTACTGCAGGAGCAAAGGGCCACCGAGCCATATCCATGGTAGTGTGAGCCACCAAAAATGAAAAGCCCAAAATGAGCACTGGGATGCTGTACAGAGAAGGCTCTCGCTTCTGTGCCCAAGCTGTGTTCGGCCGAAGAATATTCTGTGCCAAGGATTGATCTCCAGTGGAGGTTTCCAATGGCCCCTTTATCTAATGTTATTCCGCTGGATTCTGAGGTTTTGGCTACAATAGTAATGTAATTATGAAAACCTGCCATTCCATCAACATGATAGGAAGTGCAATAGCTTCCTATGGCTGGAATATTGATGAGGAATGGATCGTAAATTTGACTTCCTACTGTGGCACTAGGGAAGAAGAAAAGGACCTGGATTCCAGCATCGGCAGAGATGAACAGTGGCTGAGAGCCCTGAAGATCAAACCGGGCAACTTGCCCAGTGACCATCTGGTGGGAATTTTGACTTTGCCCAGATTGGAAATTGACGCGTGTGATATTAGAGGCGATTATATACACCACGTCAAATCGACTTTGAAAGGACAGTGGGGGGACGATGAAGGTGGTGCCCCAGCTAGGAACTGGCAGGAGCTGTTCTACAACATGGTCACAGCCTGCAAATTTCTGGGCGCAGCTGTGCCCGCTCAAGACAGCCACTGGTTCGTTCGACTCAACTCTGGTTCCAGTTAAATCATTTGTGCTTTGCAGTTGGATTGTTTGGAAGGGATGGAGGTCAGCAAGCAGCTTGCTCCCTGAAGGATACACGTGCCCTTTGAAGATCACCGTTCCTTTCAGGTGAATAGTGACTCTGGTGGGGTTCCGGTAGGCAACCACTGCAAATTCCTTGAACGTGTTTGAGACATCACCGACTGGCGTTACCACATAGTATAATGTGCCCAGATGGTCAACTGGGTACACTGCCGTGGCACCTACTGTCTGTTTCTTGTAGTTGGAGGAGAAAACAGAGATCTCTTTGTCAGCTTGGACCCGCACAGTCCTATCAAAGATGTTGCTCCCCTCCATTTCCACACCAGTGGGGAGCTGAACTGACACTGTCTGTCCCTGGTTGACCGAGATGGTTTTCTGGAACGAAGGTTCATTCACTGTCACGGTGATGGTGGTGGCAGGACGCTGTCCGGTGATAAAAAGCTCAAATTTGGGATTGCTTTGGGCTTTCCAGTAGTTGCACAAAAAGGCGGTGACAAATTCCTTCCCGCAAGAACTTGCTAAACAGGGGCCTGGAAACAGACGGTGAAAGGGGAAAGGAATAATTAAGAAAGGAAAAGATCAGATCATAGTGCTGTTACCCAAACCTGTGATGTGCTAACGTTCCTAACTGTCTACGGCAGTGATTTTCAGCCAGCCTGGTGCAGAATTTTGGTCCACATATGTGCTGTGGGTATTTGGAGGAGAATCATGTATTAATAGGGACATCGGAGGATGTGAGCCCCCCCCCCACACACACACACTTTAGCAGCATGATATGCAGAGGCGTCATCCTACCGGAACGGGGCGATACCCCGTTCCGGTAGTTCCGGGGAGAGCGGGAGCGGAGCAGCAGTGCGCGGCAGACTCCGCGCGCTGTTTTTGCCCTCCCGCCTGCCCCTGCGCCTGGATCGCGCTGTAAGAGAGCTCTTCTGGGCGCAGGGAGGCGTTGCCGGGCGCCACAAGGGGGCGGGGAGCTACAGCTCACCCATCCGTCCCCGCGGCGTTCCGGATCCTGGCACCCGCAGCGTTCCAACTGCTGGCGCCAGTGAATGACGTCACTGATGATATGCCTTGTCAATTGTAAGTTATTTGTCATGAGTGGTCTGACAGGGAACTAAAAGCAAGATTTCCACCAAAAAGGTACTGCAGGGGCGCTCCTTTACTATTTCCCCAAGGCGGGGCACCTACAACCAGGGCCCCCCTCCTTGCCCCTTCAGTCCCAAACTCACCGCACAGGAGGGCCAGCCAGGTGCAGAGCAGTCGCGGCAGCTTCATTGCCATGGCTGCAAAACAGAAGAAAGATGCTCAGCTCGATGAGAGGTCCAGGACATTCCCCTGCTCTGATCACCAGACCCCTGCAACACCCACAACCCCCCATCCAGAGGTTAGTTATGAGCTCCAGTTCCCAAGGAACCTCCTCAGCTTTCCCACCAAGTTCCAGTGCTTGGATTTTGGGGGAGAAAGGTGGGGAGTCCATGGCATCCACAAGCTGAAGCCCCTCTCCCAGACTCCCACAGTTTTAGCCAAATCAGGGCCTCCCACAACAATCTAAAATAGCAGCTATTCTCATCTTTTATTCCCTCTTCTTTAAACATGTCTACATTTAAATTGTCCACCGAGTGGCATAAATCGGTAAAGCATCAAATGCATTGATGCTGTTGTGCTATTATTGCCACAGGTTGGTTGTCAGGAGTACTTGCCAGCCAGTGCTTCTGTTAATAAGCAAATGAATCCAGGAGTCTCACTGATTATTCTCAGTAATCCTGGATGGGTGATTTCATTCTTGCTTGCAAGGCCATCGGGGCTGGCCCAATATCTCTTGGGCCTGAAGCAGCATGCCAAACACAGCCCCCTTCCCTAGTGATGTCCCAGCCTCTGCTTCTACTCTCCCATGTTCTAGTACAGCCACTCCCCTCCCCTCCACAGTTCCTCTTCCTTTTCCAGTCCAAGGCGTGGAAGAGGAGCACTGAAGTCGGCAGATCCCCTCCAGTCTGATGCCTGAGGCAGCTGCTTCAGTTGGCCTCATGGATGGGCCAGCTCTGAAGACCTGCCTGTAGTCAGACTGGAGCAGAGGGATTTAAGCACATGTCAATTCCTTCCCTATCCCCTTCCCTTTGTGCCAATATGGGGGAACAAAAGAAAGCATAGAATCACTAGCAAATTCTGAGGAGGAGACAGAGACAGTACAGGGAGATTTAAGCTTAGAGCTGGAACACTACTAAAAATATGGTCATACCCTAACTTGTACAATCCCTTCTACAGCTCACATGCCCCTTCTGGGAGCCAAAGAACTCACTGCATGCAGTTTACTTACAGGCCCAGAATCAAAGCATCACCAAGTCAACAAAGGAAGGAAACTATCGCACCTACCTGCCTGCAAGCCTCTGGCTCATCCAGGACTTGGAGTCACTGAGTTTATATAGGAGTTTAATCTCTGATACTCCAGTCAACGCCCTAAAGAGGAAGGAGAAAGGAGAATATTTAGCCCAACTACCTACAATATGGAATACATGATGAGCATGTGGATTGAAGGCAGGGGAAAAGGAGGTAAAAATCAGTTCTCTTTGTATGCAGATTTGCTATCTGGCCACGAGAGGGGGAGAGACCCATTCCCCGGTGGTGGCTCAGGCAGCCCGACATGGGGCTACTCGATTCACCGCCAGCAAAATAGCCGAAGTTGAGTTGAGTAGCCCCATTATGGGTGGCAGGGTTTTCCCTGGGGGAAGGGGACAAACGTTCCCTCCTCCTGGGGAGATCCCAGCAGCTGCCTGGCTGCCACTGAATGGAGTGGCAGCCTTTTGGCTACCATTGCACCTGCAGCAGTTAGTTCAGGATTGGGCTCTGTATTGGCATAAATGTCAGAAAATTGAATGGGAATTCATTTTACCCAAATCTGACACTCTAGCATACCAGTTTTGTCTCCTTCACATTTCCTCTTCTTCGTTTTCACCCAGGAAGGAAGAAGAGAATAGGAAAATGGATGAGAGGATGGAGGTCTGCAACCACTGCTAATCTGCCATCCACGGTGACTACCTCAGTTGGCCTCATATATGATCCAATGGCATCTTCTGAGTTTTAATTCCTAGTATTTAATTCCTAGTACAATGTGGATCCAGCCAAAAACTGGGGCGGTCATAGGGAAGTTTGGATGCTGCTAATTCCTAAGGTTGGATGACTTCGGAGCTGGCCCTTGAGGTTGGTAGTGGGTCTTATGCCCCTCTTTGAAATTTTATTGGCTTACCGCAAAAGGTGGCAACAATTAAGTTCTTTAGTTAATTGCACAACCATTGCCAGATGCAGTGCTGAGATGACAACCTGAGTTGGGAGAACAGGATGGAAGATTTCTGCCTGGGGATCTTGAGAATTTTTCTTTTCTGGGGCAGTTCTTCTCACAAGTGTCGTCTTTGGAATGTGTCTCTCTGTACACGTCACCCACTCAAGCTCCTTGGGGGTTTCTTTCGCGTGAAAATTCCAGCTGGACTGGTTTGTACTGGCTCACCCCTGGAACAGGTTCCTCCTTCGTTGGCCTGTTCCTTTGGGGTCTGTCTTTGGGGTCCTTGGGTTTCTGTCAACTGTGAACAGGATACATCTGGTTTTGTGGGGCCTCCTGACATCTAAGGATTGCTGAGAACCGGTCACTCATCAGAGATGTTGCAATGCTCACTTTGATGCAGCTCTACCTCTTTATGGTGTTCACTTTCCAGTTTGAGGACTGGTGTTAGCTCATCTTCTGCTGCTTCGGCCAGTGCTACACCCCATGTCTTCCACATCCTTCATTTACCCAATTCCTAATTTGCAAACATGTTAAGGAGGAGGGGAGCTGGTGGGGGGAGGAAGACATACAAAAGACATACAAAAAAAGACATACAGGAGTGGCAACAAAAAGCAGGCATCTTGTTGTCTTGTGTGCTCCTTGAGGCATTTGGTGGGCCATTGTGAAATACAGGAAGCTAGACTAGATGGACCTTCTTATGCCATTAAATGAATCCTGCTTGCCTATCAAGAATATCATCCCAGTCCCACTAGCAGAAGTTAGACAGGTGGAAACTCTGAAAAGAAAACTCTAACTTTGCAATGCTGTCCTAAGTTGTTCACCTGCAACCTAGTTTATTGAATTATAGGGACCAGAATTTGTGTTTGCTGAGGCTTTTAAATGTCCAATTGATTTATACTTCTATTTGTTGGGTGTATGGGTGTTGCATTGTTTTATGATTTTACTGCTGTGCTGTTATCTTTGCATATTACCAATTGTTCTTAATGAATCTTTTTAATCCATTGGGGAACTGTTAGGAGCTGCCTTGGAAGTATGAGACAAGCCAAAAGACAGGCCATAATTTTCTAAAATAGAATCAAGGAAATGACCTGACATTTGGGAAGCCTTCAGAAAAAATATTTTATGAAGACAGGCGTTGTGTGGAGGAAGTGCTAAATGTCTGAGGGAGCTATCCTAACCTGGAGTTAGGCCAGCACAGTTAGGCCAGCAAAGCTTGGCCAGCATAAGGACCACTCTGGGAGTCAGAGAGGCCAGCACATAGACATGCGCCATCCTCCCTGACACCAAGAGTGGTCCAAACGCACTTTACTGTCCCCCTTGTGGTGGCCTAACTGGGCCTGCCTAACTCCGGGTTAGAATGGTGCCCTGAGACAATTAAAGCCTCTTTTTTCAGGTACCAAAGTAGCACCTGTTGAACTACTACATTTATTTGAAGATTTAGTCGAGAGGGTTAATGCCTCCGTTTGCCTGAAGATAAGAGCTGAAGATCTGAAGGTTGCCAGTTCGGGACAGCCGGAAGTCTCTGTGAGCAGCAGACTTCGTTAATTACGGCTGATTAACAGCTGAGCTTTGGCTGCCTTGTGTGAGGGGGAGTTGTGCCAAAGTTCAGCCGCTTCTCTGGTGGAGCAGGGAAGCCTTTTATCAGCCAGCAAGAAGACAAACGGGTGGCCAGAAAGAAGGACTAAAACCAGAAAGATCCATCTGTTTGTGTGTAGTTCTTGGAAGATAGAACATTTCTGTAAAAATTGTAAAAACCTTCGGGTTTCTGAATAAAGTCTGCCTTTGTAAACTGCCTTGAGTTATAGTCATTAGAGAAATCTGGTGACCTAAGAAAGGTGGTATATAAATACTAGTATTATTATTATTTCAATATAAGGTTTCACAGTCTGCCAGTCTAAAACAACAAGTCTGGCTATCTTTCTGAAAGGTTCCAGATGGCCATGAGCCACATAAAATGTAGGGTAGCAGTTAGAATGTCTGAATAGGTCTTAAGATCTCTAGGGTCAAATTCCTGCTTGAACATCAAGCTTCCTTGGGCAGGGCACCATTTCTCAGTCTAACCCAGGCGTGTGAAACATAAGGCCCGTGAAAGCTCTTTATCTGGCCCATGTGATAGTGGGGTTCTCCCAGTACCACCATCAACTGCTCTTAACTGCTGAGATGTGATACCTCAGCAGAAGCGGCACTACTGAAAGGGCAGCCCGCAAGATAATTAGGTCTCCCATATCTTGGAAATATGATCAAGTTTTGCATACTTTATCTTCTGTCGTTTGCAGCTAATAAGCTATGGAGTGAGAACAAAGTGCTTATTTCTAGTCATTGCTCACTTCCTGCTTAATGACATCACTTCCAGCTGGCGGCGTTATTCACCCGGTATGCTGGGCGGGACTTACCTTTGAGCGACAGTCCGCCCATTGCGTCACGCCACGTTCCGCCACTTTCCCGCCCGCGGGGATGGGCGGGAACGCGGCGGAACGCGGCGTGACGCAACAGGCGGACTGCCGCTCAAAGGTAAGTCCCGCCCAGTGTACCGGGTGAATAACGCCGCTGCTTCCAGCCCTTAGCAGGCATCACGAGCGCATACAAGGGACTTGTATGAAACAAGTTTGACACTTGTGGTCTATCCTATGTGCAGGGAGTGCCCATCCATGGGGCTACCTGAGGCCATATACCTGAGTGCTTCCTATACCCCTCTTCCTCCTCCTTGAAAGGAAGAGAGGAACAATATGAAGAGGAAGTGCAGAGGAGATGCAGCTGCTGGTGGGCTGCTGAGTAAGGAATGGGGCAGCATCCGGTGCAATAGCTAAAATGTCATGTTGGATTGAGTATGTCATAGAGCTATTGTGAAGGTTAAATGGATAGGGGAAGAATCACGTAATTATCTTGAGCTCCTTGAAAGAAGGATGGGATAAACGTTGTCCCACTTTCAACTTCTCTCCATTAAGAGCCATAGACGCCCTACCGTGGGGACACTACCTTCTTCAAGTAAACATCACACACCTTTGGTTTGGCCCACGGTGAACTACTGCAAAACCTGCCCACCTATTCTCTACAAAACATTCCTACACGTCCAAAGCGTACAGGTCAAGGACATGTAAGACTCCCACCACCCCAACATGGGGGTGTTGTAGTTTCCTACAGGCAGAGAGTTTAATCATGGGGAGTATTCAGCAGTGTAACCTCTCACCTGTAGTCTAGGGGAATTTCACAAATCAGCTGCTTGGCTAAAAACCAGAATTGTATTGACAGTGTGTGGCACTCAGTCACATCTTCTGCTTGCTAATTCTGCATTTTAACCTATCCTCCTCCCAAGTGCTGTAATATGCATTTTTTCCCAGTTAGCCTCCTAGCTGGTGATGACCATGATGTTGGTTGTTAACCACTCACACCCATTCCAGTAGTTGCATGAGCAATCGAGTGATTCAGCTCCAAACATCATGCACACGTGACCCATTGGCTCCAGGTGATCACAAGCATGTTCCCAGTGTGCACTTCTTTCAAGGTTCAAGGGATCTCCAGGAAGCACCGGTCTGGAAATAAATATGGCAAAAACTTTACATGCCGTTCTGGTACAAACAAGATGCTTTACGGAGACTCCACTTGGTGTCTGAGTCCTTCTTGGCCACATGGAAAGAAGAGTAGAAAGAAAAGGGGGCATTGCTGGCTCGACAACCAGGATCTTCCAACCAGAATTCAGAATTCAGCAAGGAGGGGTGCTTCACCCTCCTCCTTTCTCCCTCCCTGTGCTTGCCCCAGTCACAGGGCAGCTTGCCCTGTGACCTTTCATCACCAGCCCTGAGTGCTTTATGAAGACTTGGCCCGCCGCTTCCTGGGCACTCTTTCTCCCACCACCACCATCTGGTCCACCCTTTTTGGGTTAAAGGGCCAGCATTACCCCAGAGTAGAGAAACCCTTATCTTGAGAGCAGTGGTGTCATCTAAATGATTTAAGAACAGGTACTCACTTTTGATTGGCACGTGTCGGGACCCGCCCACCGGAAGTGACATCATAAGCCGAAAGTGAGGTCGTGGCAGGAAGTGACATAAAAAAGCCCTTTTTGAGGCCTCAGATGATTTTAAACTGACCCAACAGTTGCAACAGTATTCCACAGCACCCCCAGAACATGTGAAGGAGGCCTGGCATCATGTTAAAACCCCAGAGCAACTCATTTTTCAGTGGCAAGAAAAGGAAAGGCTCCACTTGCTGCCTGCTTGCCTGCCTGGCTCTGAGAACATGCAGGCAACTCAAACATGCAGGAAATTCAAACGTTGCAGAGGGCGGAGTCGACGAGTGGGCGGGCGAATGGGCGGGGCCAGCTGTAATCCTAGAAACCGGTACTCGCGTACCCCCGCGTACCCCCTGCATGACATCACTGCTTGAGAGGAACAGACAACCCTGTGCTTTGAGGGCCCCAAAAAGGACAGTGGGAGGACTGGATGCACAGTCATGCACCGGCCATGCGATATTGTGATGGGACCGCTGGAGTCCCTAACACTGTGGGGCAAATACGGAAACAGAATGCGCCATTGGCCCCATAGCAAGCATATGATTCCAGGGTGTTTTTTTTGGGGGGGGGGAATCTAGCTTCACCCATTGAACCTTAAAGGTATGATAAGATATCTGGGTTGACAACTATCAATCAACTCTGATCTCCTATATCTGAACTCAAAATGTATGGCTCAAAATGTAGTTTCCCATCCCTGTGTCATCACTAGCATAATTGACACACTGGCAATTGCAAGGGCATCTCCCATTTTATTACTAGCTATTTTGTTATCAGGTTCAACCTCTCATCCCATTCGTGCAAAAGGATTGTGCAAATATTTGTGCACATAAAACCCCTCCATATGGAAAGTGCTTTGTTTTTATAGCATGCTCTTTAGGAATATTGACAGAAGCCTTGTAAACAAAGAAGACATTGTTCATTTCCTGAAGGGCTCCATTCCAGCAGGCAAGGGGCAGAGTCTGATCTATGCCATGCAGAAAGGTATATTCAGATTCTCTCAGTTGCAGCTGTTTGAAGGTGATCTTTCAAGTTTTTGAGCTTACATTTGCCAACACGTCATCCTCTCATGTCAACTTTAAAACTCACAAAAGGAATAGAGCAAGAGTAAAATCTGCAGCTTCCAAGATGGCTGCTCCAGCTTGCTTTGACCCACCTGATAACGGGTTGTGACCCACCAAGTGGGTCCTGACCCACAGTTTGAGGAACACTGCTCTACCTTGTATGGAAATGCAGCCCTGGATAGGCGGAGATTGATGACAACCAGTTCAATTGGTTAATGACAACCAGTTCAATTTGTTGTAAAATTTATTATATGCAGATTATCATTTTGTAGGGTGTTAAAGCAAAATGATTTTACAATAAATATGTTCTGTAATGCATGTTTTGTCATGGCCCAAGCCCCCTAGAAGCTGAGGCCCTGGGAATTTTGCCCCCCCTCCTAGTCCCCCCCTCCTAGTCCTGCAAGGAAATGGGGATGACTGTTGAAATGTGTAGTTTGCCCTAATTCCTAGAGCAGCAATTTTAAACCCACGTGTCGTGTCACATTGGCATGCCACAGGAGTTTTTGGAGAGGGTCATTTATTAGTAGGGCCATTGGTGGTGTGTGAGGCCCCACCAGCAGCAGCATGGTGTGCCCTGTCAATTCTTACAAAAAAAACTAAAAAACTGAGGGTGAGCCTTGACAATTTTAGTGCCTTGTCAGTGAGGTGAAAAAGGTTAAAAATTGCTGTCCTAGATTATGTGGTGAAGCCAACTTGCTGAAGCTAGTAGGTATAGGTCTAGTTAGTGCCTGAGGAGGATTTCACATGTGCCTTCTTGATTCTACGAATGGAGAAAATGTAGGCAATGTCTACATTTGGCCTATTGTAACTTGATGGCCTCATCAGATGTTGCCGTGGTCAAGCTTTTGCTGGGGCCTGAGCCACAGGAAGATATCATGAGCTTAGGACCATACATAGCCATTTAATGCTCAGGAGACATCAAGCAGCCAGCACCTAAATACAGGTGCATTAAGGCCAAACTATACAAAATGCATAATGTGGCCTGGTCGGTTTGGTTTTGCTAGTTAGAGGATTTAGACTTTCCTTGGTGAAGGAAATCTGAGGTAAAATTGTAACAGCCAGAGACAATATTACACCACATTATCTGTATTTTCAAAAGCATTCATGGTTAAAATCTCCTCGGGCTCCCTGTGAAAGATTAGAATACAAGGGGAAACTGGTGTGTAAAAGGGATAATCTGCTTCATGAATGTTTTCCCGCCAAAAGTCAACTGTAAGAATGCCCATATTTGGACATGTTGCCAGAAGCCTGCTGTATTGGGGGAACAGAACTCAATGTTATATAAATAATGACAACCAGTTGAATTTATTGTGAAATTTATTGTACGTAGATTATCATTTTGTAGGGTGTTAAAGCAATTAGTAAAAATCTGTAAACAAAGCAAAGTGCAAAAATATGACATTTAGCACAGTGTTGCTTTTCTTTCCCCAAACACATCCTTGTGAGGTAAGGCTTACATTTAAAATATATTTCCCCTAGCTGATGTTAAAAAAGTGAACTCTAAAAACAATTTGAGATTATTGGAGTCCAACTATTGCGAAACTGAAAAATTTGCTTCCAATGTATAAATGGATGTGGATAAAGGGATGATGAAACTATTAAAAAAAAAATAACAGATAGCAGTTTAAAGAAAGTTTGAAAAATTTAGTTGATTTCAAACAGTTGCAAAGAAATAAAAAGCAAAGCTGCATTATATATATATAACGGAATGCCGTTCCCTTCCCACCGAAGTGGTCCCTATTTATCTACTTGCATTTAGGTGCTTTCGAACTGCTAGGTTGGCAAGAGCTGAGACAAGCAACGGGAGCTCACTCTGTCACGCAGTCTTGAACTCCCAACCTTGCGGTCAAAAGCCCAGCAACAGCGGATTAACTCGCTGTGCCACCACATCCCTTATATATTATATGCAACCACGCACACCATCCTGAAGGATGCATCTTTCGTTGGCCTGGCATATCATGTCCACACAGATTAGCTGGCCTGAAGTCCCACAGGTGCATTTCTCGAAGCAGCCATCCAAGATAATGCTCTCTCCAGCCTGTATGATTGACAGCAAAAATATAAACGATAACTAGGTAAAACTGGTAGTTAGTTGGAAGTAAGGTCAGAGCACTTCACATATCATAACTTATCTAATGGAAGAATAAAAGGCTGAGAAACTCAGTACACAAGAATACAGGCTGCACGGGGGATCAGATATCAGGGCTGCCACTGATATCAAAATCCATAGATGATGGAATCCATGGGGGGTAGGCACCAGACCGGGCCCTCTGGAGGTTTCCCCTGAGCCTGTGGCCCACTCTACTGGCCTCCCAGCCTCTCCAAGGTGACTAGAAGCCACTTCCAGTTGCATCTGGAAGATGATCTGAGGCGCATAGAAACGAACAGCCCACTCTACGGGCCTTTCTTGGCCTCAGAATACCACTGGCTTCTGGTTGCTTGGGGGTTGAGTTCTGAGGCTGGGGAAAACCCCTTGGAGTGGGCCGCAGGCCTCCACAGACCTCGGCACACTTCCTGGACACTACCATGCCCTCTGAGGCATGAGCTCAGCATCCACAGAGGGCCCACTGTATGTATTAAGAATCCTACACTTCTATTTATGTCTGAGAACACATTATGACATAATAGATGGTTCAGTAGGCCAAGCACCATAAACATAAAAGTTGGTCCTGTGTAAACTGAGTTCTGTTAATGGGACGTAGTCTTGACAAACTTCCTTTGGATATAACCCAATAACATCAGGAGCCTGAAATAAATCTACGTCTTGATGGTTCTCTGAGCACCCAATTTGGAATGGATGTCTAAAAAATGTATGAACCTGAAAGACATTGTCAATGGTTTCGTGCAGGGGCGGACAACCCACAGCACGCGTGCCACTCAACAGATTTTGAGAGTGGATTCCTCATCCCCAGGGGATACGTGGCCCTTAAGAGTGATGATCTCTTAGCTTTCAGAAGGAGCTTATGTTTCCTGCAAGTAATAGTACATGCAACTCCAGAGCTTTAGCTTTAGTAATTCCAGATATGATACAGATTTGAGTTCCAAACAGGTACCATCTAGTTTGGACCTTTGCACTTGCCTTGATGTAGCGCCCATTATACAGACACCCACAACTGCCCACTGCAACACATCTCTCGCCATCAAAGAGGTAGCCGCTGTCACACTGGCAGCCTTCAAAGCATTTTGTGGTGCATTGGCCTGGTGTAGACAAGCAGGAGCAGGTAGCATCGCAATGCCTTGCGCACGGCTCATAGTGGCTGTTCGGGGGACAGGTGAGAGCTGAAAAAGAGGCAGGAAAGAGGAAGCCAATGGTCAAAGTTGGCAAGGACAGGAAGATATTATGAATAATAGTGAAGTGCTCTGAACTCCTGGTAGGAAATTTCACTAATGTATCTTTAGCATGTGCAATAGTGGCGAAATACAGTAGCCCAGTAAAACATCCACCATGCTTTCATTCTGTTTATATAAACTGGAGCAGTGCTTTTCAAACTGTGGGCTATGAACTAATGCACAGTGGGTCATAACCTGGTTGCACCCGATACATTCATCTCGCCAGGACCCAGAATGCCTCAGAGAAGTGACAGGAACTGACTTCCAGGTTTTGTCCGCAACTTCCGGTTTGTTTCTGCAAGGTATTCTAGAGACCATGGAGGCCAAAGGAGTAGGTCGCAGGGCATGGCCTCTGGTGACTCCCAGTAATGCCTTGCTGTGTTTTAAAATTGCATTGGGTCACACAACCCAGTGCAGTGGATAAAGTGGCTCACAGTGCTACAGAGTTTGAGAACCACTGAACTAGAGGGGTTTAATGACATCATCGCTAGGTACATTAAAAGCAGGCCTGTCTGTATTCCATGCTCAAGCCCCTCCTCCCAATTCACATTCTAGAACAAGGAAAGGAGGATCAGGGCAGGGGAGGGTGGGCTTGGGGAGGGGGATGACACAACACAGGCCTCCAGCAGGTAGGCCGCATCCTAACCCCTGGCCCTGGCTTGATTGGCCCTACATAGGCAGCTGGAAGTAACCCCATAGACATGGCTGTGGCTTTACTTGGGGTAAGAGGACATGTTCCCTTACTCCAAGTTGTACCACAGCCACCTTCTAACTGGGGATGGATATGACTCAAGCCAATCTGCCTTCCTATTCCAGCCCTAGTTAGGATTGGGCTGTCTGTGCCTCACACTGCATGGCACTAAATAACACCTAAAGATCTACTACTTCAGGAAAAAAAACCTAAACTGTTTCCTCTGTGAAGAATAGCAAAAAGCTAGAAGATATGACTAGTTTCTTTTCAAGCTTACGGCAGAAAGTGCTTGATCTCCAAGTCTCAACCGCAACTCCTGCGGCCTGGCATGCGGTCACATATGCCTGAATGCTCCTACAGAGGGTCTCTCCAGCACCACTGACCACACACATGTCATACAGACAGTTGTCAAAGTATGCCGCAGGGTCAACCAAGGCATGACAGGCTTTGAATGGGCCAGAGGTGGCTTGGATCATTCCACAAGAATTCTCAGGTCTGTACGGTGCGGTCTTGGCTGCATCGCAGATGGGACAACTCGTGCCACAGCCATCTGAACAAGGAGCACCATCAATGGGAACCTTCCACGAGATGCCAAACTCGTCCACATTCTGAGTAATTTTCCCTTGGGGTAACGTGAGGTCATCGCTGCTGTCACAATTGAAATTGCCACAAAGGCCATTCACATGTCCGTGGTAGCTTTTAGGGATAGTCACAAGGACATAAGAGGAGGCATCGTAAAGAACTTGGAGGCCAAAGGCAGCTTGGAGAATGATATGGTTGCCTTCCTGGTTGACCCAGAGCTTCCCATCGTCGGTACTCATGGGCAGTATATAAAACTCTCCATCCACCTATATTGACAACAAAGAACATGATTATCGACTGTGCTGGTTTCGGATTACTATTGCAAAGACATGTCCACAAAGGACTTCAAAGAGATGACTTGGAAAGGGACTCACCTTGACCTTCCACCTGATTGCTTTCTCCATGACAATAGTGTATTCATGGACATATACCACAACTTTCTTTGTCAGGGAGCCCTCATTCTCCACCAGCACTGAGAACCTGGTCAACTGAGAATCTGGTTTGTTGAGCTGAGCAAAAATGTAAGTGCAGGTCCCCTGGAAGTCATAGGCCCTTCTGTCAAACGTCAAGTAGTGGGAACCTCCAGCCACACTGCATTTGCCAGAGTCCACAGGATAGCAGCCTTGGATGCCATTCTCCACCTTGCATATCTCAGAAGACCGGCAGTAGATCTTTTGGCATTCAGTGATTCCATCGGCATTACAACGACATCTCTCCTGGCATGAAGCACTCGGGTAGAAAACCTCTCCCTTCTTGTAATACTTGCCCTTGTACACACAGCCACAGCCCTCAATGGGAACACACTGGTCACCACTCAGGATAAACCCAACATCGCAGTAGCAGCCTTCTTGGCAAGATACGTCACAGCCTGTGGGAGCTGCAAGACCACAGCAAGTGGTATGGCAGCCATGCCCACAGAGCTCGTAGTGAGAGTTGCGAGGACACGTCTGGCCTGGAGGAGAGGACGAAAAAGAAAGTGTCGAATTTCAAGATCATATCCTTATTTTCAAGAATGCAAAATCATTGTTGAGGCATTGCTATTAGAATAAGTTCCTTGTATGCTTAAAATAAGAACAGCTATTTCAGTCCAAATAATGCACCTGACACTACTGAAACAGATGCAATCCTAACCAACTTTCCAGCATTGTCATAGCTGTTCCAATGGGGCATGTGCTGCATCCTGCAGTTATGGAGGCTTCTTCAAGGTAAGGGAATATTTGTTACCTTACGTCAGAGCAGCACTGCCCTTAATCCAGTGCTGGAAAGTTGTTTAGGATTGCGCTCTTAATGTCTGAATGGAACAGACCACACATATAAAGTTCATTTTTTATATCGGTTGAAAATGTTGTGTTTACCTGATAACAGTTGCATGAAGTTTAGGACTGGAATGAATTTGATGGAACCCTTAAAAGCTCCGATTTGGCAAGTCAGCATGATCTTTAGAGAATTCAATACCATTCAAATAACAGTTTCAATTTTGTTATCAGAATGTTAAAATCAGATTGAATTTTTTCAGTCATAGTTTAAGTCCTTTCTCAGCACTCAAATACTGGTGACCAGACTTGTTCAACCAAGAAAACCAAGGAATAGTTTAAATATCATGGTTTTAACCACCATATTCTTCTAAGAGAGAAAGGAGAACTGTGCTAAAGAGACACAAGAGGGGGAAACTTACTGCAGAAGGAGTTTGATCTCCATGGTGCAATCTGAATGCCCCGGGCCTGACAGGCTGCAACGTAGATGGCAATAGCTTTGCACAGAACGTCATGCTGCCCTTTGTACTGGCAGGTGTCGAAGACACAATCACTGAAGTATGGGGTGGGGTCGATGGTCCCATGGCACTGCCTGAACGGTCCATCATTTCTGAGGAGGATCCCACAGTATTCATTGCTCTCGTAGATTTTTTTCTGCGCCTCTGGACATACCGGACAGTCATCAGTGCATCCCAGTGAACATCCAGGGACATCGGCCACCTTCCAGCTCTCCGCAAATTGGGCTATGCTACCTGCTTGGCTCCCATCCTTCATGGCAAAGTCATCATTGGGATTTTGGTTGTTGTTGCCACACAGGCCGCAAAGGGCATTGGCGTACGTGTTGGGTACAGTGACTCTGACAACGCTGTACCAGTCGAAGGTGACTGTCAAGCCAAAATTGGTCTTGATGACCCCATCGTTCCCACTGATGTAAACCTTGACCTTGTCTCCGAGGTTGAAAGGCAGGTGCACAAAGATGTTATTCACCTGAATGGGATGCAAAAGAGACTGGTCACAACTCTTCGTTCTAGAGAAGAAAACGTGAAACAATTCATCCATTTGGCCTGTGTCAATACCTGCACCCGACGTGGATACGCCTGACTCAGCGTGATGGTTATACTGTAGACCTCCAATGTCACTACTTTAGTGTAGGACACCTTGGTGTTGCCTCGGTTGTTGTTCTCCACGTAGACAGCAAAAGGCCTGAGAGTTGGATCATCGGAGCACAGTCCAGCCAATTGGTAGATGCAGGTGCCCATGAAGTCATATTTCTTCCCATCGAAGGTGGTATAATGAGGGTCGCCAGTTGCTGAGCAGGTAGCGTTGCTGAGAGGATGACAGTCCCTGATCCCTTTGACCACCATGCATCTTTCATTGGCCCTACAGCCTGCCGGGTTGCACACCACCCTACCCAGGCTGGGATCACACCTGCAGCGAGAGCCACAGTTCTCGTCGCCCCAGAACTGCTCCCCAGGCCTGTAGTAGAAGCCATTGTAGGTGCAGCCACAGCTCGCTACAGGCACACACTTGTCGACACTGAGGACAAAGCCATCATTGCACTGACAGGATTCCACACACAGTGCTATGCAGGTATCTGGAGCGAACCGGTTTGCACAGGTAGCCGGGCAGGCAGTTCCACAGGACTCATAGTGGCTGTTCTCAGGGCATGACAAGCCTGGAAGGAGGAAGGGGAGACGACAGCAGAAATGTAACAGCTGATAAAACGCACTACAACCCCATTCTGATAGGTTACAACCATGGTTGCAGCCATGCTAACGTGGTTTACATGCTGGAACTACTGCGTATACATATTGAAAGATCTGGGGTATAATTATTAGAAGAGGTTGGGGAGAAAAAAACAGTGAAAGTGTCCAACTTAACTACCCATAGTTCAACTATTGATATTTCTACCAGTCAAACTGCTCTTGACCAATGAAAATATTTGTAATATCAGGAAGCCGAAATTAGGTCTGATGCATCAGCAGGTGGAAATGATCCTTCAAAAGAGAGCTACAGCATGAGTTTCTAGATCTCTGCCATGTCATAGAAATATGCCAATATGCCAACAATCCAGGACATACTTATAACATTGAAATTGTTTGTTAGATTCCAAAAGAGCATGATCCCCCCCCCC
>JAJKFI010000022.1:7667037-7718975 GCA_029204185.1 Lerista edwardsae
TAATAATAATAATAATAATAATAATAATAATAATAATAATAATAATAATCATTCATTCATTCATTCATTCATTCATTCATTCATTCATTCTGCCCCATGGGCACCCAAGGCGGCTTACCACATTAAAAACCAACACTTTAAAAATCAATTAAATCAATTAAAACAATGTTAAGCACAATATTAAAAACTGTTAAAATTTAAAACTTTAAAATTTCAAACAGCAAGTCCCGTAGAGCCAATGTAAAGAAGAGAATATAAAATGCCAGCCAGCCTGTCAACAATTAAAGCCTTGTTTAAATAAAAAGTCTTCAACCCCCGCCGGAACATTGCCAAAGAGGGAGCAGTTCTTAATTCTAAGGGGAGGGTATTCCAAAGTCGTGGGGCCACCACCGAGAAGGCCCTATTCGTGGCCGCCATCCCCCTCACCTCTCTTGGTGAACTACATGTAGCGGTGTCATGCAGCCGGAACGCTGGGTGGGAGGAACGGGTGAGCGGCAGCCCGCCCGTTGTGTACCGCTCCGTTTCGCCGTCTTCCCCGCCCCCGTGAAGCAGTATGCAAACGGAGCGGTACGCAACGGGCGGGCTGCCACTCACCCGTTCCTCCCGCCCAGTGTTCCGGCTGCATGATGCCGCTGCCTACATGCCTCTACTATTCCTCCTTCCACTCCACAGATTGGGAAAGGAAAAGGGAGACAGAGAGGAAGAGGAAATGTGGAGGGAAGTACCAAGCTAGTCTCTATTCTGCCAGCTCCCCAGCTGCTCGACTGAGAGAGGTGCAAGAATACTCTCTCTTCATGAGTGCTTCGCTTGGACATGAAATTGCCACCACGGTAGCCACCACACTGTTGCTCTCGCTGTCTCCCCAACAGCAAGCATGGAGGGACAGAGCTCAGCGGTCTCCCCAAACTCACCACACAGGAGGGCCAGCCAGAGCCAGAGCCGCAGCAGTCTTGATGCCATGGCTGCAAAAGAGCAGAAATGAAATAATGCAAATGGGGAAAAAAAAAACACGTATTTAGCTTAACCTTTAGAACTGCCCACCAAGTTGAAAAGTGACTAATCATTTTACAAAACAACAATTTTCTTTCTCTTTTACAAAGAGGTATCCATGTTTAAATTGCAGTTTCCCTTAGGAAAGAGAACTCACATTTGCCTAGGTGAATTTGGACAGCATCGTATGCATGGAGAGTGCATTATTCCAAAGCAAATGTAGTTATTTCGACCTCCAAAGTAATGTCTTTTAGAGCACAATCCTAACCTGGAGTTAGGCCAGCAAGGTTTGGCTGGCACACAGCCCCCCCCCAATAAAGCGCGTTTGGACCACTCTAGGAGTCAGGGAGGATGTGCTGGCCTTTCTGACTCTGAGAGTGGTCCAGATATACTGTACATTACGGTGTCCCTTGTGCAGAGGCAGATCTAAGGGAGGGCAAAGCTCTAAGTGTTGCAAGAAGCCTTACCCTGTCATGTCAATCCCTCCTCTCCCTTGCTGCTGTAGCCAGTAAGCAACACCAAGATGTTGCTTTTCCCTGTGAGGATTGGCTCAAACGGTGCAGGAGAGGAGTGATTTCCACTGCAAGGTAAGGCTTCTTGCAAAACGTAGAGCTTTGCCCTCCCTTAGATCTGCCTCTGCCCTTGTGCCAGCCAAACTGTGCCGGCCTAACTGTGCCGGCCTATCTCCAGGTTAGGATTGCATCCTTAAGGTATGATGTTACTGTCAAATACAATGATTGCCCGGGAAAGACCTTCTGAATCACAATCCTTCAGCTGTTGTACTCATTCATTTCCTTCATCCAGTGCCTGATGTGTGGTGTCTAAAACAGAAAGTTCATGCTTTTGTGGTAAGAGAATTGCAAACAAAAAGTATAGTCTAATAACGAAACAGCTACTGCCACAGCTGAGATACCTAGACTGCTTAAATCCCACATTCCCTTCCCGCACAGTGTGCAGACCATAGAAGAGGAGGTATGCAGGTCCTTCATCCATGTCCATATGGATACATCGCTTCAGCAAAAAAAGGAAGCAACCATTTCACTTACCTGCCCAAGACCTCTGGCTAGTTCAGTGCTTGAAATTGCTTCCCTTATATAGTAGCTCGCTCTGGTGTTCCTAAGAGGGAAGGAACAAGGGAATTTTGTGCAATATCCTGAAAAAAAAACCTGACACAAACCTACACTGTTTCCCGCCAATAAAACAACCGCACTAACATGCATTTGCACATGCATGCAATACACATGCTGAATATTACTTAATAATACAGCAGTCCATATAATTAACCATATAATATACATCACATGTACCAATCTAGAACGCAGAGTAAAGCTATAGAATTTGTGCAGAGAGGCAGGAGGTGTCAGAATAATGGTGATGAACTTTAAAATTAATTCCCTTCATTATTAAGCTTTTCTAGATGATTGATTGCAACACAACTCATGGAAATGGAACTCATCTGCTTCTTTCAGGTAGACCTACTGGGCAGATTAGCGTTTCCTATATGCAGCAAAGAGTATGATCCAGCCAATGTTAAAACACTTTTAGGGCAGAAAAATGGTACAGGCACGCCCTGGTATCCGCTGGAGTTCCATTTCAGACCCCACCGTGGATATAATATCTGAAACTATAGATACTGGGGATGCCTTTTTAAAGATAGGGGGGACATCAGTGGTTTTGCTGCAACAGGGTAAAAAAAAAGAGGTCCCCTATCTTTTTAGTAAGTGTCCCAGTATCTATGGTACCTGTAGATACCTGAAACAGTGGATACCTGGGCAGGCCTGTACTAGAGACCTTGAAATCTTGATAGCAGAGCCCCTACTCTTTTCTTCTTTTCTGGCCCTGAAAGGGGCCCTCAAAAATGTTTACCTGATATTCAGAATACAAATCAATCAATCAGGTACTTATATACCGCTTTTCAAAGTGGTTTACAAAGTAAACAAAGCGGTTTACAGGCAAATAGTAATAATAATAAAGTTAAATGGCTCCCTGTCCCAAAAGGCTCACAATCTAAAAAAAAAAAAAAAGGCAGATCACCAGCAACAGCCACTAGAAAGACTGCGCAGGGGTGAAGAGGGACAATTACTCTCTCCTGCTAAACATAAGAGGAACATCACTTGAAAAAGTGCCTCTTGCCCAGTTAGCAGGGGTTGATCCTGCTAATTAATAAATCATCCCCTAATTAATAAATCATCAATGCACGAGGCCTCACCTTCAACCACCCCCTTCATTCTACACGTAAGATTAAATTCCATGAGTTAAATCCTACCCAATGGAAAATGATTCTCATTCCTCATTACACCTTGGACGTCCCCACCCCCATCTGCAGTCGGACTCGGTGGGTCTCGCTCCCTTTATATAGTCTGGGTAGCACAATCTTTGGTGCCCCCTTTGCCTCGTTCTGGGAGTGTCGATCTGGCCAGGGAGAAAGACAGGCCTTACCAGATATTCTACCTTCCTCTATTAAACAAAGAAAACTTGGGCAAGATGTGGATTTTATGGGATTGCGTCCCAGGGAGACAAGGAAGAGTGGGGGAGCTGCACGTTCAGCACTGCAAAGAATGTTGACTGCAGGCAACTGGGGAGAACCGGCTCCAGGCTGCACAAAGGGGGGCGGCGGGGGCACTCCACTCTTGGGCATGTGTCGATACTTCCACGGGAAATTCTGCGTAAGCAGAGGAAAGGTTCCCCAATAATTAGGTGGGGAATCAGCCCCTCAAACTCACCTGGGACGGGAACGAAGCCTGCAGCCATCGACACGCTTTCCTGGGTCTGTGATTTCCTGTGAACGCAACGCTCAGTGATTTCGCTGCCTTCTTGTCGTGGAGATGGTTCCGTATTTCGTATCTGGTGATTATTCTGTGCATAGGTCTGTGATCTGTCATTCTACAGTTGTTGCAAGTCCTTGGTGGAAGGGGTGGAAGGCCAAGGGTGTGTGGCCAAGGGTGGCCAGGAAGGCAGTGCCTCCCCTCTCCTACTCCAAGGAAAATGGCCTCAGCCTCCCCTGTGTTAGCGCACATGCGCCACCCAGTTTCAGAGTGGTCCCATGGTCCCTGGGAGACTGAGCTCTCAACTGCCACAAGCTCTAATTTCTCCTTGTCAAGTAGCAGGCATGTGCTGGTTAAGAACATAAGAACATAAGAACATCCCTGCTGGATCAGGCCAAAGGCCCATCTAGTCCAGCTTCCTGTATCTCACAGCGGCCCACCAGGTGCCCCAGGGAGGCATGAGACAACAAGATGCTTGCATCCTGTTGCCACTCCCTTGCACCCGGTACTCTGAAGTAGCCCACCACCTTTGTAAGGAGGTTGCACAATCCATCATGGCCTATAGCCCACGATGGACCTTTCCTCCAGAAATCCGTCCAATCCCTTCTTAAAGGCATCAAGACCAGATGACATCACCACTTCCTGTGGCAAAGAGTGCCACAGATTAACTACCCGCTGGGTAAAAAAGTACTTCTTTTAATCTGTTTTAACTCTCCCAACCCTCAGTTTCAGTGGATGCCCCCTGATTCTGGTGTTTTGAGAGAGGGAAAAGAACATCCCTGTATCGACTTTATCCCTTCCATGCATAATTTTGTATGTCTCAATCATGTCCCCCCTCAGGCGGCTTTTTTCTAGACTGAAGAGCCCCAATACTATACAATACTATACAGGCAGAGCTGTGGCACTAAGAGCTTAATCTCCCCTGTGGTTGCACAGGCACAGGTTCTTCCAAGTAGCCCCCAGAATGCCTTGCGGTGCTCACCAGCCATTCACTTCACTACACATTACCAGTAGAAGGGCAGGATAGAACCCAGGGATGTGCGGTCAAGAGAGGCAGGGGAAACAGGCATGGGCAAAGGCTGCACCTCCGACTGTCATCCACCCCACCCATTCTCACTGGCCAATGGGCTTTTTGTCACGACTCCCCACGAATGAGGAGGAGGGTGAGAGCAGAGCCCATGAAAGGGGGGACACAGGGGGTCATTTGTACCCTGTTCCAAGGTAAAAAAAAGGGGGGTCCAGGAGCCAAAGGAGGGGGGGGGCAAAATGTCCTGGGAACTCAGAAAATGTTTGCATATATTATTTGAAAGTTCATCTAAGTTATCTTGCAGCCCAAGGGCTGAGAGATCCCGTCACTGAACTGCAATGAAATGAGCATACGTCAAATTGCTTGCACAGTTAAAGAGAGAGAACAAGATCTGCATCAAGATTAAGGAAACAGGTTTACCTATCACTGCTTTTTTAAAAAACACGACTCTCCTAAGATCTCCATTAAAACCTGCAGTAAAACGCTTGACATTCAGGACTTCTCAGTTGGTGGAGGGAATGTGTGTGTTAGCAAACAGTCTCGGGAATAGGAGAGCATTTAAAAAGAGAGGGGAACATTAAACAAATCTTTTTTTTTTTAACCTTGTTGCAGCAAAACCACTGATGTTCCACTATCTTTAAAAAGGCATCCCCAGTATCCATGGTTTCAGGTATTCATGATGGGGTCTGGAACGGAACCCCAGCAGACACCGGGCATGCCTGTATCACACTCTAATTGTATATCAGACAATAGAATAGAATATCAGCAAAAACTATGAATGAATGAATGAATGAATGAATGACATCTAACCCACAGGGGGTTAGAATGTTGGGAATCATGTGTTCCATTATGAATTTTGGCAACAAAGAATTTGGTATGTTCCCTGAGGCTGCAATCCTACAATCTTTCTTTTTTGGGGGTGGGGTGGGGGGTAAGCTCCACTGAACTCAATGTGACTTACTTCTTAAGAGACATGCTGCAGCTTAGCCTGTAATTTTTTTTTTTTTTGCATAGTCACATAGTGCACTATTTTTGCATAGTCAACCTTCTTTGAGAGGCAATTGAAAGCGAGAAGGCAATATGACAAAATGCAGCCCAATTAACTTAGAACTATTTTTTTAAAGGTAAAACCATCATCTCTTTTTGTACATATTCTGATGCTTGTAATTGCTTATCTGATTCCAAACCAAACCAAGGGGAGGTTGCTCATCCACAGGGTCAGTTTTAAAGACTGTTATTTTTTTTTCTAAAGATTCTGATTTCACGTACCTACTCAACTATCAGGGTTTGTGCAATTCAATTCAGAAAGGCCTACTGCAATCCTAGGAAACTTTCACAAGCAACCGATTTAAGGTGACTGTGCAATCCCCCGCTACCTCACCCAGATAATGCATGGTCCCATTTTAGGGAACTACAGCATTCAAAGGAGGGGATTGTTGCAATGCTACAAAAATGACTTTCATTATGCAGAGATCAGCCAAAATCTTGGGTGGTCAATTCAAATCAATATGCAAAGACTAAGGGAGCAATCCTAAACTGAGTTAGACCAGCACAAGCTAAGCCAGCAAAGTTTGGCCAGCACAAGGGCCACCGTAAAGTATGTTTGGACCACTCTCGGAGTCAGAGAGGCCAGAACAGACGTGAGCCATCCTCCCTGACTCCGAGAGTAGTCTAAACTCACTTTATGGTGGCCTTTGTGCTGGCCAAACTTTGCTGGTTTATCTTATGCCGGCCTAACTCCACTTTCGGATTGCGCTCTAAATTGCCTCTCTACCTACATATAAAAAAATACTCTAAAATGATAGAGTATCATTTTTAAAAAAATGGGTCCAGTCTCATTGTTTGAGAACCACTGAGTTAGAAGATCCCGAAGATACCCGAGTAGCAAAAATCAATGCCAACATGAACACTATCATTGCACTGGTGTAAGCATGAGCCAAACATGAATAGCATCAGAGCTGCAATGTGATAATTCATCAGAAATTTCTACAGTGTCTGATATTAGTCTCACACTCCATGGCAAGGAAATGCAGTGCTGGCAAAAGATGCATTTGATTCTCATTGAAATCAATGAAGAGCCACAAACCCCTCCCCTCCCCCCATTTCCTCCCTTACCATCTCCAGCGCCGCAACTGATGTACTCAGCTCATGATCCGTTTACTCACGCAATATGTTTGAGGGATCACGTGTGGGTTGTGCAGTGAGACTCTTGCATTCCACCTCTACTTCCATTCAACGGATGCATGATCAAATTGCATGGAGTTCTTATTCGTCAGGCAGGAGGTGGTATGTTTTGCAGAATCCTACTGGAGATTCGTTGTGCAAGTTATCACAGTTCAGATAACTTGTGTAAGTGGTTACAGTTATATCAGTTGGCGCAATGCAGAGCAAGCAATTTCCCTCCACGGCAGTAAAGCCATGGCAATTACAAAAGCACGGAGTGCACTGAGCCAAAGAGTGGTAGGCTGGCTTGTGGTTTGAGCGAATCTGTGCTTTGAATCCACTGATGGACAAAATGACCAGCAACAAATTTTTAACAAAAAGTAGAATTTGACCGAATGGCTATAGTGGGCATGTCCAAGAAACAGCCAGTAGAACCCATCTGTTCTTTTTTCTCTTTAAAGCAGTGGTGCCCAACCTGGGGGTCAGGACCCCCAAGGGGGTTGCAAATCAATTTTCAGGGTGTTGCAAAGAAGTTGGGGGCAGGCATCTTAAAAAGCTGGGCACCACTATCTTGGAAGCTTCATATTGGCTAGGGAAGAGGTTTCCCCACTGAACTGCCACTTCCTCCATGCTTGTGGCTGCAAGTAATCAGCTTTGCTACGGGCTTGTCTCAGTTTGTGTCTAAGTGTGTGATGAAGTCTCTCCTGGGTCTCTTTCTGAGTGGGCATGTCACTCTCAGAGTCAGGGAGGATGGCACATGTCTGTGTGCTGGCCTCTCTGATTCCAACAGTGGTCCAAACTTACTTTACATTGGCCCTTGTGGCAGCCAAACTTTGCTGGCCTCACTGTGCTGGCCTAACTCCTGGTTAGGATTGCACTCTAAATGTGGCTTGAGCAGTGGCGGATCTAGGGGAGCAGGGGGGGCAATAGCCCTGGGTGCCATCTTGGGGCCGTCTAGGGGGGCGCCAGTGGCCCTTGCAACATTGTGTGGGTAGACCTGGGCTCTGGAGCCCAGGTCTACCCATTGGGACCAGCCGCAAGTAGATCTGGGCTCCCTCGAAGGAAGCCCAGGTCTACCCGCGGCCGTTTCTAATGGGTAGACCTGGGCTTCCTCGAAGGGAGCCCAGGTCTACTCGGGGCTGCTTCTGGTGGGTAGACCTGGGTTCCCATGGGGGCGCACTTCTATTGGGTGCCCCGGGCGCCATTTTGACTAGGTCTGCCCCTGGGCTTGAGTCTGCACAGCAGTGCACAGCAGTGACAGTGATTGTCAATTAGTGCCCAGTTTTACCAATCTGGGCCAACTCTTGAACCTATCTATGGCATCACCCAATGCCCCATTGAGGGGGCAGAGGGTCTAACGTGCTTGTTCATTTGAATGACTCACGTCTCACCTGATCAACACGTGTAGAATGAAAATTTTTATTAATCAGTAACAAATAGCAATTTAAAGCAAAGGGTTAAAACACATCGTTGAATTCAAACAGTTGCACAGGGATAAAATGCAGAGCTGCAAAATATTGTAAAAAACATTCTCAAACAATGATGGCACCGGGCAAATATCTTGAGAAGGAGTTCCAAAGTTTATCAATCATTGGCGAAAAGGGTCCTTCCTGTTAAGGCGTCACTGGAAGAGAAAGGCACAAAGGATTGAGCTTGCTTATTTCTCAGTGATAAACTGTCTAATGCGCATCCAGACTACAATAGAGGTGTATTGAAAACACAAGTTTAGGCATGTTTTGTCCTCTGATTGTAATATATTCATTCAGTTGGCTTTCAAGGTCAGCTACCTCTTATCAGTTGCCTCCCAAAATGCATGAACAAATCAGGTCAAATGCTTGTTTCATCTTTAGGAAAGACCACGCAAAGAACCACTCCCCAGGTAGAGAAATCCTGTTCTTCCAGGTGTCAATGACCTCTGCAATATCCCCTGCTATGTTCCCATTGGGCAGCCTCAGTAGCATTCCCATTGGAGTTCCCAGAAGAGGCGCACACCTTTCTTCTTGAGCGTCGGCTGACTTGCAACGCCACATTCCCATGGGGGCCAAGGAGAACTTGTGCTTGGGGACCCAACTTAATCACAACTCCCTTCTCAGAAGGATGAATGGAGACATCTTTGGAAGCTTTCGCTGGGAGCTCCACTTGGTTTCCATTAACCTGAAATGCACAAATGACAGAGAGAAGGCGTTTGGTTTGTACAGAGCAATAGAAAGTAAGGCAACGTTGGCAAAGAAAATTGCATCTCCTAGAAGAGATGTGACCATTTTCTTCCCAATAAGACAGAGAACCACTTGGACTGTCCCATCTCCTTAACACCCAAAACTACTCTAAGCATGGAGGTTCCATGTATAGAATCTGTGTTACTGATTCCCAGATGCTGGAGGCCAACTATAGGAAATGAGTAGGTCTATTGTTTTTGAATTATGGTGTTGGAGAAGACTCTTGAGAGTCCCCTGGACTGCAAGGAGATCCAATCGGTCAATCCTCCAGGAAGTCAAGCCTGATTGCTCCCTGGAAGGACAAATCCTGAAGCTGAAGCTCAAATACTTTGGCCACCTCATGAGGACTCTTTAGAAAAGACCCTCATGCTGGGAAAGATGGAAGGCAAAAGGAGAAGGGGGCAACAGAGGATGAGATGGTTAGATAGTGTCACCGAAGCAATGAACATGAAGTTGGGCGAACTCGGGAAGCTGGTGGAGGACAGGGAGGCCTGGCGTGCTGTGGTCCATGGGGTCGCAAAGAGTCGGACATGACTTAGCAACTGAACAACAACAAGGGCTATTGTTCCCTCCTACGTATTTCTCTGGGTATCTGGTTGGCCTTCGTTGGACGAAAGAGTGCACTTACCCATGTCTCTTTGTCCCTTTTTACAGTGACGGAAGTTCCTTTGGAGACAATATGCAAGGTTGATACAGCTGCCAAACCCTCATCTCTGTGCATCTGGATGACGGCAACAATCTTGAACAAGGGGTTTGCCTCATCACAAAGGGAAGTCAGCTCATGAGCCCCGTGGTGGAGGATTTTCCCAGAGGTACCATCGAAGATGGTCAGCTGTGCTCCTGGGGTGAGTAAGCACTCTTTTTCCTTCCCGACGCAACCACGCACCCCGTCCTGGATTGCGCATGTTTCTTTGTCCTGGCATCTGGTTTTCTGGCAGGCTAGCTGGCCTGAACGGCGACAGGTGCATGTCTCCAAGCAGCCATCCAAGACAATGCTCTCTCCAACCTGTAAGATTTACAGCAACAAGGAGAAAAAATATGTATAAACTTTCGTTAGTTGAAAGGAAGGTCAAGAGAGTTTCACAAACATTTCACCCAACCTTGTCTGGTGAAAGAGCAAAAGGCTGCGACACTTAGTACCCAAGAGGCTTTTTCCCCCTCTGTGATAACAAAATAAAAACACATAGCAACACTTTCTGCCAGGGGAGTAGCTAAAGAAGGTGTGTGTGTGTGTGTGTGTGTGTGTGTGTGTGTGTGTGTGTGTGTGCAATTGCACTGGGCAATAAGCTTTGGGAGGGGGGCAACAAGCTGAGCTTGAACTAGTCTGGTGGCCAAAATTGTGAAAAATTTGGTATGTGGTTTCAAGCTCAATTTTGAGAGGAGAATCCTGCATCGGATGACACACAAGGTAGTGACACTTAAGAGTGATGGTCTCACAGCTTGCAGAACAGCAGAAGACAGTTGTGTCTCCGGCAAGACAGAGCACAAGCTCTGTGACTCCAGAGTTTGAGCCACAGTAATTCCAGACATGATACAAATTTGAGCTTGTAAACAGGCACCATCCAGTTTGGACTGTTGCACTTGCCTTGATGTAGCGCCCATCATGCAGACACCCACAATTCTCCACTGCAACACATCTGTCGCCATCGAAGAGGTAGCCGCTGTCACACTGGCAGCCTTCAAAGCATTTTGTGGTGCATCGGCCTAGAGTAGACAAGGCGGTGCAGGTAGCATCACAATTCCTGGCGCACAGCTCATAATGGCTGTTGGGCGGGCAGGTGAGAGCTGAAAAAGAGGCAGGGAGGGGGAAGCACATGGTAAGAATAGGCAAGTACAGGACATTGTTGTGGAATATGAATCAAGCACTCTGGATTTCTAGCAGAAAATGTGACTCATGTTGCATCAGAGTGTGCAACAGTGGCGAAACACTGTAGCTCAGTAACACCCACTCCAGTTTCATCCTGTTCATATAAGAGTGCTCAAAACACATTAATTCCAAGTACATTGAAACAGGCCTTTCTGTATTCTATGCTCAAGGCACTCAAACTCACTTTCTACGATCAATGCCCTTTTTGTAGACATGCTCGTTTTTTCCCTTGACTTCTGTTCTGAACTCATTTGCAACAAATGGATTGCTGATGATAGCACCAGCACATTTCTATACATACTGTATATATTTCTATACATATTTCCACAAGCTTACGGCAGAAGGTTCTTGATCTCCAAGCCTCAACCGCAACTCCTGCGGCCTGGCATGCGGTCACATATGCCTGAATGCTCCTACAGAGGGTCTCTCCACCGCCGTTGGCCACACACATGTCATGCAGACAGTTGTCGAAGTATGCCGCAGGGTCAACCAAGGCATGACAGGCTTTGAATGGGCCAGACGTGGCTTGGATCATTCCACAAGAATTTTCAGGTCTGTACGGTGTGGTCTTGGCTGCATCGCAGGTGGGACAACTCGTGCCACAGCCATCTGAGCAATGAGCACCATCAATGGGAACCTTCCACAAGATGCCAAACTCGTCCACATTCTGTGTGCTTTTCCCACTGGGTAGCATGAAGTCATCTGTGCGATCACCATTGAAATTGCCACATAGGCCGTTTACTTCTCCCTGGTAGCTTTTAGGGACAGATACAAGAACATACGAGGAGGTATCATAAAGAACTTTGAGGCCAAAGTCAGCTTGGACAATGATATTGCTTCCCTCCTGGTTGACCCAGAGCTTCCCATCATTGGTACTCATAGGCAGTGTGTAGAACTCTCCATCCACCTGTACTGACAACAAAGAACATGATTATGGACACTGCGGGTTTCAGATTAATGGTGCAAAGACATGTCCACAAAGGACATCAAAGAGATGACTTGGAAAGGAACTCACCTTGACCTTCCACTTTGTTGCTTTCTCCATGGCAACAGTGTATCCATGGACCGATACCACAACTCTCTTGGTCAGGGAGCCCTCATTCTCCTCCAGCACTGAGAACTTGGCCAGCTCAGAATCCGATTTGCTGAGCTGAGCTAAAGTGTAAGTGCAGGTCCCTTGGAAGTCATAGGCCCTTCTGTCAAACGTCAAGTAGTGGGAACCTCCAGCCACACTGCATTTGCCACAGCCCGTAGGATGGCAGCCTTGGATGCCGTTCTCCACTTTGCATATCTCAGAAGGCCTGCAGTAGATCTCCTGGCATTCAATGATTCCATTGGCTTTACAGAGACATCTCTCCTGGCATGAAGCACTCGGGTAGAAAACCTCTCCCTTCTTGTAGTACTTGTCCCGGTACACACAGCCACAATCCCCAATGGGAACACACAGGTCACCGCTCAGGACAAACCCAGCATCACAGTAGCAGCCTTCTTTGCAGGATACCTCACACCCTGTGGGAGCTGCGAGACCACGGCAAGTGGCTGGGCAGCTGTTCCCACAGAGCTCATAGTGAAAGTTATGAGGGCAAGTAGGGCCTGAAGGAGAGGAGAAAAAAGAAAGTGTAGAAGTTCAAGGTAACGAATCATTTTCAACAGACCTTTGCCCCTAGAACAAGTATACTGAGTAAATACACACAGATGCAAACAGAACTTAATATCTGGATAGGAAGAAGCAATATTCAGTTTTTAATATACATTGAAAATTTAGTGTTGATCAAACTGCTGCATGAATTATAGAATTGAAATGACTGAGTCCCTCTTAAAGCATTCAGACTTTGCCATTTAACATGGACATTAGAGACCGCAATGCCATTCCAATGACAATTTTGTTATCAGACTTTTAAAATCAGATTTAATTTTTCACTCATTTTTAAGTCCTTCGTTAGCAGTCACATACTGCTGACCAGATACATTCGCCCAATAAAATCAAGGGGTATTTTGAAGCCAAATATCAGGTTTTCTCTGAACCGCTGTATTCTTCTAAGAGAAATGTCTGTGATTCTATTGTGATACAAAATATTTGAACTTTCTGCTTAACGCAGAAAAAATAATTGGGGAGGGCTAATCTGACCCAATGTTTCAAATAGTATATATGCAAAATGATGGAGTTTAAAATGTTGCAGCTTTCCCAGTTACGCTGCCATGCATTTGTTCAGCAGTTCCCTAAAACAAAAGTACTAAAGGACAAGACGTGACACTTACTGCAGAAGGAGTTTGATCTCCACGGTGCGATCTGAATGCCCCGGGCCTGACAGGCCGCAACGTAGATGGCAATAGCTTTGCACAGAACTTCATGCTGCCCTTTGTACTGGCAGGTGTCGAAGACACAATCATTGAAATATGGAGAGGGGTCAATGGTCCCATGACATTGCCTGAATGGCCCATCACTTCTGAGGAGGATCCCACAGTACTGGTTGCTCTTGTAGGTTTGTTTCTGTGCCTCTGGACATGCTGGGCAATTTTCAGTGCATCCCACTGAACATCCAGGGATGTCTGCCACCTTCCAGCTCTCCGCAAACTGGGCTACATCCACAACCTGGCTCCCATCTTTCATAGTGAAGTCATCATTGGGATTTTGGTTGCTGTTGCCACACAGGCCACAAGTGTTACCGGCGTATGTGTTGGGTACAATGACTCTGACATAGCTGTACCAGTCAAAGGTGACGGTCAGGCCAAAATCGGTCTTGATGACCCCATCGTTCCCACTGATGTAAACTTTGACCTTGTCTTCGAGGTTGAAAGGCAGGTTCACAAAGACGTCATTCACCTGAACGGGATGCAAGAAGAACGATCACAACTCATCTCAACTCTGCCATACTTTCCACAAGTCAAAGAATAGCCACCCAAGAGCATTGAAAGAGCATTGAAAGAGCTGCTACTGAATATGGCACAGAAAATGAAAGCATTTGCCCTGGTGCAAACTTCTGTAAAGGTAAAGGTAAAGGTTCCCCCACGACCGAATGGTCTAGTCGTGACCGACTGTAGGGGGCGGTGCTCATCTCTGTTTCCAAGCCTGTAGAGCCAGCATTTTGTCTGAGGACATGCTTCCGTGGTCATGTGGCCGGCAGGACTCTACGCCGTGGCGCACAGAATGCCGTTCCCTTCCCACCGAAGTGGTCCCTATATATCTACTTGCATTTTTATGTGCTTTCGAACTAGGTTGGCAGGAGCTGGGACAAGCCTTGGGAGCTCACTCTGTCGTGCAGTCTTGAACTCCTAACCTTCTGGTCGGAAAGCCCAGCAACAGCGGATTAACTCGCTGCGCCACCACGTCTCCCTTCAGCAAACTTCTGTAAACATTGACAAATGGGAGTAGAATTCCACTTGCTGCAATACATTTTCAAGGCAACATCCCACCCATAGTCTTTCCAGGCATCTATGTTATGACATGGAAGGTCTATTTGGTTCAAACGCACACATCTGTTTGGCCTGTGTCCATACCCAGTGATGTCATGCAGGGGGAACGCGGGGGAACTCAGTTCCACTAGTTAAAATTAGGGCTGACTCCGCCCTCTTCACTCTCCCTCCTCCCCCTCCCAATTCCTCTGCAAAGAGCTTTTCTTCTTGGTTGGCCGGCACTCAGAGGGTTAAAGGGAGAGACTCCGGATTCCTAGGGGGGAGAAGGCAGTGATGTCATTCAGGGGGAACGGACCAGAACAGGTGTTCCGGATCCGAACGGGCTCCGTGGCTGGTTCCGGGTTCCCGACAAGTGCCAATCAAAAGTGAGTTCCTGTTCCTAAATCATTTGAATGACACCACTGTCCATACCTGCACGCGACGTGGATACTCCTGGCTCAGCATGATGGTTATATTGTAGACCTTCAATGCCACTACTTTAGTGTAGGACACCTTGATGTTGCCTCGGTGGTTGTTCTCCACATGGACAGCAAAAGACCTGAGAGTTGGGTCATTGGAGCACAGTCCAGCCAGTTGGTAGATGCAGGTGCCCATGAAGTCAAATTTCCTCCCATCGAAGGTGGTATAGTGAGGGTCACCAGATGCTAAGCAGGTGGCATATCTGAGAGGATGACAGCCCCTGATCCCATTGACCACACTGCATCTCTCGTTGGCTTTACACCCAGCCTGACTGCACACCACTTTGCCCAGGCTGGGATCACACCTGCAGCGAGAGCCACAGCTCTCGTCAGCCCAGAACTGCTCCCCAGGCTTGTAATAGAAGCCGTTGTAGGTGCAGCCGCAGCTCGCTACAGGCACACACTTGTCGACACTGAGGACAAAGCCATCGTCGCACTGGCAGGTTTCCACGCAGGGCTCTTTGCAGGTATCGGGAGCGGAGCGGTCTGCGCAGCTGGCTGGGCAGGCATTTCCGCAGAACTCATAGTGGCTGTTCTCAGGGCACGGCAAAGCTGGAAGGAGGAAGGAAAGAAGACAGCAGAAATGTATCATCTGGTGATATGTGCTACAATCCCAGTCTGATAGGAGCCAACGTGAGCAGGGTTTACGTGCTGGAAACGTAGGCTTTGGTTGGCAAAATAAAGATGGAAAGACACCTAAGGAGGGCGGTGAAATGATTTCATGATGAAAGCTCCCAAGGGATCCAGAAAGTCCTGTTTCTTGGAGTAGGGGAAAGGGTGGAGCTAAATTTTCAGTTTTAACAATGCTAGTCCTGAACAGAGGATCTAAAAAAAAAAGTATTTGCTCAATCTTTCCACAGGGGGGAGCTCTTTTCCTTTCTCTGGAGGTATCTCTAAGGGCTCTGTTCTCAGGGCTCTCTAGCTCAAAGATTCAAAGCGGGTAAGGTAAAAGTAAAGGTTTCCCCACGACTGAATGGTCTAGTCGTGACCGACTGTAGGGGGCAGTGCTCATCTCCATTTCAAAGACTGTAGAGCCGGCATTCTTGTCCGATCATGTGGCCAGCATGACTCTACGCCGTAGCACACGGAACGCCGTTCCCTTCCCACTGAAGTGGTCCCTATTTATCTACTTGCATTTTAGGTGCTTTCGAACTGCTAGGTTGGCAGGAGCTGGGACAAGCAACGGGAGCTCACTCCGTCGCGCAGTCTCGAACTCCCAACCTTGCGGTCGAAAGCCCAGCAACAGCGGATTAACTCGCTGCGCCACCATGTCCGGGAGGATCTCTCAAAATCACTTTTGAAATCATTTTTGGGAATACGACTGTTAGAAATTCCATCCATGTATCTGGGGTTAAGCAGACTAAACTACTGTGTGTACCTGTGTGTACTCACCACAGCCTGTCAGGGTTCTCCAATCCCTTATGATGGCGCCTGCATGCCTACAAGATTTTGCATAGGCCTCCAACGCCTGGCAAAGGATGTTCTTGGCTCCACCATTCATGCACACATCATACACGCAACTCTCCAAGAAGACGCTTGGACGTACTCTTGCATGACACTGTCCGAAGGGTCCTCCAGGAATTTTACTGATCCATCCACAGAACTCCTCCTTTCCATACTGCTGTTTTTTGGCCTCATCACATGATGGGCAGGTCCCTCTGCACTCATCCCAGCAGAAGGGATCCCGGTCCTCGACTCTCCAGCTGCTGGCCCAGCTTACGACGGAGGGGGCGTTGGTGCCGTTGAGAAAATGCATGTCATCATCAGGGTTCTGGTTGAAGTTTCCACACAGTCCACACATGGCTCCAGAGTAACTGCTGGGCAGGGTGAGAACCAGGTGCCAGTTCCAGTCATAGGTCACCTGGAGACCAAAATCTGTTTGCAGGACAGCACTATCACCACTCTGGGACAGCTTGATTTTGCCACCTTCAAGAGTCAACGGCAGGCTCTGAATTGCATCATTTAACTAGAGGCAGGAGGAAAAGAAGAAGGAAAATGGGTTTTTGGACTTCTGAAATTATTCTGTTGGTTCATAGAAACCGTGCTCTGCTCTTCTGTGTTCGCAACCTCCGACACCAAGTATGTGTTGAGGAAAGAGCAACCACCAGGAGATGGAGGCATGGAACGGAACCATGGACTGCAGCATCAGACCTGTTGCTCAGCTTCTGAAATATGTGCTAGGTTCAAGACTCCATCTCTTGTCACTCCACCATATCAAGAATTGGCACTGAGTATGAAAGCTACGTGGTATGCTTTCACGTGGTATGCTGAGTATGAAAGGGACGTGGTGGCGCAGCGAGTTAATCCGCTGTTGCTGGGCTTTCGACCGCAAGGTTGGGAGTTTGAGACAGCGCGACGGAGTGAGCTCCCGTGGCTTGTCCCAGCTCCTGCCAACCTAGCAGTTCGAAAGCACCTAAAATGCAAGTAGATAAATAGGGACCCACTTCAGTGGGAAGGTAATGGCGTTCTGTGCGCTACGGCGTAGAGTCATGCTGGCCACATGATCAGACAAAAATGCCGGCTCTACAGGCTTGGAAACGGAGATGAGCACCGCCCCCTACAGTTGGTCACGACTAGACCATTCGGTCGTGGGGAAACCTTTACCTTTACCTTTTATGAAAGCTACATTCCAGTTATCCTTGGAATATATCCACCCACCCACCCACTCAAATGAATGGTATGGGATATTTCTTTTCGGTGTAAGGTGTCTACCTTAGACTGACTTGAAAATTCCATGTGGTTCTATCAGGGGTCTTTCCATGTCGCTCCACACCAAAATATACCCACTGGGACAATGGTTCTCCCACTTGTAGACCGGGACCCACTTTTTAGAACGGCACTCTTGTTCGGACCCGCCAGAAGTGAGGGCATAGCCAGACATAATCGTGTTGGGTTCCAACGCACCAGTGGGTGGTGACCAATCCACCAGTGGGGTCGCGAGAAAAGCGTTCTTAAAGCATTCTTAAAAGGGGGGAGTATGCAACATACCCGGACTCTGCCCGTTTCTTGCTTGTAGATGGAGATCTTGTACCCATAGACATAGACGTTGGTCTGGCGCACGTAGGACACAGCCTGGTTGCCCCTGTTGTCGTTCTTCTCATGTATGGTGAAAGGGACAAGTGTGGGATCGTTTCCACAGTACTTGGCAAAGGTGTACATGCAGGTGCCCTGGAAGTCAAACGTCCGTCCATCAAAGGTGTGGTAATGAGGGTCCCCCCAGGCCCAGCAGGTTCCTGTGTGGGCAGGGACGCAGTTTGCCTGCCCGTTCACAATCTTGCATGTTTCTTGTGCTTGGCAGTTCAGGGCTTTACACAAGTCTGAAATGAATGAAGGAAACATAAGAACATAAGAAGAGCCCCGCTGGATCAGGCCAAAGGCCCATCTAGTCCAGCTTCCTGTATCTCACAGCGGCCCACCAGGTGCCCTAGGGAGGCATGAGACGACAAGGTGCTTGCATCCTGTTGCCACTCCCTTGCACCCGGTACCAGTAGCCCACCACCTTTGTAAGGAGGTTGCACAATCCATCATTGCCTATAGCCCACGATGGACCTTTCCTGCAGAAATCCGTCCAATGGTGAGCCCATGGCGAATGGTGAATCCATGGGTGAGCCCTTTTTGCCATTGGGAGCGAACACATGTGGGTGTGCTGGGGGTCTTGGATCAGAATCCTGCGTCCGCCCCCCTCCCTGGGTTGGCACGCCTGCTGGCTCGCCCACCCTCCCCGCTCAGGAACAGCCACCCACCCTCTGCCCAGGAAAGCTCTCCCACCTGCCTGGACCGGGTTCGGCTGGCACATGGGCAGCGCAGCTTCCACACTCCCAGGCCAGGCCTGCAGGTGGCGCCAGACTAGGAGCCATAGTGCCCATGACGGGAGCCTCTCGGTGCCCCCCCAGGATGTAGCGCCAACACAAGCACATTGTGTTGCCGCTATGTCCCTCCCAGGATTGCACTGTCCGACACAGTGATATATATAAGCGTAGCTCCAGAGCACACACATACTTTGGAACCTTGGAATGTCACCAATTGCTGAGCTGGTGTCTGTAAATGTATCTTAGCAGTTACCATGCTTGGTGCAACTCATTACTCCATCCTTGGTGTTACATTTCTCATCGGTGGTGCATTTGTGGGCCTCGCATCTAACCCCCCGACCTGGGGTGCAGGTGCAGCTTTCCTGGCAGTCATTCTGCAAAACGTTCTCATTGGGCTGGTGGGAGATCAGAAAGCAACAGGCTTATCCTTTGTCTGAAGCAATGAGATTCTCCCTCAAAAATGTTCAAGGGACAGAAGAATAATGTGATCCATATACCGGTCTGTGTTAGCGACCCCAAAAAATGGAATGTAGGAGAATAAGATTGCAGTTCGCTACCTGGAAATAACGCCCGTTCTTGAAGCAGCCACAATTTTCTGCAGTGACACAGGCACGGCCATCAAAGAAGAAGCCGTCGTCACACTGGCAGCCCTCGGCACAGGTCTGTGGACATGTTTCCGGGTCTGTGATCTTGGCACAGGTGATGGAGCAGAGGTCGGCACAGACCTCGTAGTGACTGTTGGCTGGGCACGTCAGGGCTAAATTGGAAGGGCATACAAATTAGAAGAACAGATCCCCAATGCTGCTTAAGATGGAAGGATGGGTCACAGAATAAAGGGATGTTCTTTTCCCTCTCTCAAAACACCAGAACCAGGGGGCATCTGCTTAAACTGAGGGTTGGGAGAGTTAAAACAGATATAATAAAAAGAAGTACTTTTTTACCCAGCAGGGAGTTAATCTGTGGAACTCTTTGCCACAGGAGGTGGTGATGGCAGCTGGTCTTGATGCCTTTAAGAGGGGATTGGACAGATTTCTGGAAGAAAAGTCCATCGTGGGCTATAGGCAATGATGCGTTGGGCAACCTCCTTACATTAGTAGTAGGCTACTTCAGAGTACCGGGTGTAAGGGAGTGGCAACAAGATGCAGGCAACTTGTTGTCTACTGAGCTCCCTGAGGCACCTGGTGGGCCGCTGTGAGATACAGGAAGCTGGACTAGATGGGCCTTTGGCCTGATTCAGCAGGGCTCTTCTTATGTTCTTATGTTCTTAATGGGTCGGATTTGGAAAATGGAGAGAGAGGAAGGCTACTGAAGGAACAATACAAATGGAAATGTGCATTAATTGTGCCCATAAGTAAGAGGGAGTCTAGTCAGAGGTGGCTCCCTCGTTTCACTTCTCATTTCCCACCTATCCTACTGCTTGGTCTCCAAAACTTACAGCACAAGGACTGGGTTCTCCAGGGGTTGAGAGGGACCTCCGCATCTTGGCAGGCAGACACATAGCTCTGGATGCTCTGGCACAAGACTTTGCTGTCCCCATCGACCAGGCAGACGTCGTAGATGCAGTGCTCGAAATAGACAGCGGGTTCCACGAAGCCATGGCAGTCACCGAAGGGCCCGTCGTCTGCAGTGAGGATCCCACAGTAGTTGCGCTGTTTGAAAACCTCCCTCTTCCTCTCCTCGCAGACCGGGCACTTGTTCCCAGGGCATCCATCTGAGCAGGTTCCACCTGCTCCGGAGACTGGGACTTTCCAGGCAGCCCCAAATGCGGTGACATCAGTGACCGCCGTGCCGTCCGGGAGCAGAAATTCATCGTCATCTTGAGCATTGTAGTTCCCACACAGGCCACCTACCTGGTCCAGGTAATTGCCTGGGACAGTGACTGTCACAAGAGAAGCAAAGTCGTAGCTCACAATGAGGCCAAAGTCAGTTTGGATCAGGACTTTAGTGCCATGCAGATAGGCCTTGAGCTGCCTGCCGGAAAGGGTCACAGGGAGGAGATATGATGAATCGTCCACCTGCAAGGAACAGAGCATTGTCTTGAGGTGTAGGATTCTATGGCCAAGAAGCAGCAGTTGGTTACTATGGAACATTTGAAGGGGTAATAGTTGATCCTGGTATTCTCATATTGACCAGGTATTCCTTAGGATTCCCAACTTACTCCAATCAATTAAACGTAAGAAGAGCCCTGCTGGATCAAGCCAAGTGCCCATCTACTTCAGTCTCCTTTATCTCACAGTGCCTCAGGTAGCACTCAGCAGATCCTGTGGCTACTCCCTTGCTCCTGGCATTCAGAGATAGGCCACCTCTAAAACCCAGAGTTTGCATATAGTCATCTTTGCCCCCCTAGGAATCCGGAGTCGCTCCCTTTAACCCTCTGAGTGCCGGCCAACCAAGAAGAAAAGCTCTGCAGAGGAATTGGGAGGGGGGAGGAGAGAGAGTGAAGTGGGCGGAGTCAGCCCTAATTTTAACTAGTGGAACTGAGTTCCCCCGCGTTCCCCCTGCATGACATCACTGTCATCATGGCTTATAACCTGTGTTGGGCGTTTCCTCCAGCTCTCTCCCTTTCCAGCAATCCCATCTTCCCCTATTTTCAATATGGATGCTTTGGGTGCTTCGTCCCAAAAACTGGCTTGCGTCCCACTGGTGGGTCCCGACCCACAGTTTGGGAATCATTGCTCTAACAGCTTGATCTGACTCAGAAGTAAAACACAGCATTTCCTGGCCTTATAACATTTCTAGTCTCGGTGTGAAGGGCTGCCCTGCGCTAAAGGTACAAAAGAAGGTAATGTCTTTATGAAAAAGGACTGGCTGAAGATCGTTGCCTTCTTATGGCGTTCGACTCACCTTCACTTGCCCTGGCTTGTTCTTTGTATGCAGGAGGATAGCCAGGGGTTAAGCCTCAGGAAGAGGGCTGGAGGGGTGGAGCTAATCACCCCTCCAATCAGGAGACCTGAGCTAGAAGACTCCTGAAGAGGGGTTGGGCTGTTGCCCCTGTGCTGTTAGTTCTACCTGTGGCCGGTTACAATCAACGTTCAAGCTGCACCTGTCTTGTCTAAGTTGATACCGCATGGAACCCAACGTATAACACTGACCTTCTCAGCATGGACTCACCTTGACTTGTGCTGGCTTGTCCTTCAGCAGCGTGAGTGTGATGCCGTAAACGTTGACCGAGACCATCTTGGGCGCTGAGATCTTCCCGTCCTTCCTGAGTCCGTTCTCCACATTAACCGTGAAGGGTGTCGGGTTCTGGTTGTTTGTTTTGGTCTTCGCCAGGGTGTACGTGCAGGTACCATGGAAATCAAATGACGATTGATCAAACGTAATGTAATGAACGCCACCAGCAGCGGAACAGGTGGTGCCCCCAAAAGCGTAGCATTTCCGGATTCCCTTTACCACATCACAGTCTTCGTTGGGACCACAAGTGAACGCTCCACACGTCACGATCCCCCCCTCTTGGCATGTGCAGCGCTCATCGCATGTGGGATAGAAAGTCTCTCCTGCCTTGTAATATTGGTCTTGATGGAAGCAGCCACACTGGGAGAGGGGGACACACTGATCGCCGCTCAGCACAAAGTGCTCATCGCACACACAGCTTTCCCGGCACCCCCCTGTGCAAGGGACTGGAACATAGAGACTTCCACAGGTCTGGACACAGTCTGAAGCACAGAGCTCGTAGTGGCTATTTGGGGCGCATGGAAGACCTGCCAATTAGACAAAAAAAAATAGGGGAAGAGAAATTGAAGGGGGACACAAAAGGTAAAAAAAAAAAGAACCAGGATAACATGCTGGTCTAAGCATTGGCAGCTTGAAGCCATCTTTCATCCTTTAATCCACCCATGACCACCTCCCACTTGGGTCCCTCTTCTATCCAATGCATGCTTGTGTCCAGTGGTGTCATTCAAATGATTTAGGAACTCACTTTTGATTGGCACTTGTCGGGAACCGGGAACCAGCCACAGAGCCTGTTAGGATCCAGAACGCCCGTTCTGGTCCGTTCCCCCTGAATGACATCACTGCCTTCGCCCCCCCCCAGGGATCCGGAGTTGCTCCCTTTAACCCTCTGAGTGCCGGCCAACCAAGAAGAAAAGCTCTTTGCAGAGGAATTGGGAGGGGGAGGGGGAGAGTGGAGTGGGCGGAGTCAGCCCTAATTTTAACTAGTGGAACTGAGTTCCCCCGCGTTCCCCCTGCATGACATCACTGCTTGTGTCCTTGCTTTTGATAATAGCCTGAACGCCTAACCTGAGCAACTATGTGGTAACACTTCCTCGGCTTGAAGCAGGCTGTTCTTTGGAGCACTAAGTATTGGGCAAAAGAGGAGGGTGCAGATGCTGCCTCTGCCTTTTTTTGGAAAATGCAATTGTTCTGTTGTCGAGAACCATTTATGATCCCGTTGCTTGGGATAAACGGGTTATCAACAACAGAACAAAGCTCCAACAGGTCTGCCCGACAATATTGGTTGACTGGAGTTGACAATGGCTGACTATCCAAATAGCAACTTTTATCCAAATTGTTGTTGTTCAGTCGCTAAGTCGTGTCCGACTCTTCGCGACCCCCTGGACCACAGCGCGCCAGGCCGCCCTGTCCTCCACTACCTTCCGGAGTTTGCCCAATTTCATGTTCATCGCTTTGGTGACACTATCTAACCAACTCATCCTCTGCCGCCCCCTTCTCCCTTCAATCTTTCCCAGCATGAGGGTTTTTTTCTAAAGAGTCCTCTCTTCTCAGGAGGTGGCCAAATTATTGGAGCTTCAGCTTTAGGATTTGTCCTTCCAGGGAGCTTGACTTCCTGGAGGATTGACTGATTGGATCTCCTTGCAGTCCAGGGGACTCTCAAGAGTCTTCTCCAACACCATAATTCTTTATCCAAATAGCAACTAGCAATAAAACGCCATAGAGCCCTCCCACCACTTGACTAGTTGCCAAGAACTATCAAAACTTGAGTGATAGAAGAACCATCAACACACCATATTTAACATTATTTTAAGATGATGCCTCTGTTTATATAACTTTTGTCCTTCTGAGCCTCTGATCTCCAGCCAATGTGAAATTGGGCCTAAGGCTTATGTATTTTTGTTTTACTTGTTGCTTACTGTTGTCAGTATGCCTATAAAGGTATCCTAAGCAAGCAAGCTTGGGATACAAGCACTTACTACAGAAGGCGTTAGATCTCCAGGTATAGAGAGTCGCCCCGGCTGCCTGGCAGGCTGCCGCATAGCTGGTCACGAGCTGGCAGATCACAGCTTGCTGGCCTTTGAAAGAGCAGTAATCGTACACACAGTCGCGGAAGTAGCCCTCGGGATCCACTTTGCCATGACACTCTCTGAAGGGGCCGTTTCTGTTGAGGAGGAGCCCACATTCCCTCTTGAGGTTCCGTTGTTGTGCCTCAATGGTTGCCAGCCCAGGGCACTCTCCTTTACTGATATCTGTACAGCCTGGTGCATCGTCCATTTTCCAGCTCTTTCCAAATGCTGCTGGATCTGGAGCCACGGTGCCGTCTCTCATCATTGTGTCATCTCGTTTGTCGCCATTGAAGTTCCCGCAGAGACCACAAAGGGCACCGGCGTAAGTGCTGGGCACAGTCACAGAGATCTGGCTTTGCCAGTCAAAGGTGACGGTCAGGAAGAAGTCAGTCTGGACCACGGCCTCTTGCCCTCTCCTGTAAATAAAGACTTTGTCGTTTCCGATCCTGTAGGGCAGATTGATCAGCAAGCTGTTGACCTAGGAGGCGTTCAAGACAGAAGAAAATAATTTGAAGAACTTGGAACGTTTGCCACTGCTTGCGTTTTAACAAGCCTCAAAATGTGTTTCTGACCCTGGCTTAGAAAATGTTTTCTGGCATCTCTATATTATTTCTGGGAGTTGTGAATGAGTCAGAGGACCATGCGATCTTTTGCCTACTGGTGAACTTCCAAATCAACTTTCCCCCTAGAACTCCAATAATAAGACTTTACTGCTTTCATGACCATCACAACCAGCAAAACAATTCTCTTTTTTCTATCCTCTCCTCTATTCGCATGTTCCAAAATTCTGTGTTTTAAATGACAAACTGGGACAACCTACCATTTTTAGACCTCCTCACTACATCAAAAAACACTTTCCTAGTGATGAATAATGCACAGAGGGCAAATCAATGAAAGAGCCAAAGGTGCAACAGAACAGAAGGAAGCCCATCACAGAATAGCAACACTTTCTGATGCACTCACCATGACTTTTGCAGGGTATTCTCGACTAAGCACAACCGTATTACCGTAAATACTGATCTCAGCTGTTTTGGTGAAGGACACGGCCTTGCTGCCTCGATGGTCATTTTGAACGAGAACCAGGAAGTTCTCCAGACCATCTCTCCTCAAACACAGGCCAACGAACTGATACATGCAGGTGCCCTGGAAGTCAAACTTGCGGCCATCAAAGCTGATATAGTGAGGGTCCCCCTGAGCAGAGCAGGTGGCATTGCCAGTAGGGTAGCAGTTCTGGATGCCGTTCTCCACTTTGCACTCCTCTCCTCCCCTGCAACTTGTGGTTTGGCAGGTCACTTGCCTGCTTCTGCGGTCACAGACGCAGCGTCTGGTGCAGCTGCTGTCTCCCCAGAACTGCTCCCCAAGTGCAAAGGGTCTCCCTTCAAAGACGCACCCACAGGAGGCCTTGGGGAGGCATTTCCCAGCATCCAGCACAAAGCCCTCATTGCACTGGCAGGTCTCCACACAGGGCAACGAGCCACAGTTGCTGGGACCGGCTTGGTCATTGCAGGTGGCAGGACACGGAGATGCACAGGCCTTGTACTGGCTGTTCTCGGGGCAGGGTAGGGCTGCAAAGAGACAAGAGTAAATCACATTGGGCCCCATGTTAAGCTGTATTCTTCCAGTATCTTGCAGAGCAGCTGTCTTCAACGTTTTTTCATGCTCCAACTCCAATAAATAAAATAAATGCAGGATGAGAATGAGGTAAACGTAAAGGTAAAGATTTCCCCACTACCGAATGATTTAGTTGTGACAGACTGTAGGGGGCGGTGCTCATCTCCATTTCAAAGCCTGTAGAGCCGGCGTTTTGTCCGAGGACAAGCTTCCGTGGTCATGTGGCCAGCATGACTCTACGCCGTAGCGCATGGAACGCCGTTCCCTTCCCACCGAAGTGGTCCCTATTTTTCTACTTTAGGTGCTTTCGAACTGCTAGGTTGGCAGGAGCTGGGACTAGCAATGGGAGCTCACTCCGTCACTCAGTCTTGAACTCCCAACCTTCCAGTCGGAAAGCCCAGCAGCAGCAGCGGTTTAACCCATTGCGCCACCACATCCCTGCATGAGAATGAGGACCCGCTGCCAATCCAGTCCTCTTCCCAGGATCTGATTTTCCCCCATCGCCACCCACCCCTGCCTCCGCCGGTCCAATTTCCCCCTATGTCTTCCATCTTCACAACAACCCTGTGAGGTTGCAGCCTAAGCAGGACTGACCTTAGGAGCTGCAGGTCAAGGCTGTGAGAAGAAGCTGTGCAGGATTATATCAAGAACTTGAGCTCAGCTCCCCTTACCACCCAGGGATACTCACAGCAACCGGCGGGCGTCCTCCAGTCTGAGATCATCACTCCCTCCCTCTGGCAGGCATCTGCGTAGTTCTTCAGTGACCCGCACAGTGTGTTCTTGCGGCCGTCGTTCAAGCAGAGGTCATAGACACAGTTGACCAGAAAGACATTGGGGTCCACCACTGAGTGGCACTGGCTGAATGGACCATTTGCCTCTTTGCTGATCAGGCCACAGGATGCTTCCGCTTTATACTTGGCGGCCTCCTCTACTGGGCAGGTTTTGCAGCCTCCCTGGCAGTCATCCTTGCAGAACTTGTCCCCATCCTCCACCTTCCAGCTTTGCCCAAACTCTATGGGACCGGGGGCCAAGGCTTTATCAGGGCTGCTGAAATCATCAGCGGGATCTCCGTTGTAATTGCCACAAAGGCCACACAGGTTCTTGGAAAACCTGCTGGAGACCTTCACCACCAGGTAGCTGTCCCAATCGTAGGAGACCTTCAGTGAAAAGTCGGTCTCAATGAAGACCGAACCCCCACTCTGGTAGAGCCGCAATTTCCCCCCGTGCAAAGAGATGGGCAGCTGGGACCTCTGGTAATTCACCTGCAAAAGACATCAAAAGCATCTAGAAGGATAAGAATACAACTCTGTTTACTGCAGAAGGTGGGCTTAGAACATGAATATTTGTCATGATCTGGACAATAGTGTTAACACACAGTAGAGACAGGGGCGGACCTAGTCAAAATGGCGCCCAGGGCACCCAATAGAAGTGCGCCCCCAAGGGAGCCCAGGTCTATCCGCACAATGTTGTGGGGACCACTTGCCCCCCCTGCCCCCTAGATCCGCCACTGGGTAGAGACAGAGGATGCACAGGAACACCTCCACCTTCCACTTCACCAAAGGAAAATGGGAGACGTGGATCTCAGGGTGACCCTGGAGAAGGAAGGAGTCATTGTCAACACAGCATTATGGAAAGCTATGCCATATGCTTTCCATAAGGAATGCATCTGGAATTACATTCAGATATGATGACCCTGTAGAAAGAGAGAAAGAGAAAGTTTGGAAAAATGAATGAGGCTGAAACTCTACACAAGCATTGCTGAGAGTAAGCCCCATTGAAGACAACAGGAAGACAAGCCTAGGATTGTGCTCTAAGAGGATGAAAGTGGTTGGTCTTACAGACTTACCCTCACGAATCCTGTCTCGTGACTGATCACAGAAAGGGTGATGCTGAACACTCTGATGGTCACAGAGGCAGCGTACGAGACACGGGTGTTGCCTCCTCTGTTCTCGTTCTTGGCCTCGATGCTGAAGGAAGGCAGCGTCGTATCGGGGCCGCACGTCTTGGCGATGGTATAAGTGCAGGTGCCCATGAAGTCAAAGTTCCTCCCGTCGAAGGTGTGATAATGAGGGTCTCCCTGAGCCCAGCAGGTGGCTTCTGACTCCGGCACACAGACCGGCTGATGGTTTTTGATCTCACACTTCTCCTTCTTCCTGCACTGGATTGAGCTGCAAGAGGGTTTGTCTAGAATGGAAGAAATGCAAGGTCACTGCAAAGGACCTCCTTCTTACTGCACTGGATCGAACTGCATTTGCCTGGCACGGAACAATTCCAGGGTTCATGACAAAAGCAGCAAGACTCTTAGACCTGTGAAGGGTCTCTGCTAGACTGTATCTTAATCAGCTGAAACTGACAATGTTATGTCTGTATCCCACCAAACCTTGCAGTTTTAAGAACATAAGAAGAGCCCCGCTGGATCAGGCCAAGGCCCATCTAGTCCAGCTTCCTGTATCTCACAGCGGCCCCACCAGGTGCCCCCGGGAGGCACGAGACAACAAGATCCTTAGTTCCTGTTGACACTCCCTTGCACCCGGTACTCTGAAGTAGCCCACCACCAATGTAAGGAGGTTGCACAATCCATCATTGCCTATAGCCCACGATGGACCTTTCCTCCAGAAATCTGTCCAATCCCCTCTTAAAGGCATCAAGACCAGCTGCCATCACCACCTCCTGTGGCAAAGAGTTCCACAGATTAACTACCCGCTGGGTAAAAAAGTACTTCCTTTTATCTGTTTTAACTCTCCCAACCTTCAGTTTTGCAAAGGACAGCTCAAGTACAAATCAACATATTTAAAGAAAAAAATCTTTCTTCTTCACAAAACCTCGTGGTTCCCAAACTGTGGGTTGGGACCCACCAGTGTGTTACAAGCCAATTTCAGGTGGGTCGCATTAGAAATTATAGAATTTTTTCTACTTATATTTTCCTCTAGGATGCCCTTTCTCAACATGTGTACTGCTGAATGGCATCGCCTAAATAGATCTCCAGATAATGCATAAAAAGGAATGGATTCCCATAACTTGGGATCCTGGCATCTATTATAATGTGCTCAGTGATGTAGTAAATTTTGAAGCTGTGAAGCTCAACATGACACTATCCCATACTTACACACAGTTATGACTATGGGTGGGGTAAGTGGGAATTAGCTTTACATTTCCACATTCAAGTATTTTCTTCTTCTGCCACTTATTTGTAAGTGGAAAACTGAGTGCATCTCACTTCATTCTCCTGAAGTGGGTGCTAATAACTTTAAAAGAAGCGGACAAAACTTGAAAATGGAATTAAATACATCTCAATTAAACAGAAAAGGTACATGAGGGTGCTAGCCTTGGTGTGCTTATTCAGAAGTCTTACTCTTCCATAGGATTTACTCCTGTGGGAAATTTGCATAGGATTGTAGCCTTAATGTAACACAAACTATGCATTGACTCTCATGCAACCCTTAGGAAAAATGATATCCTAGATATTAAAATATGTCCCCCAGGCAACGTTCTCAGTTTGCCTCCTACTGAGCCTGATGCTTCATCTCAGCAAAGGTCCTTTAGTGTCAAAGGATGTATCTGAGTGTGCCAGCTAATGTCATCCTTTCAGATGTAGGTTGGAGCTCCAGTCCCCCTCAGCTAGGTTTCTACATGCGCTATTGAATGTCTGCATACAACTATACTTAAAAAAAATGTTTGATACAGTGCCCAAAACAAATGAGATACTTACTGGAAGAGCAAGCTGCCACAGAGCCGTAGCCATCATACCGCGAGACTCCAAAATTTAAGACCCCAAAAGGAACGCTGGGGTGCTCTAGGGAAAGGGCACTGTTCTTTTTGCCTAGGCTCTGTAACGCCCAAGAATATTCTGTGCCAGGGATTGGTCTCCACTGCAGGTTTTTAATGGCTGCCTTCTGCAGTGTGATTTTGCTGGATTCTGAGGCTTTGGCTATGAGGACGGCATCATTTTCAAACTCGTTCATTCCGTCCACGTGGTACGAAGTGCAATAGCTTGTAATGGCTGGAATATTGATCAGGAATGGGTCATAGATTTTATTGGCACCACCGAAGAAAAACAGAACTTGGATTCCGGCATTGGCAGAAATGAAAAGTGGCTGGGAGTCCTGCACGGCCAACTGGAGAACCTCCCCAGCGACCACGTCACGGGTGCCTGATGGAAGTGTGATGGAAGTGTCTTGGAAGGCGACGACGTACACAGTGTCATATTGGCTTTGGAAGGGCAGCGGAGGAACAATGAAGGCGGTGCCCCAGCTGGATGCTGGCAAGAGCTGCTCCACAACGTGGTCACAGCCTGTGACTGTATGTGCACAGCTGTGCCCACTCAAGACAGCCACTGGTTCCTTCGATTCAACCTTGGAGCCGGATAAATCGTCTCTGCTTTGTAGCTGGATCGCTTGGAAAGCCGTGAGGTCAACAACCAGCTTGCTCCCTGGAGGATAGGTCTGACCTTTGAATGTCACGCTCCCTTTCAGGTCTATCGTGACTCTGGTGGGATTCTGATAGGCGACCACGGCAAATTCCTTGAAAGTGTTTGAGACATCACCGACTGGAGTGACCACATAGTACAACGTGCCCAGTTGGTTGACGGGGTACACTGCTGTTGCACCTGTTGTGGCTTGCTTATGGTTGTAGGAGAAGACGGAGATATCTTTGTCAGCTTGGACCCGCACAGTCTCATCAAAGAGGTCACTTCCTACCATCTCTATGGCAGTGGAGAACCCAACTGGGATCGTCTCTCCCTCGTTGACGGTAATGGTTTTCTGGAATTGTAGCTTGGCCACACTCACTGTGACGGTGGTCGCAGGATGGTATCCGGTGATCAGGACCTCAAATTTGGGACTGGGTTGGGTTTTCTGGAGGTTGCAGAGGAAGGCAGTGACAAAGTCCCTCCCAAGAGAACTCGCTGCACAAGTGCCTGAAATAAAGAAAGATGGACTAGACACATGAGGGTGCGGTCATGAGTATTTACTAGAGCAGTGGATCCCAAGCCTTTAAGCACTAGGACCCAATTTTTAAAATGACATGCTGTTGGGACCCACCTAATTCCAGGTTAGGATTGTGCTCTGATCTTTGGTGGGAATGTCCTAAGGTAATTGAATTTTGGCAGTTGATTTTGGAGAAGGTGGAGGACTTGTGTAACCTTCAGCTGGAGCTGTCTGGGAAAGTGTTATTTATGGGAGCTTTGGGGAATAATAAAGTAAAAAAAAAAACCCAAACAGGATTTATTCAAAGCTATGATTCTAGCTGCCCATGCAGTAATAGCATATGGGTGGAAGGATGCATCAAAATGGACTCTGGAAAAATGGAATTGGTATTTATATGAATGGATACAATCAGACATACTGTCGATTTTGACACAGGACAAGACATGGGAAGATAGGACAACAGAGATAAGAAAGAAATGGCTGGGATATATAGGATGGGTAAGAGAAGGGGGGCAATAGTGTTATATTGGTTAAAGTCCATAAGGTGTGCTCATGGCTGCAGATATAAAATCAGACGGTCGTTTTTTTCAAGGGGGGTGGGAATATACAGGGGGGAAATGATGTATTTGTATGTAAAAGGTAAAGGTTTACCCATGACCGAATGGTCTAGTCGTGACTGACTGTATGGGGCGGTGCTCATCTCCGTTTCAAAGCCTGTAGAGCCAGCATTTTTGTCCGATCATGTGGCCAGCATGACTCTACGCCATAGCGCACAGAACGCCGTTACCTTCTCACCAAAGTGGTCCCTATTTATCTACTTGCATTTAGGTGCTTTCGAACTGCTAGGTTGGCAGGAGCTGGGACAAGCAACGGGAGCTCACTCCATCGTGCAGTCTTGAACTCCCAACCTTGTGGTTGAAAGCCCAGCAACAGCGGATTAACTCGCTGTATGATTATGTAAACATAAGAGAAATGGCTATATATGGATATGTAAATATATATGACATCAAAACAATAAAAAAAATGATAATAATAAAAAAGGATTGTGCTCTGGAGTTGGGCCAGCACAGTTTGGCCTGCACAAGGGACACCATAAAGAATGTTTGGACCATTCTCGGAGCCAGAGAGGCCAATGCAGAGACACCATCCCCCCTGACTCTGAGAGTGGTCCAAACGTGCCTGCCAAACTTTGCTGGCCTAACTCAGACTGCAATCCTAAACTGTGCTGGAATGGCGAAGCCGGTGGGCCTAAGCCAAATCCAGCGCATCTTTGGTGCACTCCAGAGCCTTCCCAGGGCAAAGGCATGTTCACACCCTTGTCCCAAGGCAGGCTCCAGCCTTCCCATTGTTTTCCTTGCATCTGTGCCTGCTGTATAGCCGAGGAAGCCGTGCGACCCGAATTGGGCCAATGCAGCCTGGGGACGGAGGCAGTGATGTCATTCGGGGGAACGGACCAGAACGGGCGTTCCGGATCCTAACGGGCTCCGCGGCTGCTTCCGGGTTTTGTTTTTTCTTTTTTCAACATTTGAATTTGAACTCAAAAGTGAGTTCCTGTTCCTAAATCATTTGAATGACACCACTGGACGGAGGCCTCTGCAAATTTTAAGAGCAATTTGTCATGCACTCTGCCAGGGAGCCACAGTCATGTGCTGGGATTCCTTTTATCAATGAGAACATCGCCAGGTGCCAATGACAGCGCAAGCCTCTATTCTGCAGATCCCCAGTTGCTCTACTGATAGAGGTGCAGAAATGGTCTCTCTTCCCGAATGGCTTGGAAGTTAAAAATGCCCCACAGTTGCTCCTCATCTCCTCGACAAGCAGCACTGATCAACAGGGCCAGCCCATCTACCCATCAAACCCCAAACTCACCGCACAGGAGGGCCAGCCAGGGCCAGATCAGCAACAATCTAATTGCCATGGCTGCAAAGGAGAAGAAGAAGAAGAAGACGTTCAGTCAAATTAGAACTCTACATCCCCCTCTTCTGGTTATTGGTGCCTGGGGATGCAGTCCAGAAGGCCTGTTGGGCTGACGCAAAAGGATGCTGGGCAAAAGGATGCTGCGGTATGGCTGCATAGGTGCTGGAAAGTTGGATAGGATTGGGCCCTTAGAAGCGTCAATCTCAGATTCCATTTCTGCACACCATAGAAGAGATGGTATGCAGGTTAGTCACCACTTCCCATATAGATGCACCATTGCAGCAGAGAAGAGAAGCAGCCGTTTCACTTACCTGCCCAAGACCTCTGGCTAGTTCAGGGCTTGAAATTGCTTCCCTTATATAGTAGCTCGCTGTGGTGTCCCCAAGGGGGAAGGGAAGGGAAAGGGGCATTTTATGTAATTTCCTGAACAGAAAAAAAAACACCCTGATGCACATTTACACTATTTAAGTCATAAGCAGTCCCACCAATTTAAATATACACATGCACATAGTACATATGCTAAATTTTATATATATATATATATATATATATATAAATTTATGAATTAGGGATTTTTTTAGTTAACAATTCATAAAAAAACAAATGAAAACACTGATATTTTCAGTGTTAAAATATCTAAATAAAACAAACACACACTGCATTTTTGGGTGCTTAGTTCCCAGATATTAAAATACATTACTTTTCCACTTAGAAATAATGCTCAGGCTATATAATAAGTGACACAGGAGGGAGGGAGAGGGGCATGTTGGAGGTGGGGGTGGCCATCTGTGTCAAATAAGGACTAGAATCCAGCAGATTAAGAAGGAGAATAGGTAGCAAAATGGCAGGTGTGCTTCCATTGGGACAAGAAATCAGGACCACCTGTATGCCAACGGTCTCATCCTGAGCGTCTGTTGAGGGGTTTCAAACTTCTGGGGCGTATTGCAACATGGAAGTTTGTGCAATGTGTTTTAAACTTATCGGCTGTGGTATTTGGGACATTTCTTTGGAAAGAAATGTTGCAGCTTTGGGTAGCTGTGCAATTCAACCAGATGCAGGACCTCAGATAAGGAGTACTGCCGTGTTGGGAAACTCTTACCGGGACCAGAGATCTGCAGCCACTGTGTTGGTTAGTTGGTTGAAACTAGGACATGAAACTCACCTCTTTGCCTCTCCTCCCCCCAGAACTGATTTTCAAGTAAACCATTGTCTGAATTTTGCATTTGAGAGAGATTTTTTGGGGGGGAGGGGGAACTTTTCAAAATATCGAAAGTGTGCATTAGAGTTGCAATTCTTTGAATGGTCAACCCTTTTCCTGAGTCTCTAAGGCAGTGGATCTCAAACCTTTTAGCACCGGGACCCACTTTTTAGAATGACAATCTGTCCAGGACCCACCAGAAGTGATGTCTTGGCAGTCATTATGATACCAGAGCCTGCGACTTTCCTCAGAATACAGCGATACATTGAGTTATTTCTCAGCCATTTTCCAATAGCAAACTGAATCAGAAAGAAAAATTGTGCCTATTCACAACCTTGACACAAGCAAAATAATCACATAGCCCTCCCTCTTTCCAGCATCCCATCTTTTCAATATGGCTGCCCTAGGTGCTTTGCGACCCACCTGAAATTGGCTCACGACACACTGGTGGGTCCTCCCGACCCACAGTTTGGGAATCACTGCTCTAGAGAGTAACAGTGCAAGCCTAGGCATGTCTTCCAAAAAGTAAACCCCACTGAGTTTAATTAATGGGAATTACCCCTAGGTCAGTGTGTGTATACTTATAGTCAGTAGTGGCATCTAAATGATTTAAGAACAGGAACTCACTTTTGATTGGCACGTGTCAGGACCCGCCCACCGGAAGTGATGTCATAAGCCAGAGGCTGGCGGAGCCCAGGTCTACCCGCGGCTGGTTCCTATGGGTAGACTGGTTCCCTTTGCCCCTCTAGGAATCTGGAGTCGCTCCCTTTAACCCTCTGAGTGCCGGCCAACCAAGAAGAAAAGCTCTTTGCAGAGGAATCAGGAAGGGGGAGGAGGGGGGAAGCACCGTGGAGTGAAGTGGGCGGAGTAAGCCCTAATTTTAACAAGTGGAACTGAGTTCCCCCGCATTCCCCCTACATGACATCACTGCTTATAGTGCAGAATTGCAGTCTAAATGAGTGATTGGGGGGGGAGTTGGAATCTAATTAGAATGCATGCCAAACACATGTGCAATTTCAATTTTATCCCGTATTACCCCATGGGTCTAAATAATGACACATCTCCTCATAAACCTCCCACCCTTCTGGAGAGGTCTTGTGCAAGCACGGTTACTGTTATGGCAGTTGGCGCAATGCAGAGCAAGCTATTTCCCTCCATGCTGTAAAAGCCATGGAGGTTACAAAGTGGAGCTGGGCCAGGGAGTGGTTGGCTGGATTGTGGTTTGAGCTAATCTATGCTTTGAATCCCACCAATGGGCAAGATGATAAGCAACAACTTCTAATGAAGTAGAATTTGACCATAGGAGTTCTTCAGAAGTGAAAGAGACCTCATAACTCTCCTATCATTGGCCACAATCCAGATGGCTATCGAACAGGGTGGCCAGAGTTGCTTAATGGACAAGCCACAAACAATCAACTTCAGTTGGTTGAGAGCCGCAACCAGCTACAGAGATGTAGTTAAATTCATTAATATATACTCATCATGAATAATACACTTAGGTTTTAATGCAGGGGACTGTCAATTTCTACCCAGTAAATAATTATAAAGCTTGAAAAATTCTTATTTATCTGTTATAGTAATTGTGATGAACTTTCACAGCCTTATGTGGAGAGGGCAGATATTGAGGGCACAATCCTAACCTGGTGTTAGGCCAGCAAAGTTTGGCTGGCACAAGGGACACCATAAAGTGGTCCATTCGGAGACAGAGAGGCCAGCACACAGACGTGTGACATCTCCCCTGTCTCCAAGAGTAGTCCAAACACGCATTATGGTGGCACTTGTGCTGGCCAAACTTTGCTGGCCTACAGCAAAAGCAAAAAAAAAAAAAAAGATGGAAAAATAAGAACATTGTCACAGAGACCATTCTTGAAATATCCACAGCTTTTAAAAACTTCCTTTTTATTGACTATTTCTTCTTTGGCATCATGAAAAGCAAAGCAATGTAACAACTAAACACAAGAACAGGACAACACAGACCACTTCTGTAAGGATGATTATCAGGGTGTTGAACAGTCTACAAAAGAAAGCAAATCTTGATCCATGAATGGACTTGGGAACTTCATAGCTTCAGGAACTTTCTCTTGATGTTCACCGTCATTCATCTTGGGCAGTGGTTGCCAATCTTGAAGTAAGAATCAAGTCCTTGTTATAAAAACGTTAACCTATGAATGGTACTGTGAGATTTGGCAGAGTGGAAGGAGGGAGTTGGCAAGACCGTGGTGGGCCACTGTGGCGGTGGGCCACAATGCCTGCCCACTGGTGGGCCACAATGCATGAAGACAACATGCCCTTTGTCCTGTGACTTTCTTTGGCAAGAACTGCGTGGAAGCTTAGTTGAAGACTGCCAGGACATGAATGAATCTGTAGAACTTGGGTTGCTTTATGAGACAGAAGAGCTGCCCATGAAAGTACGTACTACTCTAAGAAATCCCGGGCTTTCCAGGCATGGAGAACCTCAGCAATATCCTTCTCACTCTCCCCATTGGACAGCTTCAGGTCATCAGAGCGGTCCCCATTGAAGTTGCCACATGGAGCGCACAGCTTCCCCGCGAGGGTGCTCGAAACCGTCACCGTCACTTGCCCATCGAGATGGAGATGAACCCGAGCCTGAGAAATCTGGTCAATCACAATTCCGTCCTGAACCTTGCTCACAGACACAGCACTGGAGACCGCATATGGCAGCTTTACCGAGCGCCCGTTTACCTGGAACACAAAGATTGAGGACACAATGACACGTCGTGTTTTCACAAAACACCAGTAGGCTTTTGGGCCTCGGATCGCTTGAGAACCCAAAGCCATGATTGACCAAGGCAAAAAAAAAGTGGAGCCTTCTCATCCAGTTTTCCCAGCCGCTGATTTGACTCTAAACAAACACGTGCTATTAATTAAGCATTTTAAAAAGCTGTTTTAAAAAAGTGTTTCTTACCATGGCAAGGCAGCTGCAGCCATGAGATCTGCAGCCAAGCTCATTAGCTCTGAGATAAGACCGCCCTCCCTCATCCCTAGAAGTGTGACTGATCAGTTTTGCATTTTTTGCCTTGCTCCTGGGCAAAGGGAAGAGGTCTGATCTCAGCTAATGGATATTAATTGCTCTAAGCCCCTAGAGCCCCTTTACGATGTTCCTTGTGCTGGCCAAACTTTGCTGGCCTAACTCTGCCAGCCTAACTCTGGGTTAGGACTGTGCCCTGAAGCTTTAGGCAATTCTTATGCTGAATTTAACTACAGGTTCCAGGAACATCTCATACCTTTTCCCCCACCTCCTCTTACCCATGTCTCCAGGGCTTTTGTCACAGTGATGGAGGCATTCTGGAAGAACACATAGACAGCCCTCCCAATGGCCAAGCCATCCTGGCAGTCCTTTCCGATGTTCACCGCTACCCGGAACCAGGAGATGGTGCTTTCGTCACAAACCGAGGCCAAGTCGTAGACCCCACTGCAGAAGTACTTTCCCGAAGCACCGTCAAAAGAGGTCAGCCGGGCTCCTGGCATCAGCTTGCACTGGCCTTCTTGCTTCACACAGCTCCGGACACCTTCCTTCAGTGCACAAGTCTCTCCAGCCTGGCAGGTGCTTTCCTTACAGGTGACTTGGCCTAAGGCAGTACAGGTGCATTTCTCCAGGCAGTCGCTTGAAAAAACGCTCTCTCCAGCCTGTGGGAGATGTGCAGACCAAGAATAGGATTATGAGAATGAGGGTGCAATCCTAACCTGGAGTGATGCCAGCACAGTTTGGCCGGCACAAGGGACATAGTTAAGCATGTTTGGACCACTCTCAGAGTCAGGGAGGATGGCACTCATCTGTGTGCTGACCTCTGATTCTGAGAGTGGTCCAAACATACTTTACAGTGTCCCTTGTGCTGGCCAAACTTTGCCGACCTCACTCCAGGTTAGGGTTGCGCTCTACATGTCTACTATCACTTCTCCTAGGCACCCAGAGCTAGAAGGTGTCTTCTCTATCCAGTAGATGGTATAGTTAAGAAACTATGTGTTTACATCAATTCTGTAGCCATAACAGTACGTCCATCATGCTGGCCCTTCTACCAGAAAGAAATGGGATGCGAAGATTTACCTTGATGTACAATCCTTCCTGCATGCAACCACACCTATTGCTAGGTACGCATGCATCCCCATCAGACCGGTAGCCATCGTTGCACTGGCAGCCTTCAAAACAATTGGGCGAGCACGGGACTGGTGTGGACAAACTGGCACAGCTGGCATTGCACGGTGCTGCACATGCCTCATAGTGGCTGTTGGGTGGACAGGCGAGGACTGTAGAAGGAGGAGTCAGAGAATGTCAGTTTTGCCAAATGTTCTCCTCCCAATCCAGAGAAGATTCCCAACCTGTTGTAACTTTCCAATTGCACATAAGGGGAATTTGCCGGTCGTGGCTTCTCCCATCACCACACCATTGTGGTCAGGCAATAGAGCCACCATCAGTGCAAACCGGCATTTTATGCCAACAGAAGGTACCCTGTACATAAGAACATAAGAAGAGCCCTGCTGGATCAGGCCAAAGGCCCATCTAGTCCAGCTTCCTGTATCTCACAGCAGCCCACCAGGTGCCCCAGGGAGGCATGTAATGAGACAACAAGATGCTTGCATCCTGTTGCCACTCCCTTGCACAAGGAATGTAGAAATGAAAAGCATTTCCTCTGGACACTTACAACAGAAGGAGGCAGATCGCCATGCTCCAACCTTGGCTCCAGCTGCCTGGCATGCAGTCGTGTAGGCCTGAAGGCTTTGGCAGAGGGACTCTCCAGCCCCTTTAGCCACAGTCATGTCGTACAGGCAGTTATCAAAGTAGGCAGCAGGACTCACTACGGAGTGGCAGTCTCTGAACGGGCCTGTGCTCGACGGGATCATCCCACAATAGCGCTCAACTTTGTACGGCACTGCCTGGCTTGCGTTGTAAGTGGGACATTCTGCGCCACAGCCGTCAGGACCACGGACAGTGCCTGTCAGAACCTTCCAGGAGGCCCCAAACTCATCCACACTCTCAGTGATGTTTCCATTAGGCAGCATATATTCGTCTCGCTTGTCCCCATTGAAGTTGCCTCCCAAGCCACACATTTGTCCCTCGTAGGTACTAGGGACGGACACATGGACATTGGAGGAATTATCATAGAAGACTCTGAGGCCAAACGCTGTGTGGACAACTATATTGTTCCCCTCCTGGATGATCCAGAATTCCCCATCTTCCCTGTTCACCGGCAGAGTGAAGAACTCTCTATCCACCTGTATAAAGAACAAAGGATATTCTTGGGGGAATTAGTCACCACACACTCACTCACTTGTAGGTATGACATTTTTCCTACCAGTAATCTACCAGCAGATATGACATACTATTGTAATCGCAATAGATTCTCAATTTTCAACTGGTGTGCTGTGGAAGATCTGCAGGTGGGCTGCTGGAGTTTGGCGCACAGCACTGAAAATAGCTGAAAGCCTTTTCCAGGTTCAGTAGCTCTGCTGCCGTAGAAACATGGAAGGATCTCCTGGAAGCCTGAACTCACATCACAAGAGGAGATGGCTGTGTCGGCAGCTGTGCCAATGGAGGAACAGACTATTAGGTACTACAGACAGTTGCCCTAGAAACAGAGCCACAGAACCCAGAAGAGTCTCCTAGAAGCCGGAAATGACATCACAAGTGACAAAGACCATAGAGAAGACCATAGAGATCAGAGTGCCTAGAGAAGAACATTGACAATCGCTGCAATAGACACATACCATAGCCTTCCACTTCAGCCCTCTATGAAGGGCAAGGGTGTATCCATGAAGAGACACTGAAACACTTCTCATTAGAGGGAAGGGTCCATTATCAGGCTTCTTGTACTCCACCAAAACAGAGAAGTTCACCAGCTGAGGATCCTTGCTGCAGACTTCGGCTAAGGTGTACGTGTTGGAGCCATAGAAATCAAAAGGTTGTCCATCAAAGGAAATATAATGGTTACCGGAGACGACGGTAGTCCCAGCTCTAATGGGGTGGCAGCCTTGGATACCGTCCTCCACCCTGCACTCCTCCAGAGCTCCACAGGAGAACTTCTGGCACTCGATGGTTGTGTTGTCCAGACAACGACACTTCTCCTGGCAGGAGGTGCTGGGGTAGAACTCCTCTCCCTTCTTGTAGTATCGTCCCTGATGCACACAGCCACACTCGGTGAGAGGGATGCACTCGTCCCCACTGAGGACAAACCCAAAGTCGCAAAAACACCCTTCGACACACAAAGCGTCACACGTTTCTGGAGCGGAGATGCTGCGACAAGTGATGGGACAACCATACCCACAGAGCTCATAGTGGGAGTTAAGAGCGCATGAGAGACCTGGAAATAAAAGGAGAATTGTGCTCTCATCCTTGGATGCTACATATAGTCCCCCCTTAAGTAGGGGGAGTGGAACACCTTCCTTCCATTTCTCTAAGATATCTAAGAACCACTGCTTTCAATACCAATAACACTTAATACAATGTCTATTACACTTCGGTCAATTTCACCCCAATATTTAATTACTATACACCTAGAGCCAGAAAAATACCACTTACTGCAAAAGGCGGCTGATCTCCATTGCATGATCTGGAGGCCCTGAGCTTGGCAGGCTGTGGTGTAGGCACCGATGGCACCACATAGGATGTCCGGGTGCCCCTTGAAATGGCAGGTGTCCAAGACACAGTCATTAAAGTAGGGTGTTGGGTCAATGGCCACATGGCATTGCCTGAATGGTCCATAGCTTCGGATGAGGATCCCACAGTACTGGTTACTTGTGTACCTTTGCTTCTCTGCCGCCTCACACACTGGGCAGGTGGCATCCGTGCAGGCAGCTGAGCACCCTGGGATCTCCTTCAACTTCCAGCTGTCCGCCAGTTGAATTTCATCTGTTGCCCGAGTTCCGTCCTCCGTGATAAAATCATCGCCGGGATCTCGATTAGCGTTGCCACAAAGTCCACAGACGGAATTGGAGTAAGTGCTGGGTATAACGACCTGGGCATAACTCTGCCAGTCAAAGCTGACTCTCAGCTCAAAGTCCGTCTTGATGACCCCTTGGACCCCACTGACGTAGGCCTTCAGCCTGTTTTCATAGGAGAACGGCAGCGCCATCAAGATTCCATTGACCTTCAAAACACAGGGAGCAGAACGTCAAGGAATCGCAGCTGAACTTTGCTGTCCTCACTGTGCCAGCCTAACTCCAGGTTAGGATTGCACCCTAAGCAGAGGCGGATCTACAGGGAGGGCAGAGCTCTAAGTGTTGCAAGAAGTCTCACCCTGTCATGTAAATCCCGCCTCTCCCTTGCTGCTGTAGCCAGTAAGCAACGCCAAGATGTTGCTGTTCCCTGTGAGGATTGGCTAAAACGGTGCAGGAGAGGAGTGATTTCCACTGCAAGGTAAGGCTTCTTGCAAAACTTAGAGCTTCGCCCTCCCTTAGATCTGCCTCTGGCCCTAAGGAAGGGATGCAGCTTCATGTCTGACAGTACAATTCTGTGCGTATCTATGCAGAAGGAAGTCCCCCTGCCCCAAGGTCCAGTGGAGTTAACTCTCAGATAAGTGTGGATTGGGTCACAGAGACCGAGCTACTGATTGGGATCTCTCCTGATCAAGTTTCCTCTCTGTCATGAGCTCCCTGGGTGGCCCTTGGGCAAGTCACCCCATCTCTGGCTCAGCTACAAAATGGGGGATATAATCCTTAATTAGCGACAAGGTTATTTTAAGAATTACAAGCAGATTGTGGATGTTGGGAGTTTCAAACACTCAGACTGCAATCCTGACCTGGAGTTAGGCCAGCACAGTTAGGCCAGCAAAGTTTAGCCAGCACAAGAGACACCATAAAGCATGTTTGGGGCACTCTCATGGAGGATGGTGCACGTCTGTGCGCTGGCCTCTCTGACTCAGAGCGGTCCAAATGCACTTTACGGTGCCCCTTGTGCCGGCCACACTTTGCTGGCCTAACTGTGCCAACCTTGTGTACCTAACTCCAGCTTAGGACTGCACTCTCAAAAGCAGCAGACAAATCCTTGGGGTGATGCCAGCCCCCCAAAAAAACCTCCCCACCGCACCAGCACTTGTACCTGAATCTTGCGCGGATAATCTTGGCTCAGGCTCACGGTCATGTTGTAGACTTGCAGCGTCACTGCTTTAGTGATGGGCATGGCGGCAGTGCCACGGTTGTGGTTCTCCACCATAACCACAAACAGGGTGAGGGTGGGTTCCCTGAGGCACACGCCCACCATCTGATAAGCGCAGGTTTCGGCAAAATCATACCTCCTTCCATCAAAGGTGGTGTAGTGGAGGGCCCCCGATACTGTGCAGGTGGAGTAGCCAATGGCATGACAGTCCCAAACTCCCTTGGACAGGAGGCATTTTTGATTGGCTTCGCAGGAACCTTCTAGGCACACAACTCTGCCTAGCTCGGGGTCACACCGGCAGCGGGAAAGGCAGGCTTCATCAGCCCAGAACTCCTTCCCTGCGGCATAGATCCTGCCATTGTGGGTGCACGTGCAGGTCTCCATAGGGACGCACTGGTCAGAAGACGCATTTTTGAGGATGTAGCCATCGTCGCACTGGCAGGTTTCCAGGCAGGCATCGGCACACGAGGAGAGAGACTCTGGGCTAGCACACGTCCCCGGACAGGCACTTCCGCAGGTTTCGTAGTGGCTGTTCTCAGGGCATAGCCGTGGGACTGGGATGGAAGGATCTGAATGAAACAATGATCAGAACGAATCAGGGGAATGCTCAGGAATGCTTAGTTTCAGCAGAAACCTATGCAGAAGTCAGTCCCAGCAGGTTCTCTGTGGGTCACTCTCAAATTAGAATGTTTGGGATTGCAGCCTTAACTGATCAAGACCTATGTTGGCCTCTCATGAGCAAAACGTTATAGAAGGATTTACTATGGAAAAATCTGGAAAAAATATTGAAAGACCCTGAAAAATTAAAAATGAAGCCTTATTTTTATATATGACAAGTGCAATGAGAATACTTTTATGCACCATATTGGAAAAATAAAGAAATGCCTTTGATGGAAGAATGGTGGAAAAATGCAGAAATGGGTACACTTACTATTTTACGTAAAGAGAAGTCAGTAAATCTTTTCATGAAGAGTTGGAAGCTGCTTATTGACTTCTTGCGTATGAGAGAAAAAAATGATGTACAGGGCAATCCTAACCTGCACTGGACAGGCAGGCTGCCTGGCCTACACTGTATCCAATGCAGGTTTGCTTTCTCTGTGGGGCAAGGGGACCTTTGCCCCCTTACTCTGGGGTAAGCTCCAACCACCCCAATGGGCTTGCTCAGATTTGTGCCAGTTGTTTAGCCTGAGCACGCCATGGGGGCCTGAATTGGGACTGTGTGGCTTAACGGCTGAATCCAAATTCCACCCCCTTCCCTGGGTAGCCCCGCCTACAGAACCACTCTTCCTCCACCCCGTTCCACCCCTCCCACCTTTCCCCCCCACCCAGAAAAGCACCTGCACTGCCCAAGTCGACACAGAATGCTTTGCTTTGGCGTAAAAGTGCCTTACAGCACTTCCGTATCGGTGTTGGGTTGACATAGCACACATGAATGTGAAAAAAGGTGAAAAATAAACATCTACTGTTGCCACATCATGCAACAATTTCGTTTGCAACGTGAGACTAATTACCCGACAAAGGAGACATTGGTGGAATGAAGCCAAAGCCTTCGGTGTCTCTGCCACCAAAGGCCAGGACACCAAAGGGAGAGTCAGGATGCTCTAGGGAGATGGGTTTCTGCCTCCGATGGAGCGGTGGAACTGGGCCTCCTAAGTTGAGTTCGCCCCATGAATAGTCTGTGCCAGGGATCTTCCTCCACTGAACGTCTCTGATCGCCACACGGTCTCGGGTAATTCGGCTGGTTTTGGAGCTGTTCGCTATGAGGGTGATGTAGTTGTTCATGTCGCTTATCCCACTGAAACGATAGGATCGGCCGTAGTTTTGGATAGGGAGGACGTTGATGAGATATGCGTCGTAGACTATCTTCCTCTTGTCACCAGTGAAGAAGAACGTAACCTGGATTCCGGAGTCAGCAGAGAGATAAAGTGCCTCGGGGAAGCCGAGCTGAAACTGGCTGACCTCCCCAGCCTTCAAGTTGCGGACATTACGCGTGGTCCCCAGTTGATAATCAAGGCGAGTGTCTTGGGCAGCGATGACATAGACTAGGTCCACGTCAGTCTGGAAGGACACCGAGGGAACGACGAATGTGGTGCCCCAGCTGGAGACTGGAAGGAGCTGTTCGACGACATGATCGAGGTTGTGGTTTTTCTTCACGCGCACATGCCCGCTCAAGACCGCCACAGGTTTCGATGACTGTACCCTGGTGCCAGACAAATCGTCCGAGCTTTGCAGCTGTAAGGCTTGGAAAGCCTCCAGGAAAGCGGTCAGTTTGCTTCCTGCAGGATATGACTGGCCTTGGAAGGTCACGGCCGCGGTCAGATCAATTTCAAGGGACACAGGAACTGCCGAAGCGACGACCGCAAACTCCTTCAAGTAGCGTGCGGTTTGGAAAGTCGAGGGGGTCACCACATAATGCAGGGTGCCCAGCTCTTGGGCCGGATGTATCATTGTCGCGCCAATGGAGTTTGGTTTCTTGTGCAGTAAGACAAGGGAAATGTTTTGGTCTGCCTGGATCAGAATGGAATTCTCAAACACTCCACTGCCAATCATTTCGGCCATTGCTGGGATCTGCACAGAGACCGTTTCGCCTTCTCCGACTGAATAGCTTTTCTGGTATGTCAATTTGCCGATCGTCACGTTCGCAGTGGTGGAGCTATGGTGGCCTGTGAGGAACAGCTGAATGGTGGTTGCAGAACCTCTTCGGTCATCATTTTGCAGAATGGCTGTGATGAATTCTTTCCCAAGGAACCCCGCTCTGGAACGACCTAGAATGAGAAGAGAGAAGACTTGGAGAAACGCAGGAGGGCAAAAATAAGCCAACTGATAACCCAGAGAATGTATTGTCAGAGAGGATGGCCAACTTCACAGTGTGCCTGGTGCTGGCCAAACTTTGCTGGCCTAACTGTGCCGGCCTAACTCCAGGTTAGGCTTGTGCCCCGAGTCTTGGCTCTTACCTTCATGAAAGCAACCCATGACTCCATTCTGGACCTTGCAGTTCTCATCAGTGGCACAGCTGTGGACTTCACAGGTTACCCCTCGGCCCGGGATAAAAGTGCAGCTTTCCTGGCATTCGTTCAGCAGAACCTTCTCATTGGGCTGTCAAGGGGTTTGAAAATGATAACCATAAATGATCAAACAATGCACAAGCGCTACGACTGGCCAGTTTTGCGCAACGGAATTTGTGATGCCTATGGTTGGGTTGTCTTCCAGAGTTGTCTTCCACTTTGCGCTGGTGCGGAATTCGGTGGCCACCAACATCTGACAGCCTCCAATGAGGGGGATTCTAAGTTGTCAAAAAGCAGTTACAAAAGATGGTACATCTAACACTGGCTAAACGTACTGTACAAAATTTCTGAAGGTCAGGGTGGTGCAACAGTGGAACAGATTGCCAAGGGAGGTGGTGGATTCTCCCTCATTGGAGATTTTCAAGCAGGCTCAACAGGAACCTGCTGGTGATGCTCTAGGAGGATTTCCTGCTATAGGCAGGGGGACTAGATGATCTTGTAAGCCCTTTCCAACTCTATGATTCTATGAGCCTTGTTGTTGTTCAGTCGCTAAGTTGTGCCCGACTCTTCGCGACCCCATGCACCACAGCACGCCAGGCCTCCCACCCAATTACATGTTCATTGCTTCGGTGACACTATCTAACCATCTCATCCTCTGCCGCCCCCTTCTCCTTTTGCCTTCCATCTTTCCCAGCAGGAGGGTCTTTTCTAAAGAGTCCTCTCTGCTCATCAGGTGGCCAAAGTATTTGAGCTTCAGCTTCAGGATTTGTCCTTCCAGGGAGCAATCAGGCTTGACTTCCTGGAGGATTGACCGATTGGATCTCCTTGCAGTCCAGGGGACTCTCAAGAGTCTTCTCCAACACCATGAGCCTACAAGATGCTTAAAGTAGGATATGAGGAAAAATTGATTCGCCTCCCAATCTCATGCTACGACTCAGAACCAAATACCACTGAACTCAGTGGGACTCTGGTTGACCCCACCACTGCCAATCAGTTGTCCGAGGCATTCACTTTTGTTGGCCTTTTGGATGGGCCAAACCTAGCATCAGTGGTGCCATCAAAACAAAAAATGGAGGGTGAAAGACTAAGGTTGAAAAGGCCAACTACCTTGTAGTAACGCCCATTCTTGAAGGACCCACAACCTTCCACTGGAACACAGCCAAGGCCATCAAAGAAGAAGTCGTCATCACACTCACAGCCCTCCGCGCAGCTTTTTGGACACATCGCAGTCTCCGCCAAGTTGGCGCAGCTCGAGACGCAGAGATTGGCACATATTTCGTAGTGACTGTTGGCTGGGCATCTCAGAGCTAAACGAGAAGAACGTGCTTTGGGATGAAAAGATCACCACGCTATCCAATGGGAAGAGAGAAGAGGGAGACCACGATTCTGGGCAAGGGTGATAGCAAATGCCAGCCAACTAAGGCCCATGTCCCTCAGGAACATATGTACACGCATTCTATGGTTCTATGAGTAGAGAGATGGATAGGCGCTGCTGCCATTTCACCTCTCAATTTACCTGTATTCCAGTGTTCGAGTCACCAATACTCACAGCTGAAGAACGGACTCCTCCAGGGTTGGACTGAGACCCCATTGTCTTGGCAGACAGACACATAGCTCTGGATGCTGTAGGACAAAACCTCACGGTCCCCGTTGCTCAAACACAGATCGTGGATGCAGTTCTCGAGATACACAGTGGAGTCCACCACCTTCTGGCAAGTGCTGAAAGGGCCATCTGCTGAAGTGAGGATCCCACAGTAGTTGCGCTGCTTGAAAACCTCCTTCTTCCGCTCCTCGCAGACTGGGCACTCGTTCCCAGGGCATCCATCTTGGCAGGCTCCATCAGCCCCAGGCCCCAAAGCTTTCCAGGTAGCCCCAAACGTGGTCACGTCAACGACCAGTGTACTATCTGGGAGTAAGAATTCGTCACCTTTCCGGCCATTGTAGTTCCCACACAAGCCACTCACGTGCTCCTGGTAATTGTTTGGAACAGTAACTGCCACATGGTAAAGCTGGTCAAAACTCAGCACAAGACCGAAGTTGGTTTGTATCTGGATCTTAATGCCATGCTGATGGACTCTGAGCCGGCCTCCAGAAAGGATTGCAGGGAGGGGCTGCAAAAGACCGTCCACCTAAAGAGAACAGAGCATTTTGCTGCTCAGAATAAGATTGGTCGATTGTCCTGAAACATGCCAGTTTTATAAGAACATAAGAAGAGCCTGGTTGGATCAGGCCAAAGGCCCATCTAGTCCAGCTTCCTGTATCTCACAGTGGCCCACCAGATACCACAGGGAAGCACATAAACAGTATTTATATACCACTATTCAATAAAGGGTTCACAATACGGTTTAAAAGGCTAAAAATGAAGTTAAATGGCTCCCTGTCCCTAACGGGCTCCCAATCTAAAAGGCAGATTTTTTTTTAGATCTTCAAACACCTGTATCCTGTAAACAGAATCCTCTATCGTGTAAAACAGGTCTTAAGGCACTTGTATCTGGCACTAAGTGGATGTTGTGGTGCAGCGGGTTAAACCCCTGCTGCTGGGCTTTCCGACCAGAAGGTTGGGAGTTCAAGACTGCGCGACGGAGTGAGCTCCCGTGGCTTGTCCCAGCTCCTGCCAACCTAGCAGTTTGAAGGCACCTAAATGCAAGTAAATAAATAGGGACCACTTTGGTGGGAAGGGAACGGCATTCCATGCGCTACGGCGTAGTCATGGCGGCCACATGACCACGGAAGCTTGTCCTCGGACAAAACGCTGGCTCTACAGGCTTGGAAACGGAGATGAGCACCGCCCCCTACAGTCTGTCACGACTAGACCATTCGGTCATGGGGAAACCTTTATCTGGCACTTAGAGCTAAGCTACTTCTCAAACCCAGAGGTTGCAGAGAATCAACTGGTTCCTCAATGCTCTCTGCAGGCTCTTGTTCTGGCACAGACTCACCTCCACTTGACCCAGCTGCTTCTTCCATAACACGAGTGTGATGTTATAGACGTTGACAGATACCATCTCGGGAACCGAGATCTTCCCATCCTCCCTGAGTCCATTCTTCACATTAACAGTGAAGGGTGTCAGGTCCTGGTTGTTTGCTTTGGTCTTAGCCAGGGTGTACGTGCAGGTACCATGGAAATCAAATGATCGCTCAAAGGTAATGTAGTGAACCCCACCAGCAACAGAACAGGTGGCGCTGCCAACAGGGTAACATTTCTGGATTCCATCCTGCAGTCGACATTCCTCATTGGGGCCGCAAGTGAGTGCTTCACATGTTACAATCCCGCCGGCTTTGCATGCGCAACGCTCCTGGCACGTGGGGTGGAACACTTCCCCAGCGGTGTAGTAGCGACCCTTGTGGCGGCAGCCGCACTGGGAAACAGGGACACATTGATCGCCGCTCTGCACAAAGCCGTCGTCGCACACGCAGCCTTCCCGACACTTGGCAGAACAGGTGAGTGGAACATCAGAGCTCCCACAGGACCAGATGCAGTCGGGAGCACAGAGCTCGTAGTGGCTGTTCTCGGCGCACTGAGGACCTGCAAATTTGAAGCAACAGGAAGACAGAAAGGGAGGAGGAGATATGAGTGGAAGTAAAAACCCACTGTCTGAAGAAGTCTTATAAGGATTGTCATGAGCTGTTTGAAAGACCTTCCAGGCAGTGGTGTCCTTCAAATGATTTAGGAACAGGAACTCACTTTCGATTGGCACTTGTCAGGAACCCGGAACCAGCCACGGAGCCCGTTAGGATCCGTTCTGGTCCGTTCCCCCTGAATGACATCACTGCCTTTAACCCTCTGAGTGCTGGCCAACCAAGAAGAAAAGCTCTTTGCAGAGGAATTGGGAGGGGGAGGAGGGAGAGTGAAGTGGGCGGAGTCAGCCCTAATTTTAACTAGTGGAACTGAGTTCCCCCGCGTTCCCCCTGCATGACATCACTGCTTCCAGGCCATGTGCTGATCTCCTCCAATCAAATGTATGCCCCTTTTCAGTGGTAGCCTGTATCTATTTTAGGAATTTCCTCCATCAATTCTTCTGCGCTAGGGAGCACCTGGTGCATTTAATTCTGCATTTGACTGTCACGCTTAGGGAAGAAGGCGTTTCTTTTTAAATAAGCCTTCTGAGTTCACAGCTTTCTTTTACAAGGCTGGATTTTTGGTCTTATTGTAATGGTTTTATGGTTATTTTAATGTTTTGTGAGCTTTTAGGACCTATTATAATTGCTTTAATTGTGATTTTATGATATTCTCTATTTTCGATGATTCGGGGCACAATCCTAACCTGGAGTTAGGCCAGCAAAGTTTGGCCGGCACAGGGGTCACCGTCAAGCATGTCTGGACCACTCTCGGAGTCAGGGAGGCCAGCACACAGGCGTGCGCCATCCTCCCTGACTCAGAGTGGAGCACATGCGCATTATGGTGGCCCTTGTGCCAGCCAAACTTGGCTGGCCTAACTGTGCCGGCCTAACTCCAGGTTAGGATTGTACTCTCAAGGACTTTCTGTAGGGCCCTTTGGGTCCCCTTATGGGGAGAAAAGCAAGATAAAAAAATTCAGTAAACGAATAAAAGTTAAATAAATATGGTGCCCACTAGGTTGCCCCTAGACAATTATCAATCACAGTTTGGACTGTGTCTCACTTACTATCTTAACATGAAAAAGACTTTGATGCTTCTCTTTCTAAATTGAAAAAAAAAAAAAGATTGTTAGGTCCTCTGCAACACAGCAGGATATTTCTACTTACTGCAGACGTCGTCTGATCTCCAGGCATAGAGAGTCGCCCCAGCTGCCTGGCAGGCTGCCGCATAGCTGGCAAACAGAGGACAGATCACCGATTGCTGGCCTTGAAAGGAGCAGTAATCGTAGACACAGTCGCGGAAGTAGCCCTCGGGATCCACTTTGCCGTGACACTCTCTGAAGGGGCCGTTTCTGTCGAGGAGGAGCCCACATCCCCTCTTGAGGTTCCGTTGTTGCTCCTCAATGGCTGCCAGGCCGGGGCACTCTCCGGGGACACCGTCTGTGCAGCCTGGCACATCCTGCACCTTCCAGTTCCGACCAAAGGCTGCTGGAGTTGGAGCCACGGTGCCATCTCTCAGGAGCAGGTCGTCTCCTCGGTCGCCATTGAAGTTCCCGCAGAGACCACAAAGGGCCCCGGCGTAAGTGCTGGGCACCGTCACAGTGATCCGGCTTTGCCAGTCAAAGGTGACGGTCAGGAAGAAGTTAGTCTGGACCACGGCCTCCTGCCCTCTCCTGTAAATGGAGACTTTGTGGTCTTCGAAGCTGTAGGGCAGATTGGTCAGCAAGCCATTCACCTAGAAAGCATCAGGAAAGGACAATCTTAGGACTGCAGAGTGCCTTGTAATGCCCCTTGTCCCCCGGTGCACGGAACAGCAAACCACATGCCCTCAAAATATTCCAATTCAATTTTTCTCCATTTGGTATTGCTGCGATTCTCAAACCTTTTAGCACCGGGACCCACTTTTTAGAATGACAATCCGTCTGGGGTCCACCGTAAGTGATTTCATGGCTGGAAGTGCCATCATTGTGACACCAGAGTCTGCGAATGCAGCAATTAGTTGGGTGATTTCTCAGTCATTTTCCAATAGCAAAATGAATTGGAAAGGGGGAAAAAAACTATTTACAACCTTCGCGAGAAAATGGATGCAGACACAAAGGAATGAACAGATGACACAATTGAGAGCGCAATACTCACCTGGAGTTAGGCCGGCACAGTTAGGCCAGCAAAGTTTGGTCAGCAGAAGAGACACCATAAAGGATGTTAGGACCAACCTCAGAGTCAGAAGCCAGCATACAGATGTGCGCCATCCTCCCTGTGGTCCAAAGGCACTTTATGGTGTCTGTTGTGCCAGCCAAACCTTGATGGCCCGGCTGTGCAGGTTGGGATTGCGCCCACAATCCAACAAGAATTCAGCACCAAAAAACAAAGACCATCCGACCTGTGATGTCACTCAGGGGGAACGGACCAGAACGGGCGTTCCGGATCCTAACGGGCTCCGTGGCTGGTTCCGGGTTCCCGACAAGTGCCAATCAAAAGTGAGTTCCTGTTCCTAAATCATTTGAATGACACCACTGCATCTGACACACTCACCATGACTTTGGCAAGATGTCCTCTGCTAATCACCACTGAGGTATTGTAGACCTTGATCTCCACGGCCCGGGTGAAGGACGCAGACTGGCTGCCCCGCTGGTCATTTTGGACCAGGACCAGGAAATCTGCCAGGTCGCCTCTCCTGCCGCACAGCCCGGTGAACTGGTACACGCAGTCGCCTTGGAAATCAAACCTTTGCCCATCAAAGCTGACATAGTGAGAGTTCCCGGAAGCAGAGCAGGTGGCGTAACTGGCAGGGTAGCAGTCCCGGATGCCCTGCTCCACCTTGCACTGCTCTCCTGGCTGGCACCTCGCTGCATAGCAGCTCACTTGGTCGGGCTCTTCCTGGCAGATGCAGCTACTCCTGCATTGGCTGTCGCTCCAGAACCGCTCGCCAGGGAAGAAGAGCTTGTCCTCAAAGAGGCAGCCACAGGCAGACTCCAGAATGCACCTCCCAGCATCCATCACAAAGCCCTCTTTGCACTGGCAGGTCTCCACACACGACAAGGAGGCACAGTCCCGGGGACCAGCTTGGTCATTGCAGGTGGCTGGGCACGGAGACCCACAGGCTGTGTAGCGGCTGTTCTCAGGGCAGGGTAAGGCTGTAGGTGAGACAAAAGTGTTAGATTGAGGGCATGCGGCCTCTCTGCTGAGCTACTGTATCTTTTGTAGCAGATAGCAGGAGGTTTAGTCAAGAGGGTTAAAGCCTCCGTTTGCCCGAAGATAAGATCTGAAGGTCGCCAGTTGGACAACACCGGAAGTCTCCGTGAGCAGCAGACCTTGAGAAGTGGGACTGATAAGAGACGTCTCCAGCTGCCTGTGAGAGGGGAGTTGTGCTGGGCCAGCTGTTTCTTTGGTGGGAGCAGAGAAGCCGTTTATCAGCCAGCAGGAAGGCAATTGTGTGGCCAGAAAGAAAGACTAGACCACGAAAGTTCCATCTTCATGTTGTTGTAGTTCTTGAAAGATAGAACTTCTTTGTAAATTGTAAAAACCCCTTGCGGGTTTAGAGAAATAAAGCCTGCCTATGTAAACCGCCTTGAATTAAAGCCAGAGGAGCAATCTAATGGCCAAAGAAAGGTGGCTCATTTATTATTATTATTATTATTATTATTATTATTATTATTATTATTATT